>JALBUQ010000033.1:0-191456 GCA_024364755.1 Pseudohyphozyma bogoriensis
TGCAAGGTTTGACGCATGGCAGCAAGGACGGAAGGTCTGGGTTGTTGTCCTGGAACAGAGGAATTTTTCTCGCTCGAAACCAGGCCCCGGCACGACGGAGATCCACAAACCACACCACGTCGGCGTGAGGCGCGGCAGGGCGGGCGCCGAACGGATGGTGCCTGAGTCGGGCACGTGTCTGGGCCAGATTACGCGGGCCCCCCGGGTGTTTGAACTTTAGTGCATTCTTTAGCGCGCTTCTGAGAAGCCCGTCACGTCAACCTGGGCCTCTGGTTGGTCAACGAGCCGGAACGCGTGGCCCTGGGCACGGGTCGCGGCTTCCAAAACCCCAGCGCCGAGCCCGCTGGGCCGGGCTCCGTCGGGCTGTTGGGAATTATTATCGAAGGTTTATTGCACAGTAAACTTTGGGCGTCAACGATCGTCCGGTCCTCCTCAGACTTGATGTGAGGTGGGTGCCATTGTTCTGCTGCCCTTGCCCTTCTTCCCTCGTCGTATAAATCCAGAGTTTGACGTCCTCTGCTCTTTGCTCTCTTTTCCACAACTCTTTCTTCACTTAACGACCTACTCCGGCGAGTGTGTTCCTCCGCCCCTACGACCTACTCTACGAACCCTCTTACGACTCGGAAGCCCGAACTAGCCTCCTCTCACGATGAAGTTCACCTCCGCCACTGCCTCGGTCCTCCTCGCTGCGACTGCCATCTCTGGTGTCGTTGCTGCTCCTGTCCAGGCCTCTAACGGTGATGTGCGTTATTGGCTGTACGCAATGCAGCGCGCGGTTGCTGACGTCGGAATGCCCACTAGATTTGAGCCCCGCTGGAACACCCGCCCTCTCGGTGGAGATAACACCACCACTCCCGGCACCAAGCGCTGGAACACCCGCCCTCTCGGTGGAGATAACACCACCACCCCCGGCACCAAGCGCTGGAACACCCGTCCCCTCGGCGGCGACGACACCACCACGCCGGGCACCAAGCGCTGGAACACGCGTCCTTTGGAGGACACCACCCCCGAGACCAAGCGTGATGTGAGTGTTGTTATGGTGGCGGGGTTTCGGAACTGGGTTGCTGACTGTTGATCTCTGCTCCAGCTCGAGGAGCGCTGGAACACCCGCCCCCTTGGCGGCGACGACACCACCACCCCCGGCACCAAGCGCTGGAACACCCGCCCCCTTGGTGGCGACGACACCACTACCCCCGGCACCAAGCGTGACGTGAGTTTCAAACGTATGGTTGAGGGTTTGAGAGGCATGCTGACGTGTCTCTGTTTGTTTGTTTGTTTGTAGATTGAGGAGCGCTGGAACACGCGTCCCCTCGGCGGTGATGACACCACCACTCCTGGCACCAAGCGCTGGAACACCCGCCCCTTGGAGGCCACTACCCCCGACACGAAGCGTTCGGTGAGTTCGGGCAACTGCCACACGTAAGCGCAGGCGCTGATCGTTCGAGCAGGTCGAGAAGCGCGAGCCTCAGCGTTCGTGGAACACTCGCCCTCTTGATGCGACTTCTCCCGACACCAAGCGTGATGTGAGTGCTGTGCTTTCGGACGAGATCGGTGAAGCGGATGTGCTGATCATTCGTGTGTCGACAGCTCGAGAAGCGCGAGCCCCAGCGCTCGTGGAACACTCGCCCCCTTGAGGCCGGCTCCCCCGACACCAAGCGTGACGTAAGTTGCTCGAGTGTATTGTATGATTGTTATAGACACAAGCTAATTTTAGATGCTCTATCAATAGCTCGAGAAGCGCGAGCCCCAGCGTTCGTGGAACACCCGTCCCCTCGACGCCGCCTCTCCCGACACCAAGGCTTAAAGGACTCATTTGACTCGAGCACACCATAGACAAAAGTTCTGCTCAGGACCTGAGGCCCGACGGAGCTGCTTTCTTGACGGAAGTAAGGTTGTGGAACTTTTGAAAACGTCTGTTGCAATTTCAGTCGTAGGGTTCTCATAGACTAGCCCGAGATCTCGAATCGCGTTACCAGTTGTCCCTGCTATCGAAAAGTGCCAGTGTCCCACCACGTTAAAGACTGACTGTCTGGTATGCTGGCAATGCGGACCTTCGGTAGGATGAACCCTCCGTCGGCGAACCAGGTACCAGGCCAAAGCGGAAGGAAGCATTCCAAAGTGGTGAGACACGATCCGAGTATTCTTTCCGTCTCTCCAGTGTCCGACGCAGTACGATCCCGTTGACTTCCTACTTGGGAAAGGGTTTAGATGAGATTGGAAAAAGGCTTCTACTCTTTGTTGGTCCCGTTCGTACGTTTTTGCGAAAGAGGACACGTGGTATTTTCGGTTGTGGATCTCAAGGTTGTTTGAAAGGCAGACGTGAACGGAACATAGGCGTACGGACCGGTATTAGTCTTCTCGGCGGTTCTACACTCCCATAAGGTGTAGAGAACGACATAGTGGCACACCGATGGAGGCCCGGAGGGTGCGCCGCGGTTGCGACTTGCCATCGGCGCCGACTGGTCCAGAGAACCCAGCGCATGGTACTGTACTTGTTTCTTCAGCTCCATGAATGCTGAGAGTCCCACGTTAGCGGTCGATGCTGGGCATTCTTCCACAACTCTGGGTCAAGGACTTCCAAGGCAGTCTTGGCGGCGGATCCTCGCCCGTCAACGGGCCACGTTGGCCTCTTACCTTCGACGATAAGCACCGCGCAGGCGTGTAGTCATGAATGCGGAAGGCTTCTCCACAGATTACAGTGGTGCAAGGGTCTCGATTCTGAGCAATTCGTGCACAACCGAGCGAGATCTGCGAGGTGGCAAGACGCGTTTCCTCTTCCGTTCAGCAGCGTGGTGTGCCTGGCTCCCGATGCGGCGAGTTTTGCAGCATGATGAGCTCCTGCTAGCGCATGAACTCGAGCTGATAAGCAAAGGCCTTCAGGGAAACAATGAGAGAGTATACAAAAATCCAAGGGTGTGGCAGAAGCGAGAGCAACAGGGATCACGAAAAATTCATGGGATCGTCCACGAGGGAGGCGCTCCCGTCGCGAAGCTCGAAGTTCCCCTCCCACCGCACCGCCGTCCCGCCCCCTCTCGCGGCCTCACGCTTTTGGCGAGCAGAGTGCCTCGGCAGGAAGATCCGCCGACGCATCTTACTGCATTTAGCAACCCCTCCGTCACTCGCGGCGGCGCGAAGTCGAAGTCTCGACTGTCACCGGCACAAACCACACCACACCACACGGCGGCCAGTCGAAGATCTCACTTTTTCCTTCGCTCTTCTACCCTTCTGCCGCCGTCGATCTGTGTATAACCTGTATCTCGACAACTCTCAGCGGCCGTAAAGACCGCCACTCCCTCTAACCGCCTGGTTTCGCTATCCAGTGAGTTACGGCTGCTGTTTGCTGTCTGGGATTTCCTCCCGCCAAGGGTGCCCGTCGGTCTGTCTGAGCGCGGAGTCAAAAAGAAATCGTATTGGCAGATGACGATCAACTGAAGGGCGTGATTGCAAGGTATTGCTGCTGACCGTACACCTTCCAGGTTCGCGATGTCTTCGCACCGGCCCAACACGGCCGCTCCGCCGCCGACCGCCACCAGCACGGGCGCAAGCCTGAGGCCTTGGACAGGCACCAGTGCCTTTTCTGCAGACGACGACTCCGGCATGTTCTCCTTCACCGCCGACTCGTCCATCAACTCGCCCGCGACGTCCATGAGCCACCACGCCCACTACCCGCCGCCGACCGCGACCTCCCCTCCCCCGTCGCCGCTTCTCGAGGAAGACGAGGTCAGCCCAGAGGAGGCTTACGCCTTTGCGGCACAGAGGGCGAAGGACGAGCAGTTTATGCCCGAGACGAGGGACGGGATGGTCTCGGTGAAGAGCGGCGGCGCGCGCGTCAGTGAGGAGGACAGCGAGTATGAACTCGCCGCTCGCTACGGCTACGGAGGAAGGTACGAGGACCAGGCCAGAAGTGATGCGAGGAGTGAGGCGAGCTCGGCGTTCGACGAAAATGGTCGAAGGATCGAGCGCATGGTGGACGGCGGACCGATGGACCGCCAGCAGAGCGCGGACGAGAAGATGATGGCCGACCTCGAGCTGCTGGGCGAAAACCCTGGCATGCCAGGCTTTGAGTACGAGGATGACGAGGAAGACTCGCCATACCCTGAAGTCCGAGCCAGTGTGTCCAACTACGACGACGTCGACATTCCCGTCCTCACCTTCCGTTCCTGGTTGCTGGGGCTGGGTTTCGCCAGCATCGTCGGCGGCCTCAACTCCTTCCTCAACCTTCGTTATCCGACCGTTTATCTCACTCCCATCATCATCCAAGTCGTCACCTACCCCCTCGGCAAGATCCTCGCCTACGTCCTTCCCGACAGGGTCTGGCGAGCACCTCGTTGGGCCGTCCGCCTGGGTTTAGAGGAGGAGTGGAGTTTCAATCCGGGACCGTTCAACATCAAGGAACACACCATCATCCTCATCATGGCCAACGCCGCCTCCTCCCCTGCCTACGCCCTCAACTACAGCACCGTCGTCGAAAAGTACTACGGTATCGAGCAGGGCGTCGGCCTCGACATCCTCCTCGTCCTCACGACACAGATGATCGGGTTCGGAGTCGCGGGGCTGTGCCGAAGGTTCCTTGTCTACCCAGCATCGCTCATTTGGCCGCAGAATCTCGTCTATTGCACTCTTCTCAACACCCTTCACGCTGAGGACGACACGATCGACGGAGGCGGCGGAATCTCGCGCTACTCGTTTTTCAAGTGGGCGACGATCGCGGCTTTTGTATACTATTTCTTGCCTGGTTCGTTTCCGTTATCCCACTTTCCCAAACGGCTACTCACCTCTCCTCTGTCTTAGGCTTCCTCTTCACCGCCCTCTCGGCCTTCTCGTTCATTTGCTGGGCAGTGCCGAGTATGTGTTCCCGGAGCTTTCCTTTACGATTCACGCTGACGTAAAAAAAAAACACCAGACAACGCTGTTGTGAACCAGCTGTTTGGTGTCTCTTCGGGACTCGGCATGAGCATGATCACTTTCGACTGGAGTCAGATCTCGTACATCGGATCGCCCCTCGTGGTGCCCTGGTGGGCCGAGGTCAACATTTTTGTCGGCTTCGTCATCACGTTCTGGATCATTGCTCCCATCATGTACTACACCAACGTTAGCATTTTGGAGTTTTCTACTTGTTCTTGAGGCTTAAAGACTCACATTGTCTCTATCCAGGTCTGGTACTCGGCCTACCTCCCCATCTCGACTTCCGCCGTCTTCGACCGCTTCGGTCAGTCGTACAACACGAGCGCAGTGGTCGACATCGCCAACATGGCTCTCAACGTCACCGCCTATGAGTCGTATTCGCCTCTCTTCCTCCCCGTCACGTACTCGGCCGTCTACGGCTTGGCCATGGCCTCCACGACCGCCTTCCTGACCCACACGATCCTGTATCACGGGAAGGAGATCATGGCGAGGATGAGGAACGCGAAGTCGGAGCCCGATATCCACATGAAGCTCATGATGCAATACCCGGAGGTTCCCGAGTGGTGGTACATGACCTATCTTGCTGTGTTTTCCGGCATGTCGATCGCGCTCATCTACGTAGGTCCATTTTTCGTGCTCTTCGGCGATGCAATCTGCTCACACTTCCGATGCACCTAGGTTTGGGATGTTCAAACGCCTATTTGGGCTTTGATCGTCTCCCTCCTGCTGGGCTTCGTCTACGTTCTTCCCGGAGGATTTGTTTACGCGATGACTTCTCAAGAGGTAAGCTTTTTGTTCGTCGGGAAGAAAGCCCTCCGTACTGATCATTATTCAATAGATCGGCATCAACCTTCTTGTGGAGTTGATGGCAGGCTACATGCTCCCTGGCCAGCCTCTTGGCAACATGGTCCGTTCGTTCCGCTGTGGTGCGCTTGGCATGAGACTGAACGCACCGCCATCCTACAGATCTTCAAGACGTATTCGCTGCAGTCCATCGGATACGCTCTGACGTGAGATAGCAAACTTTCTTTCTTCCTTGCCAAGTCTGACAGCGTCATTCTAGGTTCGTTCAAGATCTCAAACTCGGACACTACCTCAAAGTCCCTCCTAGGGCGACGTTCTGGGGTACGTGGCGATTTCAAGAGGCTGAGCTTGACGAGACTCATCTAAAGCACTTTTTCAATAGCTCAAATCATCGCTTCGATCTGTTCCTGTCTCGTACAAGTGGGCGTCAGGCGATGGGTCGTTCGCGCCGTGCCCGACTTGTGCGCTACGGACCAATCGTCCTTCCTCACTTGCCCTTACGCCGAAGTCATGTATTCTGCTTCCATCATCTGGTACGTGGATTGGCACCTCATCTTTGGAAGCACTAGCTTATTCTCTACTCACAGGGGATTGATCGGGCCCTCGAGGACGTTCGGCATCGGCCAGCTCTACAATCCCGTTCTCTGGTGGTTCCTAGCCGGCGGACTCCTTCCGATTATCTTCTGGGTTGCGGGCAAGCGTTGGCCGACCAACCACGTCCTCCAGCTCGTCAACATTCCTGTCATGATGACGGGAGCGCTCTTCATGCCGCCCGCGAGCGGAATTAACTACTCCTCCTGGTTCTTCGTCGGATTTCTCTTCCGTGCGTGTTCCTCGACTCTCGCTTTTTCCATTGCCAGCGCTGACTCTTGTCGCTTTCTCAGAGTATCTCGCTCGAAGAAAGTTCTTCCGCTGGTGGGCGAAGTTCAACTTCATCTTCAGCGCCGCGTTGGATTGCGGCACGGTTATTTCGACCATCATGATCTTCCTCTGCCTCCAACTTCCCAAGAACGGAACCATCGGTACGCTCTCTCAGACTCGTGCCTCATCGGTAAGTATTTAACCATCGTTTGTCCTGCAGCGGTGAATTGGTGGGGCAACGATGTGTATACGAAGACGGCGGATTGGGCGGGCGTGCCGTATCTTACGCCGCCGGAGGAGGGCTTCGGGCCTGCAACGTGGTGAGAGAGGGCGCACGGGCTCATGGGGGTATTTAGCATCATTAGATCTGTTTATTTGGGCTTTCAAGGTTGTTAGTTTATGGAAATGTGTTCGGTTACACCGCCTCGTACCCCTCCCGCAGCTTCCTTGAGAGATGGTTCGTCCGGTGCGTCCGCCCGCCGCACGGCGTCCGAGGAGGGAGCTCCTGTGTTCGTTTCGCCGACGAGGCTCCTGTTCTTCAGCTCGGGCACTTCCTCTCATCGACTCTTCTGTTCCTACGTTACCATCAACGCCCACTTTCACAACCTTTTTTGGCATCGACATGGCTGCAGTAACGAGCTCGAGCAAGTCGAGCGGCGACACGACGAGCACGACGACGCTCACGTCGGTCATGACGGCAACAGCGACGCTCACCCAAACGAGCTTCATCAATTCCTCAAACTCGACTTCATCCTCCTCCTCTACCACCTCTTCTCCGACTTCCACGTCCACCGCTCTCGGCCCTACCCCGACGGCCAACGTCACTGGCACCGACACGGACGTCCAGCTGTACTGGCCTGCAAGGTTGATCGAGTGCGAGATGGCGGACTTTTCGTGAGCCTCGATCCTCTCAGCTAGCCCTAGTAGAATCAATTTTGCTCATACATACTCGCTTGATAGCCTCACTGGCCCAGCAGGTCTATACAAGACGGTGCGTGCCCATTCCTTCTAGCGAGCGGCCTCCGGCAGCATAGAAGGGACCCCACGGCGATAGAACATCGCCGACTTTCATGCTTCTTTTGTGATGAAAGGTTGGAGTGTTTGTTACCTACACCAGCACCTTCCTCGAGGAGATCAACATCGGTCCGGCGTACACGCCTTACAGCGAGGCCACGTTTTCGTGGCTCGTTGATCTTCCGGCAGGGCTGGCTATTGAGGTTCAGTATTGTTAGTGGAGGCTTCTTCCCGCTTTAAGAAAATTCGGGTGAGTGCTGATGGGATGGGTGAAGATGTCACGGTCAACGGAGGGACTTCCGTCTCCACCTCCGACTCGTTGGTCGTGCAGAGCGGGAACACGACGAGCTGCTTAGCTGCCAACTCTGGTAAGCCTTCATCAGCATCTAATTGTGACCTGAGATTGACGGTAATATCATGCAGGATCGGAGAATCAAACGAGTTGGCAGCTAAGCAGCTCGTCGTGTTCCCGCTCTGCACGACCAACGAGTCGGAGGTGGAGACGGAAGTCCCTCCGTTGACCGTGACATCTTCACCCATCCCATCAGCACTCACCCGAATTTTCTTAAAGCGGGACGAAGCCTCCACTAACAATACTGAACCTCAATAGCCAGCCCTGCCGGAAGATCAACGAGCCACGAAACGTGGCCTCGCTGTAAGGCGTGTACGCCGGACCGATGTTGATCTCCTCGAGGAAGGTGCTGGTGTAGGTAACAAACACTCCAACCTTTCATCACAAAAGAAGCATGAAAGTCGGCGATGTTCTATCGCCGTGGGGTCCCTTCTATGCTGCCGGAGGCCGCTCGCTAGAAGGAATGGGCACGCACCGTCTTGTATAGACCTGCTGGGCCAGTGAGGCTATCAAGCGAGTATGTATGAGCAAAATTGATTCTACTAGGGCTAGCTGAGAGGATCGAGGCTCACGAAAAGTCCGCCATCTCGCACTCGATCAACCTTGCAGGCCAGTACAGCTGGACGTCCGTGTCGGTGCCAGTGACGTTGGCCGTCGGGGTAGGGCCGAGAGCGGTGGACGTGGAAGTCGGAGAAGAGGTGGTAGAGGAGGAGGATGAAGTCGAGTTTGAGGAATTGATGAAGCTCGTTTGGGTGAGCGTCGCTGTTGCCGTCATGACCGACGTGAGCGTCGTCGTGCTCGTCGTGTCGCCGCTCGACTTGCTCGAGCTCGTTACTGCAGCCATGTCGATGCCAAAAAGGTTGTGAAAGTGGGCGTTGATGGTAACGTAGGAACAGAAGAGTCGATGAGAGGAAGTGCCCGAGCTGAAGAACAGGAGCCTCGTCGGCGAAACGAACACAGGAGCTCCCTCCTCGGACGCCGTGCGGCGGGCGGACGCACCGGACGAACCATCTCTCAAGGAAGCTGCGGGAGGGGTACGAGGCGGTGTAACCGAACACATTTCCATAAACTAACAACCTTGAAAGCCCAAATAAACAGATCTAATGATGCTAAATACCCCCATGAGCCCGTGCGCCCTCTCTCACCACGTTGCAGGCCCGAAGCCCTCCTCCGGCGGCGTAAGATACGGCACGCCCGCCCAATCCGCCGTCTTCGTATACACATCGTTGCCCCACCAATTCACCGCTGCAGGACAAACGATGGTTAAATACTTACCGATGAGGCACGAGTCTGAGAGAGCGTACCGATGGTTCCGTTCTTGGGAAGTTGGAGGCAGAGGAAGATCATGATGGTCGAAATAACCGTGCCGCAATCCAACGCGGCGCTGAAGATGAAGTTGAACTTCGCCCACCAGCGGAAGAACTTTCTTCGAGCGAGATACTCTGAGAAAGCGACAAGAGTCAGCGCTGGCAATGGAAAAAGCGAGAGTCGAGGAACACGCACGGAAGAGAAATCCGACGAAGAACCAGGAGGAGTAGTTAATTCCGCTCGCGGGCGGCATGAAGAGCGCTCCCGTCATCATGACAGGAATGTTGACGAGCTGGAGGACGTGGTTGGTCGGCCAACGCTTGCCCGCAACCCAGAAGATAATCGGAAGGAGTCCGCCGGCTAGGAACCACCAGAGAACGGGATTGTAGAGCTGGCCGATGCCGAACGTCCTCGAGGGCCCGATCAATCCCCTGTGAGTAGAGAATAAGCTAGTGCTTCCAAAGATGAGGTGCCAATCCACGTACCAGATGATGGAAGCAGAATACATGACTTCGGCGTAAGGGCAAGTGAGGAAGGACGATTGGTCCGTAGCGCACAAGTCGGGCACGGCGCGAACGACCCATCGCCTGACGCCCACTTGTACGAGACAGGAACAGATCGAAGCGATGATTTGAGCTATTGAAAAAGTGCTTTAGATGAGTCTCGTCAAGCTCAGCCTCTTGAAATCGCCACGTACCCCAGAACGTCGCCCTAGGAGGGACTTTGAGGTAGTGTCCGAGTTTGAGATCTTGAACGAACCTAGAATGACGCTGTCAGACTTGGCAAGGAAGAAAGAAAGTTTGCTATCTCACGTCAGAGCGTATCCGATGGACTGCAGCGAATACGTCTTGAAGATCTGTAGGATGGCGGTGCGTTCAGTCTCATGCCAAGCGCACCACAGCGGAACGAACGGACCATGTTGCCAAGAGGCTGGCCAGGGAGCATGTAGCCTGCCATCAACTCCACAAGAAGGTTGATGCCGATCTATTGAATAATGATCAGTACGGAGGGCTTTCTTCCCGACGAACAAAAAGCTTACCTCTTGAGAAGTCATCGCGTAAACAAATCCTCCGGGAAGAACGTAGACGAAGCCCAGCAGGAGGGAGACGATCAAAGCCCAAATAGGCGTTTGAACATCCCAAACCTAGGTGCATCGGAAGTGTGAGCAGATTGCATCGCCGAAGAGCACGAAAAATGGACCTACGTAGATGAGCGCGATCGACATGCCGGAAAACACAGCAAGATAGGTCATGTACCACCACTCGGGAACCTCCGGGTATTGCATCATGAGCTTCATGTGGATATCGGGCTCCGACTTCGCGTTCCTCATCCTCGCCATGATCTCCTTCCCGTGATACAGGATCGTGTGGGTCAGGAAGGCGGTCGTGGAGGCCATGGCCAAGCCGTAGACGGCCGAGTACGTGACGGGGAGGAAGAGAGGCGAATACGACTCATAGGCGGTGACGTTGAGAGCCATGTTGGCGATGTCGACCACTGCGCTCGTGTTGTACGACTGACCGAAGCGGTCGAAGACGGCGGAAGTCGAGATGGGGAGGTAGGCCGAGTACCAGACCTGGATAGAGACAATGTGAGTCTTTAAGCCTCAAGAACAAGTAGAAAACTCCAAAATGCTAACGTTGGTGTAGTACATGATGGGAGCAATGATCCAGAACGTGATGACGAAGCCGACAAAAATGTTGACCTCGGCCCACCAGGGCACCACGAGGGGCGATCCGATGTACGAGATCTGACTCCAGTCGAAAGTGATCATGCTCATGCCGAGTCCCGAAGAGACACCAAACAGCTGGTTCACAACAGCGTTGTCTGGTGTTTTTTTTTTACGTCAGCGTGAATCGTAAAGGAAAGCTCCGGGAACACATACTCGGCACTGCCCAGCAAATGAACGAGAAGGCCGAGAGGGCGGTGAAGAGGAAGCCTAAGACAGAGGAGAGGTGAGTAGCCGTTTGGGAAAGTGGGATAACGGAAACGAACCAGGCAAGAAATAGTATACAAAAGCCGCGATCGTCGCCCACTTGAAAAACGAGTAGCGCGAGATTCCGCCGCCTCCGTCGATCGTGTCGTCCTCAGCGTGAAGGGTGTTGAGAAGAGTGCAATAGACGAGATTCTGCGGCCAAATGAGCGATGCTGGGTAGACAAGGAACCTTCGGCACAGCCCCGCGACTCCGAACCCGATCATCTGTGTCGTGAGGACGAGGAGGATGTCGAGGCCGACGCCCTGCTCGATACCGTAGTACTTTTCGACGACGGTGCTGTAGTTGAGGGCGTAGGCAGGGGAGGAGGCGGCGTTGGCCATGATGAGGATGATGGTGTGTTCCTTGATGTTGAACGGTCCCGGATTGAAACTCCACTCCTCCTCTAAACCCAGGCGGACGGCCCAACGAGGTGCTCGCCAGACCCTGTCGGGAAGGACGTAGGCGAGGATCTTGCCGAGGGGGTAGGTGACGACTTGGATGATGATGGGAGTGAGATAAACGGTCGGATAACGAAGGTTGAGGAAGGAGTTGAGGCCGCCGACGATGCTGGCGAAACCCAGCCCCAGCAACCAGGAACGGAAGGTGAGGACGGGAATGTCGACGTCGTCGTAGTTGGACACACTGGCTCGGACTTCAGGGTATGGCGAGTCTTCCTCGTCATCCTCGTACTCAAAGCCTGGCATGCCAGGGTTTTCGCCCAGCAGCTCGAGGTCGGCCATCATCTTCTCGTCCGCGCTCTGCTGGCGGTCCATCGGTCCGCCGTCCACCATGCGCTCGATCCTTCGACCATTTTCGTCGAACGCCGAGCTCGCCTCACTCCTCGCATCACTTCTGGCCTGGTCCTCGTACCTTCCTCCGTAGCCGTAGCGAGCGGCGAGTTCATACTCGCTGTCCTCCTCACTGACGCGCGCGCCGCCGCTCTTCACCGAGACCATCCCGTCCCTCGTCTCGGGCATAAACTGCTCGTCCTTCGCCCTCTGTGCCGCAAAGGCGTAAGCCTCCTCTGGGCTGACCTCGTCTTCCTCGAGAAGCGGCGACGGGGGAGGGGAGGTCGCGGTCGGCGGCGGGTAGTGGGCGTGGTGGCTCATGGACGTCGCGGGCGAGTTGATGGACGAGTCGGCGGTGAAGGAGAACATGCCGGAGTCGTCGTCTGCAGAAAAGGCACTGGTGCCTGTCCAAGGCCTCAGGCTTGCGCCCGTGCTGGTGGCGGTCGGCGGCGGAGCGGCCGTGTTGGGCCGGTGCGAAGACATCGCGAACCTGGAAGGTGTACGGTCAGCAGCAATACCTTGCAATCACGCCCTTCAGTTGATCGTCATCTGCCAATACGATTTCTTTTTGACTCCGCGCTCAGACAGACCGACGGGCACCCTTGGCGGGAGGAAATCCCAGACAGCAAACAGCAGCCGTAACTCACTGGATAGCGAAACCAGGCGGTTAGAGGGAGTGGCGGTCTTTACGGCCGCTGAGAGTTGTCGAGATACAGGTTATACACAGATCGACGGCGGCAGAAGGGTAGAAGAGCGAAGGAAAAAGTGAGATCTTCGACTGGCCGCCGTGTGGTGTGGTGTGGTTTGTGCCGGTGACAGTCGAGACTTCGACTTCGCGCCGCCGCGAGTGACGGAGGGGTTGCTAAATGCAGTAAGATGCGTCGGCGGATCTTCCTGCCGAGGCACTCTGCTCGCCAAAAGCGTGAGGCCGCGAGAGGGGGCGGGACGGCGGTGCGGTGGGAGGGGAACTTCGAGCTTCGCGACGGGAGCGCCTCCCTCGTGGACGATCCCATGAATTTTTCGTGATCCCTGTTGCTCTCGCTTCTGCCACACCCTTGGATTTTTGTATACTCTCTCATTGTTTCCCTGAAGGCCTTTGCTTATCAGCTCGAGTTCATGCGCTAGCAGGAGCTCATCATGCTGCAAAACTCGCCGCATCGGGAGCCAGGCACACCACGCTGCTGAACGGAAGAGGAAACGCGTCTTGCCACCTCGCAGATCTCGCTCGGTTGTGCACGAATTGCTCAGAATCGAGACCCTTGCACCACTGTAATCTGTGGAGAAGCCTTCCGCATTCATGACTACACGCCTGCGCGGTGCTTATCGTCGAAGGTAAGAGGCCAACGTGGCCCGTTGACGGGCGAGGATCCGCCGCCAAGACTGCCTTGGAAGTCCTTGACCCAGAGTTGTGGAAGAATGCCCAGCATCGACCGCTAACGTGGGACTCTCAGCATTCATGGAGCTGAAGAAACAAGTACAGTACCATGCGCTGGGTTCTCTGGACCAGTCGGCGCCGATGGCAAGTCGCAACCGCGGCGCACCCTCCGGGCCTCCATCGGTGTGCCACTATGTCGTTCTCTACACCTTATGGGAGTGTAGAACCGCCGAGAAGACTAATACCGGTCCGTACGCCTATGTTCCGTTCACGTCTGCCTTTCAAACAACCTTGAGATCCACAACCGAAAATACCACGTGTCCTCTTTCGCAAAAACGTACGAACGGGACCAACAAAGAGTAGAAGCCTTTTTCCAATCTCATCTAAACCCTTTCCCAAGTAGGAAGTCAACGGGATCGTACTGCGTCGGACACTGGAGAGACGGAAAGAATACTCGGATCGTGTCTCACCACTTTGGAATGCTTCCTTCCGCTTTGGCCTGGTACCTGGTTCGCCGACGGAGGGTTCATCCTACCGAAGGTCCGCATTGCCAGCATACCAGACAGTCAGTCTTTAACGTGGTGGGACACTGGCACTTTTCGATAGCAGGGACAACTGGTAACGCGATTCGAGATCTCGGGCTAGTCTATGAGAACCCTACGACTGAAATTGCAACAGACGTTTTCAAAAGTTCCACAACCTTACTTCCGTCAAGAAAGCAGCTCCGTCGGGCCTCAGGTCCTGAGCAGAACTTTTGTCTATGGTGTGCTCGAGTCAAATGAGTCCTTTAAGCCTTGGTGTCGGGAGAGGCGGCGTCGAGGGGACGGGTGTTCCACGAACGCTGGGGCTCGCGCTTCTCGAGCTATTGATAGAGCATCTAAAATTAGCTTGTGTCTATAACAATCATACAATACACTCGAGCAACTTACGTCACGCTTGGTGTCGGGGGAGCCGGCCTCAAGGGGGCGAGTGTTCCACGAGCGCTGGGGCTCGCGCTTCTCGAGCTGTCGACACACGAATGATCAGCACATCCGCTTCACCGATCTCGTCCGAAAGCACAGCACTCACATCACGCTTGGTGTCGGGAGAAGTCGCATCAAGAGGGCGAGTGTTCCACGAACGCTGAGGCTCGCGCTTCTCGACCTGCTCGAACGATCAGCGCCTGCGCTTACGTGTGGCAGTTGCCCGAACTCACCGAACGCTTCGTGTCGGGGGTAGTGGCCTCCAAGGGGCGGGTGTTCCAGCGCTTGGTGCCAGGAGTGGTGGTGTCATCACCGCCGAGGGGACGCGTGTTCCAGCGCTCCTCAATCTACAAACAAACAAACAAACAGAGACACGTCAGCATGCCTCTCAAACCCTCAACCATACGTTTGAAACTCACGTCACGCTTGGTGCCGGGGGTAGTGGTGTCGTCGCCACCAAGGGGGCGGGTGTTCCAGCGCTTGGTGCCGGGGGTGGTGGTGTCGTCGCCGCCAAGGGGGCGGGTGTTCCAGCGCTCCTCGAGCTGGAGCAGAGATCAACAGTCAGCAACCCAGTTCCGAAACCCCGCCACCATAACAACACTCACATCACGCTTGGTCTCGGGGGTGGTGTCCTCCAAAGGACGCGTGTTCCAGCGCTTGGTGCCCGGCGTGGTGGTGTCGTCGCCGCCGAGGGGACGGGTGTTCCAGCGCTTGGTGCCGGGGGTGGTGGTGTTATCTCCACCGAGAGGGCGGGTGTTCCAGCGCTTGGTGCCGGGAGTGGTGGTGTTATCTCCACCGAGAGGGCGGGTGTTCCAGCGGGGCTCAATCTAGTGGGCATTCGACGTCAGCAACCGCGCGCTGCATTGCGTACAGCCAATAACGCACATCACCGTTAGAGGCCTGGACAGGAGCAGCAACGACACCAGAGATGGCAGTCGCAGCGAGGAGGACCGAGGCAGTGGCGGAGGTGAACTTCATCGTGAGAGGAGGCTAGTTCGGGCTTCCGAGTCGTAAGAGGGTTCGTAGAGTAGGTCGTAGGGGCGGAGGAACACACGCGCCGGAGTAGGTCGTTAAGTGAAGAAAGAGTTGTGGAAAAGAGAGCAAAGAGCAGAGGACGTCAAACTCTGGATTTATACGACGAGGGAAGAAGGGCAAGGGAGCAGCAGAACAATGGCACCCACCTCACATCAAAGTCTGAGGAGGACCGGACGATCGTTGACGCCCAAAGTTTACTGTGCAATAAACCTTCGATAATAATTCCCAACAGCCCGACGGAGCCCGGCCCAGCGGGCTCGGCGCTGGGGTTTTGGAAGCCGCGACCCGTGCCCAGGGCCACGCGTTCCGGCTCGTTGACCAACCAGAGGCCCAGGTTGACGTGACGGGCTTCTCAGAAGCGCGCTAAAGAATGCACTAAAGTTCAAACACCCGGGGGGCCCGCGTAATCTGGCCCAGACACGTGCCCGACTCAGGCACCATCCGTTCGGCGCCCGCCCTGCCGCGCCTCACGCCGACGTGGTGTGGTTTGTGGATCTCCGTCGTGCCGGGGCCTGGTTTCGAGCGAGAAAAATTCCTCTGTTCCAGGACAACAACCCAGACCTTCCGTCCTTGCTGCCATGCGTCAAACCTTGCAGGTAAAATGTCAGGATTATCTTTTTTTTTGAACGACGTCGCCGACGTGCGGCGAAGGGCGAGAAGCGAGCGCGCGTCAGGCTCCCGACGTGGCCAAGGGTTGCTCGTTTCTGCAAAGCGTCGAAACGCACACGACCGCTCGCTGCTTGTATTTGGCAAAATTGAACCGAGTATTGGAACGCATTCGGATTAGAGCATCTTCTTTGCCGTGTTGATGAAGTCCTCTTTTTGCCTCCAACACCTTCGCACGGCCAAGTTGCTTCCAATTCGCGTCACGCCGGCCGCACCTCCAACATTCCTTTGGTTCCCGATTCCCGTGCCACCTGTTCGCTCCGTAATTCTCTCTCCCCTTTCTGCTTGAGCTCCTGCCTGCCACCCGACATTCGGGCTGCCGTTAAGTCTGTGCTAAGGGGCGATGGAAGGACGGCTCACTGCAGAACAAGGGGCGGTGGCCTCACCAACGTGGTCATCGACGGTGTGTGACATGGCGGTGAGACCGTGTGGTGCGAGCTGAAACTGAGACACTTTGGTTTCATTTCAGAGACATGCGGCGCGGGCGGGCGGGGCCACGTCACGTGTGGCTCGCTGAGCCGCCAGTCTTTTAGCGCGGGCGCTCCGCCCTGGGGATCGCCTGCATGGTTCTCGTGATAGCTGCTAGCTCGCCTTGGATGCTTGTCTATCGTTTGTGCTCCTTCTCCTTCCTCCTCCTCCCCTCCCCTCCCCTCCCTCAGCTATCAGCAATCGCGTGGATCGTGACCCTTGCACGCCGGCGCGTGCTCGCGGGTCAACGGCACGATCTCGCGCTGATGAACTTTGTGACCAGCCACGCTGGGCCCTGGCGGTGTGAACCCATCCGCTGGCTGTGAGATCTGCAGGGCTGCTCCAACACCGACGTGGTTCACCACCTGCAAATTGCCTGCAACCTTTGTTTATCCCTCGATTTTCCGTCCCATGCGTCCTGTCGCCGAGCATGCCAGCCACGGTGTCAACGGCGGCTGAAACACGTCGCGCGTCTCAAAGAGCAGCAGCACTCGCGCCGCAGATTCTCTCATTCATGAACACGTAGCCTGCAGCGAACCTTCTTCTTCAGCCTGTTTTCTCACCGGCATCACCGGTCAAACACATGCAAGAATTGCGTGCTTCAATCAGATCAAGTGACGCGACGTTGGTCAGCGCGGCAGGGCGGCCACGATGGCGCCGGACGGTGGAGGAGGAAGGGGGGTCGGTCATGGGGCACAGCCAGCTCCCCGCTGAGAGACCACGTCGGTGGGTGCAAAGGATGGCAGGAAGCCGTTCTTCCTCTCTCGAGAAGTTTGGCGGCGATCCTGATAATTGCATTAGCGCCTTGCACTTTCCCGTTTCATTACTAGCCCTTGCCGCGGAGGTAACTCATTCCCTACACCCGTTTTTAGACGTAAGTCCAGCCCGTCATTGTAAGTAAGGGACCACGTCATCCGTTGGTGGGGTCTTGCGGTGGCGAACAAGCTTTCGCTCTGGACCCCCAGCACCGCCCTCCGGCACGTTCGGCAGAGGGGCACTGGTTGATAGACAAAACTCGTCAGAGTGGGTTTGTTTAGAGTTAGGTAGGGGTGAGTTTTGTTAACAAGGGGAGGGTCAAGTTTGGCACGAGTTGTGGCCAGACCTTTTTTTGTGGGAGGGGAGCTCAAACGCTCGACGTCTCGGCCGTGCCCTCGACCCTCCCGCGCATCGCTCCTTTCACCGCCCTTCTAGAAGTCGGACGACAGTTCCCTTCCCACCATGTGGGTTACGATCCTTTGCTCTAATAACACCACACGATCCCGAACTTTGTTGGAAGGTTAAGTCTCCCCAAACCCGCGAGCTGTTCGGGTCGCTCCTCAGAACCTCGAGACAAAAAACCAGGGAGAGACCGAGGTCTCACCGCAAGCCCGGGTCGGGTCTACGGGAGGGCTCAGAAAAAACTGTCTTGTGCGGTGACAATGCCCGCTGTTCGCCACAGCATGTGTCTCCTTTTTGTACGTCTAAAGTTTGTGTCGCTCGGAACAAGAACCCGAAGAAGTATTCCGCGCAACACACAAAAGCACGACCGCGGTGAGCACTGCGAGGAAAGAAAGGGAAGAAGCTGCTGGGGCGTCGGCGCGGGCGGAATGCTTGGTCGGACGAACCTTTTGGCCCTGGTTCTCGGGAAGGTGACAAATACTGTTGGAGGTAGCTGGGCATCGAGAGTCATCTTTGTGGCGATCGTCGTGTGGGCCTTGGGCGGCGAGTGGATCGGAGCGCTCGACGCTGGGCACACCCATCGACCAACAACGGCTCTCCATCAGTAGAAATCGGTATCAAGCTCAGCCAGTGTCCACATGATCCACCACATACACCACATACGACCCAACGTCGCTGCTCCCCGTGCTCAGTTCCATCGGTCTACAGCTATCGACGCCACGTGCGCTCAGTCCTCTTCCTCGTCGTCGCTTTCGTCATTCTTCACGCTCGCACGAAGACCTCAATTCACGAGAAAGGTAGCGAGCCCACTTTGATCAAGTACTTAGAGCTCTTATGTCCCGCTCAGGACTCCCGAGACTGACAGGCTTTCGCTCGAGACGACGCATCGTTTACATCGGCGGAGTGACGCTCCCTACCCGCTCACGCCTCCATATCCCGTATTTTCTCTCGTACTCTCTGAAAACGCAAACTCCTGCAATCTGTTTGTGTTCTTACACCAGGTCGTGCGTTGAGTGCTGGGTATACTCTTTTAGATGAGGGGGTGGAAAAGGACGAGGAGCGGAAGAGTAATTATGCCCTGCATTTGAAAACCATCGAAATCAGTACGTTTTCCTCCTTGCAGAGTCAGAAAAGTGGGTCAACTCACATCCTATACTCCCTCTTCTCAGCGGACGGGTGCGCGCCATCGACCTTGTAGTCCAACACGATGTCCAGGTCCCTCGGGTTCTTGCCGTTTGGCGCCACCGAGATCTTGCCCTCGACGGTATCGTTAGCCTTGAGCGTGACCATGTCGCCGAGGTAGAAGACGGTCTCTGTGGGTTCGCAAAGCAATTAGCTTCGAGCTAATGCAGGGGAGGAGGGAGAACGACTAACGTTTCCAGTGCGTGTACTTGGCGTGAGGGCCAGTCGAGAAAGAAACGGCCTTGTGGCAAGCACGGAACGAGACGTCAAACCATCCAAGAACGGCGTGCATGTCTAAAGAGAGCAATACCGCCACGTCAGCTTTTCATTTTTCGAACGCAAAGCTGGAATTCAAAACGAACAGTCATTGCGGGTAGCAGTGAGCTTGAAGTCGGCAACAAAGTTGAGCTCGGCCTTTGTCACTTTCAGGAGGTCGAAAGTCTGCATCCCACCCGGTCGTCAGCATCGCTTCCGCTTCTTCTTGGGCGAGAACGGGTGCCGACTCACAGCAATCTTGCAAGGGTTCGTCACGACAGCCTTCAAGTCAACAACATCAACGAGAGGCTCCTTGAGCGCAATCTCCTTGATGCAGGAGTAGTCAAAGCCGTAGACATCGTCCCAGACTGTGTGCAGAGCCGACACGTCAGCGCGCTGAAGTAACGAAAGGAGAGGGGAGGGAAAGCGACGCACAGCCAATCTTCTCCTCCTTGTAGTCCTGGTCCTCAATACCGGCAAGGAACATAGTAGCCTCGTCAGGGAACATGAGTCCGCCCGGCACCTATGGACGCACAGCCACCAGAGTCAGCGCCCTCCCTTCTCTCAAGGAGCGAAGCGAGCTAGGAAAACGCACGAGGTACTTGTCACGAGCGTAGAGAACCGAGTCGAGCATGGATTCGTAGAGGAGGAAGTAGCCCATCCACTCGGAAATGATAATGTCGACCTTGTCGACGGGGAGGACGACCTCCTCCATCTTGCCCTTGATAAGCGTGATAGCTGTAACAAAAAGATCAGCCTTGATCTTCCCTTTCTCTACAAAATGAACAGAGCCGCACTGTCAGAGAAGCCGTTGGCCTCGACGATCTTTTGTGCCTGGTCGATGATGTTGGACATGTCGATCTACCCGCCGACACAAACCGCACGTCAGCGCCTCGACCTCGACCTTCTACTCCTCCCGAGAAGCACGAACGTACACCAATGACCTTCTTGGCACCAGCCTTGGCGGCGAACATACTCAGGATTCCGGTTCCGCACCCAACGTCGAGGACGACCTTGTCCCTACACGCCGTTCGCCCATCGTCAGCACGGTCCTTTCCCTCGCTCGCCAGGACGAAACAGAAGGCACGACTGACTTGAAGAGGTGCTTGTTCCACCACATGGAGTTGCGGTAGCTGAGGGTACGAACCTCGTCCTTGAGCATCTCCTCGTGGATTCCGAAGTGACTGTCGTTCAGCCTCGTCAGCAGTCCGGTCCTCCTCGTTTCGAATCAAAAGAGCAGAACGCACGCGTAGGAATCCGAGTAGTAGTCGCTCGAGGTCATTCCCTCCTGATTCTCATTTAGCGTCAGTACACGACATGGAAAGGATGGGGAGAGAACGCACGACGGCGGCCGAAGTAGAAGGAGCGGGAGTCGTCTCAGCCATCTTGACGTCCGACATGGTGATGTTGCTAGAAAGGTGTTCTGTTGATGAGAGTGGGCAGAAGTAGAGAGAGGAGCGTTAGTTCACAAGGAACGAAATTTCAGAGTGGCGTTGCTTTGCGGTGTGGGCTGGACGGGTGACGATGCGGGAGCGACGGGTGGAGGCGAACGTCAAGAGAGGATGGATGGTGGGATGTAGAGTGAAGGCGAGGTCTGGTGATGGTGGATGGAGGGTGCTTGGCCCTTTGTCCTTCCACCAGCACAACACGACCCATCTCGTGCCCGACCCAGCCTTCCCCTCCCGCCTCCGACCCGTC
The DNA here is from genome assembly GCA_024364755.1 of Pseudohyphozyma bogoriensis. Lineage (NCBI taxonomy): Eukaryota > Fungi > Basidiomycota > Microbotryomycetes > Chrysozymaceae > Pseudohyphozyma > Pseudohyphozyma bogoriensis. The sequence continues at coordinate 20,805 of JALBUQ010000033.1, forward strand.
GCTCGTCCCATCACGCCTGTCGTCCACCCGCCCACAGCTCCCAGTTCAACACACTCATGCCTTAGCATCATCCTGCACTCCCTCCACAACTCCAACGCCCCTCCACCGCTCCGTCCAGCGTGTCATCGGACCAAAAAGTCTGCGCCTTCCGACCCTCGTCTCGCCTCCTCCGCGATCCTTCCGTCCCTCACCCACTCGATAAAGAGGGATAAATGTGTAAAGGAATACTAACAAGGTCGGAATGGAGCGTCTACGAGTCGAGAGTGGCCTGCACACAAACAACGAGATCAGCTCTCCGGCTCTTCGTGCTGTTCGCTCGTTCGTTCGCTCGTCAAACAACTCACTGTAACGAAAGACCAAAGTTGCCTGAGCTAACTTTTATCTCTTTACTTTGAGGTCGTGGTAGTTGTGTATCGACAAACAGGCGACGACACGAGAGCTGGGGTGGAGCAGAGCAAAGGCCAGCCCACACGCAGAGCGAGGGAGCGAGTTTTTCGCGCGTGGAACTCGTGGTCCGCGGACTTTTTGAGCGGTCCAGTACGGGTGGTCGTTTCCGGAACGGGCGACGTAGAATAGAGGAGGAGAAGTGGTAGCGAATGACAAGTAGTGAATTCAGATTCGGCAGCCTGATCGGACTCTTCAAACAAGTGACAGCCGAGTGAGAGCTGACGTGTCGCTTCTGTCCTCTTCCTCTCACCGCTGCCCGACCACTCCTGAACCCTCACCAGCCATGCATTGTCACACTTCCTCCTCCTACTCCTTTACCCACATCTCAAACCTATACCTCACCGTCCCTGCCCCATCAACCCCTTCCACCGGTTTCCAATTCCTATCGACCTCACTCTGCTCCCCTCTCGCGACTTCGAACCCGACAAACTCTTCCAACTCTTCATGCGTCGCCATCTTCCATCCTGGAAGAGCGTTGGGGTGTCCTGGTCGGATCTCGGGGATGAAAGCGTCGCAGGTGTATGGAGGGGATTGGAGGATGCGCGTGAGGAGGATTCGGGTCGGCGCGTAGGATGGGTTCGTGGTCGGTGCTGAGGTGCTGGTGGTGCTGGTGGAAGAGGAGGAGGGAGGGAGAAGGGATTCGTTGTACAGCTGAGCTCCGCCGATGAGGAACACGCGGTGGATGTCGGTGCGGGCAGCAGCGAGCTCGACAGCACTTTCGAGCGAGTGCGCGAGCATGGTGTCGCCGCTGTCGTCCTCTCTATACATCCCAATAGACACTCATCAGCTTCATTCTTCCTTACAGTCTCCACCATCAGCGTAAGGAAACAAACTCACCCAACCCCCTCGACCCCATCCCTCCTGCTGACCACCACATTGTTCCTCCCCTGCAACGGTCTCCATCGCTTCGGGATACCATCCCAGCTCTTCCTGCCCATGACCACCGCGTTCGTCTTGCCCTCCGGCGCGTGTTTCGTCACTTTGGCGAAGTAGGCCATCTCGAGGGGGAGGCGCCAGGGGAGCGCGTTGCTCACCCCGATCCCGTTCGAGGAAGTCGCGCAGACGATGAGCGTTATCGGGTGCTGGTAGGGAGATAAGTTAGTGTAAACTTTGTAGTAGTGCCATAGGTGAGCGTACGGGCTTCATTGGTGGGTGCGGAGGCAAGTGCGGAGGAGGAAGCCAAGCTGGCTGGAGCTGGGCGAGCGCGCACCAAGACGCGTCGGCGTGTTTTTGAGGGAAGCAGCCTCGGGTCGGTCAGATTCTCAGATAGAGTGCGAATCCGACGCTGAAGGCTCAAACTGTGGGGATTGATTGGGTGACAATTGAAATCAAAGGCTCGTCATGTGCCATCGTCATCGACATCCCAGACCTCAACGCTGGAAAGCGACAAAACAGCCCCACGTGGCTTTGTTTACACCGTTCACACATCGAGCACCTACCCCTTTTAACCCTTTATTTGGTGGTTGTCGCTACTTAGCTTACTGACCACCGACCACCTTGATCCCCCTTCTCTCGCAAACATGGACAACCTTCCACCAGTAAACCCTCCTCGCTTCCTCCTGAGCGATCTCAAACACCTCCAGCTTTTCACATACGCTCGAATCCATAACTTCCATCCACCGGTTCAATTGGCGGAGAGTAGGCTCCCTATCGAGTGACAGCGACACGAAATGCGTAATCCTCGTTCTCGAGCATCGGCGGAGAGGAAGGAGGAGGGACGGGTCCGAAGGTAGCTCGAGGTGCGAGAGGGAAGCGAGGGAGTCGTAGAAGGTAGAGAGGATGTGGGGCTCTTCCGTGTAGACGGCATCGAGGACGAGGTGGGTAAGGTGTCGCGTGTTGGATTGAAGGAGAGAGAGATGTGATTCGTGGAGAGTCTCGATGACGAAGGTGAGTGAACGGAGTGACGAGCTGCTCGAGTGTAGGATGGAGGCAATGGTGCTGCTGAGTTCAATGTCCACGTAGTATAGAGCGAGAGAGGTGAGCTTGACGTCGATGGATGGAGTTGTAGGAGATTCGGGGGTAGCGGACGGCGACGAGGCGGTGTGTTGGTGTCCGTTCTCGGAGGTGCGGAACAACGTAAGCTTCTTGAGGTCTGTACACAGTCTCATCAGCTAAATAAAGTCACAGAAAAGTCAATTTGACGCACTCTTCACAGCTGGGTAGGCGAACAACTCTTCCCCGACCGCCACTCCCCCGAGGTACAGCTCCTCGACGCCTCTCAGGACCTCCAACAGGCTCCCAGCATACTCTCGCACACCATTACTGACCTCTAGCTTCCTCGTCCTGTATCTTCCGCTCCTCTTCTTCCAGCCCTCGCTCTCAATCAGCCGCCTGACGCCTTCGTTGGTCGGGAAGCTGATCTCGCTCCACAGCAGCGACTGAGCGGGGCCTCGCCATGCCCGGGAGACGAGCGACGCTCGCAGGAGGAGCTGTCGTCGTTGGAGGTCGTAGGTTGGTGTAGGCGTAGAAGCAGAGGCGATGGAAGAGATGGCGAACGAGAGGATGAGGAGCACGAGCTCGGGCGGGAGGGACGCGATCGTCGCCATCGGTGCGAGCGAGAGTCGACGGCGAGCGGTGGTGTGGATGCTGATGGTGCTGACCCTGACCCTGGTTGATGGCCGATGGAACTTAGCACAATTTTAGTGCAATGTTGATGGTTGGTGATGGAAGGAGACGAAGGAGCGGTGCGAGAGTCGGGGCGAACAGACAGGAGGCCGACGAAGCTCCTTTCTCGAGGGGCAGCGCGACGCGTCGTACCGATGAGTGCAGCTCCACGGAGCAGCTAGGATTCAATGGACCACCTGAGTATACGGTCAATGCTAAGAACATTGACTTTTGTACCCTGCGACCTCAATGATATCCAAGTCCAAGGATGCGACCTCGAGCTTGATGACGTGGCGCACTCTTTAGCAAACCAAGTCCGGCCACCTTGTCTTAGCTATGAGCCCTAGCCCTGACGTACCTTACTGTTGATCATAGACATCCGGGTGAGCTGCTTTAGCACCCTTTGTCCGTCTTCCCACCACTCGACGCCATCCTCCACCCTGCAATGAAATGGTCTCCCACACCCATCAACATTCCAGCTCTGTTGGGCAGCTGCTGATAACTCGCCTGTGCCTGAGAAAACAGCCATTGCATGGAGTAAAAGCACAAATTTAGTTCCACGGAATAATCTTCTTCCACCACGCTATCCATTCCCGTCCAAAGCTTCCTCGCTCACTCCTTCTCCTCGCTTCGAAATCCACACCAGGCTCCACAACAACTCTCCTCGTCAAACACGCTTCCCATAGTCCTTCCCACAGCTTATGATCTAGAACCATCGGTACCAAAAGACCCATCCCCTGAAAGCAGAGCACAGGCTTGAGCTCAAGTCGTTTGAGGTTGGGGAAAGAGGGTCCAGAGACTAGCTCGGTGACGATTCGGGAGAGGATTTCGTCGTTGGTTATTTGGATTAAAGTGAGATAGGGTGCGTGGATGATGGTCGAAAGAAGGGGCTCGAGGAGGGAGACGTCGTGGTCGACCTGGAGGTGGAGGATTCGGAGGGCGGTGCAAGAGTTGTAAAAGTTGACGAGGTCGTTCGGCGGTTCCCTGAAGTGACCAGCTAGCTTCAAAGTTTTGAGAGTTCGAGCTACACATGATAAGGCTGCCAAAGCTGGTGCGTTATCGGGAGTGAGGGTGAGGTGGAGGTCGGTCAGGGAGTGTCGACTGGTGTGGAGGAGCGAGGGGACAATGCCGTCTGGGCGAAACATCCCGCCCGAGATGACGAGCTTCTTGAGGAGAACATTGGTGGGAGGTGTGTATTTGAAGGGTCGGTATCCGTCATCGGCGGAGTACAGGTGAAGTTCTGTCAGGTCGCAACCTGGTGAACTGGACACGTCAGCATTCTCTTTCGAATAAGCATGACAGCCGAGCAAGCATGAAAACCGAGCTCACCTGCAGAAGCAATCATATTAAGTGCTTTGACCACTCTCCCTCCATGAATGTGTAGACATCGGATCCCTTTGAGGCGCTCAAAGACCCCTTCGCACCGCTTAACCACTTCTCCTCGGAGACAAACCGTCTCCGTACGCCAAACCATCGCACTAGTACCGTTCTTGAAACCTTCAAAATTAGATTCGGGTCCAATCGCTATTCGTCGAACCAGCAGTCGCTGAGACGCGTCCCGCCAGCTCCTCGCGACGAGGCTCGTCGACCGGAGGAACTCGCGTCGGCGTTGATCGCCGTCCCCGTCGAGGGGACCTTGCAGCTCGAACTCGTTGATGGCGAGTTCGAGGATCTTTGAGAGGAGTTCAGGAGGGAGGGTTTGGATGGTCGGCATTGTAGTGGGTGGTCGCGACGCGTGGGAATGCACGGAAGTCCTTGTGCACAGTGGGGAGGACGTGGTAGGAAACCAAAACCCCGACACGAGTGCTACGAAATAGCAGGTCACGGATTGGGACACTGAATTGAACGGATCCGAGTCATCAGAGACGTCCACATCAGCGATAAACTGACTTGGAGGAGTGCGCCCCGGCCTCCTGACGGAGGAGCGCGGAGGCTGTGACGTGGCACTTTGCTGTCGTGTCCCCCGGGGCCATCTCTCACTCAAACAGCCATAAAAAGGCGAAGAAAGACGGATCTTTACAGTGAAAGTGAAAACTACATGTTTATGCCCCTGTCTTCTTCCCTCCACCCCATCATCCGACTTCCCGACGCCGTTTAAACCTCCGATGTCTCGTTCTCCAGATCAAACTTTGACACCAGTCGTACTTTTCTCGACTTGCACACTTCCACCACTTTGCGCCACGCCTTTTTATCTAGACTCGGTGCAGCGGTTACGAGCTCCAAGGTCTCGAGGTTCGGAAGGACGGACGCGTCGAGGAGCTGGACGAGGGTGGTGATGAGTGGATTGTCATTGAATGCGTTATGGACGATAAGGTGTGAAATGGGAAGCTGTGACTGAAGAAGCGGAAGGAGAATCGAGGGGTGGAACTGTAGTTCGAGGTGCTCAAGCGTCGTGCAGTTGTTGTAGAGACGCGCGAGGGCCGAGGGGTCACCGTGGAAGTGGCCTTTGATCGCGAGGTTGGTGAGACAGTGAGAACGGTTGAGAAGAATGGTGATGATGGCTGAGTTGGTCTGGGAGAGGTAGACGCTGAAGTCGGTCAAGGAGTGTTGGGAGGCGGAGATGAGGGAGGCTAGGACGCCATGGGGGTTGAACGATCCGGAGAAGACGTCGATGCGTTGGATGGTGGTGACGGGTAGTGGGACTCTTGTTTCGGAGATGTCGCTGGTGAACATCATGTTCAGTCGTTTTAGACCTGTCAGCGCCAAGTCAGCCCGAAAAGCCTGCCCTCAACGACACTGGCCACCACCAGCACACTCGCGGAAGATAAGAAGAAGGGAGAACGAGGGCGCACGGCTCAAGCACTCAGCTCTGAATAGTTCTTCATCTACTTCAATACCCCCCGTAGCGAAATAATCGACCCCTCTCAGATGCCTGAGAAGTTCCGGAAACCGGTCCGACTCGTGGTTGAAGAGAAACAACACCGACGTGCGGTGCAACCCCGCCTTATTCCTACTCAGGAACAATGCTAGTCTATCTTCACTGTTGATCTCAAGGATATCCCACAAGAGACGTTGGGAAGGTTCGGTCCAGTTTGATGCGACCAGAGCGGTCGAGCGGAGAGTCGCGTAGTGGTCCGAGGTGGTGGCTCTCACGGGGGAGTCGCTGGGTTCCTCCACGGCGTGTTTGAGGATCTTGTTGAGCATCTCGGGAGGGAGGGATTGAATGGTGCTCATTGGAATTGGGGGGTTGTGAGTAGAGGAGGTGCGGTGCTGAGGAGGAACGACTGAGCGTTTAGGCAGGGAGCTGACCTTCGGAAGTGTTGCTCGCGAGGGAAGGCGTGTGGGGGGATGAAGAAAGAAGTGGTGAAGGCAGGTAAAGCTTCTTTCAGAGCAGAGTACGGATGGAGCAGACAGGAGACCACGCCCGACCCCCCGACGGAGGCCCCGGAGCTCCGCCAGGATGCATCGCCGCTCTCACGGGTGACGTGGCGTCCACACAAACCCCCTACCTGGGTCTCCCTTGTCTTTTTTCATGGCGCAAGCCACTCTTGCATTCAAACAGCAAGCATTACACACCGACTCTCACAGGACTCCCTCAACACGTCCCTCACCTCCCCGTCCTGCACGAAGATGGTCTGAATGTCCAAGCAGTCGAGGTTTGGGAACGCGTGTCCATCCATCAGCGAGAGGAGAGCGTCAACCATGGGAGACTCAGAGTCCTCGTTCAGGTCGTAGATGCAGAGGAGGGTGATTGGGAGTTGGGCTTTGAGAGCTGGGAGGAGGAACGAGGGTTCGCCCTGCGCGGCCAGGCGGCGGAGGTTGGTGCACGAGGCGTAGAATCGCGTGAGGGTTGCAGGGGGTCCGGTGAAGCGACCGGTTAGAGTGAGGGAAGTGAGGGTGGAGGTGGCGGTGGGGGAGAGGATAGAGGGGAGGTTCGAGTTGATGGTCGTTAGGTGGAGCGTGAGGGATGTGAGGGAGTGGCAGGAGGAGGCGAGGGAAGAGACGAGGGCGTCGGTTCGGAAGACGCCGGAGTGGATCGTGAGGGTCCGGAGTGGCAGTTGGGGACAAGGGTGAGCGGAGGAGAGGTCGTCGACTTTGCTTAGGTCCAGGCGGGTGAGAGCTATGCGGGACGTACGCCGTCAGCTGGGATTTGTAGCTATGGCTGGGGGAACCGGCTTACAGCTGAGAGCTTGAGATTGGAAGAGTGTAGGATCGACCTCGCATTTCTTGATGATGAGGTATTGGATGCCTCTGAGGTGGGAAAACAACTCTGGACAGCGGTCCTGTCGGCCGATGTCTTGCGGCGCCGGACGATAGCGGGAGAGGCAGAGCGTCGTAGTGCGGTAGACTCCGAGCACGGGACTATCCAACAGAGAGTCGACCTTGTCCTGACTTGACACGAGTAGGATTTCCCATAACAGCCTCTGAGAGGGTTGCGTCCACCGGGGAGCGACGAGAGCCGTCGAGCGGAGGGTCGCCCGTCGGGACGCTCCACCCTCCAAGTTCCTGGGATCTTGGTGCTCTTCGACGGTATGTTCGAGGATCTTGTCGATGAGCTCTTGAGGGAGCCCTTCGAGGCTCCGCATCGCTGGTGGAATGGGCGAGCGACAGCAGCAGTCGGAGGCGCGGCGGATCCGACGAGAGCGTGTGGCGCACGCGGGAAGCGCGGGAGAGTGCTGTACACAGATTTCTAATCGTTTGTTGAGATGTAGGTCTGGGGTCAAAAGGAACAGAAAGAAAGATGTAAGAGTCGGAAAAGGGGCAACCAGCGCAGTGGCCCATCGATGGCACAAAGGCAGCTCCTGTCCTCGCGCGCCACGTCACTAGCTCCCATGTATTCACGCTTTCTTTTGCCGCTGTGCATGATCTCAAAATGTGGCTTACAGGATAAAGGAGAGTCTCCACAAAGGACCGGAGCTTCCTTTGTTGTCGCGTGTGCGTCCGAGGACTTTGTTCGTCTCGCTTCCAAGCTCCGGAGCTCCGGTTCTCTGGGTTGCGCTCCTTCCATCACCATCACCATCACCACCTCGCACCACCATGTCGTCTGAACAGGCTACGCTGTCTGAAGCTGCACCAGTCCCTGCCATCCCCGCCCAAAAGATCCGTCACGAGTGGTACGTCCCTCCCCCCACCTCTTCCTGGCTCCGAGCACGCCCAGCTCCAGCTCCTGGTACTCTCGCCCTTTTTTCGCTGAATATCTCTACTTGTGGTGGACTGTTTAGGTATCAAACGGACACTGAAGTCGTGCTCTCGCTCTTCATCCGCAACGTCGACGCCTCGACCCTCTCCGTCCAGTTCGCTCCTCGTTCCGTTCGTACTCTGGCCTTCCCTCCCTCCTTCCTTCCTTTCTCACTAACCACCCAACAATCTCACACATAGTTGTCCATCAACGTCCCCACCACGACTTCCACTTCGACCTCGTTCGACCTCGACCCACTCTCGCACGCGATCGTCCCCGAGCAATCGTCGTTCCGCGTCATTCCAGCCAAGATTGAGGTCAAGTTCAAGAAGGAGACTCAGGGGATCAAGTGGGCTGCTTTGGAGGGCAACGAGGATGGTGCGCCTTCTTCTTTCCTTTTCCCTTTTGCTCCTCCCGCCAACTCCGAGAAGCTGACCCCTGGGCGTCCCTCCGCGGAACAGCGACGACGGTGATCGCTCCTACGAGCTCGGCTCTGCCGTCGCATGTGTACCCTACTTCATCCAAAAGGGCACCGACGAACTGGGATAGGTTGGCCAAGGAGGCGTTGGACGAGGAGACGGAAGCGGGCAAGGTGCGCTTTCGAGCTGCGCTGAACTGAGATGGGGCTCAGGGATGCTGGTGGCTGAATCTTGTCATTTGGTTGGGCTTGGGTCGGATGGGGAATAGGTGGCGAACAAGGACCCGAACGCGGGTGGCGACAAGCAGCTGAACGAGCTCTTCCAGAAGCTCTACTCGGACGCGACGGATGACCAGAGGCGCGCGATGGTTCGTCCTTTTGCTCTGTTTCAGGGCTGGTTTTAGGAGCTAACAGCAAATGATGGGGATGTTAGATCAAGAGCTATCAGGAGAGTAACGGGACGGCGTTGAGCACGGATTGGTCGAGCGTCTCCCAGGTGCGTCTTTCTTCGGGTTTGTTGTTTTGTTGAGGGTCGGCAACGGGGCAGCTGATGTGCGAGTGGGGTTGTCAGGGCAAGGTCGAGACCAAGCCTCCAGACGTGAGATTACTCTTTCTATGTCAATGTTTTTTGTTGGGTTGAGCTGACTTGTGGTCGCACCGATGAACAGAGCATGATCGCCAAGAAGTGGGGTGCTTGAACGGAGAGGGCTTCTTTGCGGGGGGGAGATGGAGGGAAAGGTAGGAGTGGGAGAGCGGATGGAGGAGAAGGAGAAGGCAGAGGGAGAGCTGATGTTGTGCGCTTCTTTTGCAACCCCTTTTTTTTAACTACCCCTTCGCGAGGCGGATGAGGACGACGGCGGTGCTTTTGAGATGAGGGAGGAAGGGAGAGAGAAGGTGGCGAGAGAGTGAAAGCAGCATCACACGAACGACGAACAACCACTCGGTGTCTTGAACAAGGTTGCTGGTTTACTTGTTATCGCTTCATTGCGATGGCTCAAGGCGAGCACGACACGGCCACCACGTGTCCTCCAGAACCGTCTCCCGCTTACTGTAGCCGCCAATAAGCCCGGAATGATAAACAGAGTTCAAACAAGTCATTCCCTGAGCTCTGCTACCTGTGACTTGATCCATATTCTCATCCTTCGTGAAAGAAGATCATGCCTCATTGAACCCCTTTCCTGTCCCCTCCGCCCAAAATCCACCCCCCTCCACCGCGCTGGCTCGCCCTTCGCCCTCGCTCGCTCGCACGAACGGCAACCCTCCCTCCTCCCCCAAGTATCGCCCAGCTTACACAGGGAAAGAGGAACTTGCCCACGATGCAGCCTCCACCAGGCTTCGCCCCGCCGCCAGGCTTCCAGGGCCAAGTCGCGCAGGTTTACCAGGTGCGCCGGCTGCTCCTCCCTCCCAAGGGTGCTCGTCTGTTCTCGCAAACCCCAATCCTCGCGATGCAGGAACCTCCGCCGATGTCACAGGAGACGCTCGACGCCAAGAGTCGCAAGTGGCAGTCGCTGCAGGGGAAGCGATTCGGCGCCGCGAGGAAGACTCACGTCGACCCGGGCAAGCAGTCGCTCCCGCCCGAGCACGTCCGTCGGATCATCAAGGACCACGGCGATATGAGTAACAGGAAGTTCAGGGCAGACAAGAGGGTTCACCTCGGTGCTCTCAAGGTGCGTTTTCGTGGGGTGTTTGGCGCGAGGCGAGGGGGAGCGCGAGGTGGCGATGGGGGGAGGTGTGACTTGGGCTGGCGGCTGACGATCGTGTGCTTTCTCTTGCGCTTCTTCGCGAACAGTACGTCCCTCATGCGGTGTTCAAGCTGCTCGAAAACATGCCCGTACGTACTTTCTCCCTTAAACCCTCGACTTCCGCCAACCGCGAACTCACACGCCTCGCATCAGATGCCGTGGGAGCAACTCCGTGAAGTTCCCGTCCTCTACCACATCACCGGCGCCATCACGTTCGTCTCCGCGATCCCGCTCGTCATCCCACCCGTCTACCACGCCCAATGGGCGACCATGTGGCTCGCGATGCGTCGCGAGAAGCGCGACCGTCGTCACTTCAAACGCATGCGCTTCCCCCCGTTCGACGACGAGGAACCGCCGCTCGACTATGGCGACAACGTCCTCGATACGGAACCCCTCGAGGCGATCCAGCTCGAGCTGGACGAGGAGGAGGACAAGGGGATCTTGGAGTGGTTTTACGACTCGGACCCGTTGAGGGATGGGAAGGGCGGCCATGTGAATGGGAGTAGTTATAAGAGGTGGCAGTTGGATTTGGGGCAGATGAGCAACCTTTATAGGTTTGGACGGACGCTGTTGAGTGATTTCGGGGACTCGAACTACTTTTACTTGTTCGAGAAGAAGGTGCGTTTGTTGTTCTTCTTTGGCGGCGCGCGGTCGGGAGAGTGCGAGGATCGGTGCTGATGGCGGGTTCGCTCGCGTATGACAGGCGTTCTTCTCCGCCAAGGCTCTCAACGTCGCCATTCCCGGTGGACCCAAGTTCGAGCCGCTCTACCGCGACACCGACAACTTTGATGAGGACTGGAACGAGGTGCGCTGCTCTCTCTCTCTTTCTCCCTCAATCTCTCGATCGCTAACCTCTACCTTGCGGCACATAGTTCAACGACGTCAACAAGGTCGTCATTCGCCAGCAGATCCGAACCGAGTACAAGGTCGCCTTCCCTCACCTCTACAACTCCCTCCCCCGCTCCGTCGCGATCCCCGTCTACCACGAGCCTCACGTCCTCTACATCCGCACCGAGGACCCCGACCTCCCCGCCTTCTACTTTGACCCCATTATCCACCCCATCTCTTCTCGCACCGTTGCGCCCAGGAACGCCGGTGTCCCGCACGAGGACGCTGTGTTTGGCGATTTGGCGGACCACGAGGAGGACGACTTTACGCTTCCCGAGGGTGTCGAGCCGTTCCTTGCTGAGCAGGAGTTGGAGGGAGATGGTACGGCCGACGGTATCGCGTTGTGGTGGGCGCCGTTCCCGTACAACCAGAGGAGCGGAAAGACGGTCAGGGCGCAGGACATGCCGCTCGTCAAGAACTGGTACCTCGAGCACTGTCCCGAGGGCCAGCCGGTGAAGATTAGGGTGTCTTACCAGAAGCTGGTGAGTGGGGTTTTTGGTCTGTAGGGTTGGAAGGGAGAGTGAGCTGACGATTGGTTGGTGGCGGTGATACAGCTCAAGTGCTACGTTCTCAACCAGCTTAGGTCGCGTCCTCCCAAGCCGCAGAACAAGAAGTACCTCTTCCGTCAGCGTGCGTTTGCATTTATTTCTTTGCTCTGTTGGAAACGAAGCTGACGTATCGTGGTCGCATTTAGTCAAGGCGACCAAGTTCTTCCAGACGACGACGCTCGACTGGGTCGAAGCCGGTCTCCAGGTCTGCCGACAGGGCTACAACATGCTCAACCTCCTCATCCACCGCAAGAACCTCAACTACCTTCACCTCGACTACAACATGAAGTGCGTTGGGTGTTCGTTATCTTGGACTTCGAGCGCGCAAGCTGACTCCCTCCCCTCTCTCCAGCCTCAAACCCGTCAAGACGCTCACGACCAAGGAGCGCAAAAAGTCTCGCTTCGGAAACGCCTTCCACCTCTGTCGCGAGATCCTTCGTCTCACCAAGCTCATCGTCGACTCGCACGTCCAGTACCGACTCGGCAACGTCGACGCGTTCCAGCTCGCCGATGGATTGCAGTTTGCGTTTGCGCACGTCGGTCAGCTTACGGGAATGTACAGGTACAAGTACAAGTTGATGAGGCAGATCAGGATGTGCAAGGACTTGAAGCACGTCGTGAGTACCTCTTCTTTTTGAAGGGCTAAAGGAGGAAGGGCTCTGATCAATGTCGGCACAGATCTACACTCGCTTCAACTCTGGACCGGTCGGCAAGGGCCCGGGAGTCGGATTCTGGGCGCCTGGGTGGAGGGTGTGGCTGTTCTTCCTTCGTGGAATCGTGCCCCTCCTTGAGCGCTGGCTCGGCAACTTGCTCGCGAGGCAGTTCGAGGGTAGGAACTCGAAGGGGTGCGTTCTCATGCTTTTCCGTCCTTTTACGAGGCTGCGAGCGAAGTGCTGACGTGGGTTTGTTGTATCCACTTGCAGAGTCGCCAAGACGGTCACGAAGCAGCGTGTCGAGTCGCACTTTGATCTCGAACTCCGTGCCGCTGTCATGCACGACATTCTCGACATGATGCCCGAGGGGATCAAGCAGAACAAGTCGAAGACGATCTTGCAGCATCTCTCGGAGGCTTGGCGTTGCTGGAAGGCCAACAGTGCGTTCAGATTCCTACCTCGAGATGAGAGCTGTGTTTTGGGATAGGGCGGAAGCTGATGAGAAATGTGGTTATGTTGCGACAGTTCCATGGAAGGTTCCTGGTATGCCTACGGCTATCGAGAACATCATTCTTCGTTTCGTCAAGGCCAAGTCGGACTGGTGGACCTCGGTCGCGCACTACAACCGCGAGCGTATCCGTCGTGGTGCCACTGTCGACGTGAGTTTCCTTCCTCGTGGTTTTGAAAATGAGGGGAGGTGTTGATGATGGCTTTTTGGGTGTTGCAGAAAACCGTCTCGAAGAAGAACCTTGGTCGTCTTACCCGTCTTTACCTCAAGGCCGAGCAGGAGCGTCAGAACTCGTACCTCAAGGATGGAGTGAGTCCATTCCCTGATTCAGGAGTTTTCATTGTGATTGAGCACTGACCTTGTGCTCTCAGCCTTACGTCTCGTCCGAGGAAGCCGTCGCGATCTACTCCGCCACCGTGCACTGGCTCGAGTCGCGCAAGTTCGCGCCCATCCCCTTCCCTCCTCTCTCCTACAAGCACGACACCAAGCTCCTCGTCCTCGCGCTCGAGAAGCTCAAGGAGGCCTACTCGGTCAAGGGTCGTCTCAACCAGTCGCAGAGGGAGGAGCTCGCGCTCGTCGAGCAGGCGTACGACAACCCCCACGAGACGCTCTCGCGCATCAAGCGTCTCCTGCTCACCCAGCGCGCGTTCAAGGAGGCCGGCATCGAGTTCTTCGACACGTACGAGAAGCTCATTCCGTGCTACGACATCGAGCCGATGGAGAAGATCACGGACGCGTACCTCGACCAGTTCCTCTACTTCGAGGCCGACAAGCGAGGTCTCTTCCCCGCGTGGATCAAGCCCGCCGACACGGAGCCGCCACCACTGCTCGTGTACAAGTGGGCGCAGGGGATCAACAACCTCCACGACATTTGGGAGACGAGCGAGGGAGAGTGCAACGTCCTTATGGAGACGCAGCTCTCGAAGGTGTACGAGAAGATTGATTTGACGCTCCTCAACCGACTTTTGCGTTTGATCATGGACCACAACTTGGTGCGTTCTCTCCTCGTCGTTTGGCAAGAGTTGGGAGTTTGATGCTGACTTCGGCGTTTGAATCGCAGGCCGACTACTGTACGAGCAAGAACAACATCGTCCTCACCTACAAGGACATGTCGCACGTCAACGCCTACGGCATGATCCGAGGTCTCCAGTTCTCGTCCTTCATCTTCCAGTACTACGGACTCGTGCTCGACATCCTCATCCTCGGCCTCCAGCGCGCGAGCGAGATGGCCGGCCCGCCTCAGATGCCGAACAATTTCCTTCAGTTCCGCGATACCGCGACGGAGACGCGTCACCCCATCAGGCTGTACTCCCGTTACGTCGACAAGATTCACATCTTGTTCCGCTTCACGGCGGACGAGTCGCGCGACCTCATTCAGCGCTACCTCAGTGCTAACCCCGATCCCAACAACGAGAAGTGAGTTTGGCTTTGCCGATCAAGAGTAATAAAGCTCGGAGAACGCTGAGCTGACGATTGCTTTCAACAGCTTGATCGGCTACAACAACAAGAAGTGCTGGCCTCGCGACTGCCGCATGCGTCTCATCAAGCACGACGTCAACCTTGGACGCGCCGTTCACTGGGTGCGTCGAGTTTTGTTTCCGCCGTTCGTCGATCCTGTGCTGATTGACTTTCTCAATTAGGACATTCGCAACCGCATTCCTCGCTCCTTGACCACGATCGAGTGGGACGACACTTTCGGTGGGTTTCTAAGCTTTCAGCCAGCTACCTGGGCGCCGGCTAACGATGCCTTTTCGTTGCAGTCTCGGTCTACTCGAAGGACAACCCACAGCTCCTCTTCTCGATGTCCAACTTTGAGCTGCGCATCTTGCCCAAGATCGTGCGTTCTTTCCCTTTCCCTTTCCCTGAAGGGCTCAGCAGCTGATCCCCTCCCTTTCTTTCAGAGGAACGTCAACGAGCAGTTCACCCTTAAGGACGGCGTTTGGAACCTTGTGAGCTGCATCCAACGTTTGAAGGTTGAAGAATTTTGCTAACGAGATTGATACAGACGAACGAGATGACCAAGGAGCGCACTGCGCAGGCTTTCCTCCGCGTCTCGGACAAGGGTATCGAGCAGTTCCACAACCGCATCCGACAGGTCCTCATGTCGTCGGGCTCGACTACCTTCTCCAAGATCATCAACAAGTGGAACACGGCCATCATTGGTCTCATGACTTACTACCGTGAGCGGCCTTTCACTTCTTAACGCGCGCCGGGAGCTGGTGGCGTTGCGCTTCAAGCTGACCATTGTTTGTGATCGCAGGTGAGGCTGTGCTCCACACCGAGGAGATGCTCGACCTTCTCGTCAAGTCCGAGAACAAGATCCAGACTCGTGTCAAGGCAAGTTTCCGCCCGTTCGCCCTGCTTCTAAGGACACGTGGCTGACTCTGGGCGTTGTAAAAAGATCGGACTCAACTCCAAGATGCCATCTCGTTTCCCCCCTGCGGTGTTCTAGTAATTTTTGAGCTCTCTCTTTTTACTCGCTCAGATACTAATTGTTGTCACTTTGCAGCACGCCGAAGGAGCTTGGAGGTCTCGGTATGCTGTCGATGGGTCACATCCTCATTCCCGCCTCCGACTTGCGTTGGAGCAAGCAGACCGACACCGGAATCACTCACTTCCGTTCTGGTTTGAGTCACGCCGAAGGTTCGTCAACCTTTTCACAAGGCCACGTGGCGCGCTCAGCTAATGCTCCTTCTTTCCACAGACACGTACGTTCAGTCAACGGACAGCTACTCACAGCCCTTCTCACACTGACTGATGTTCTCCCTCTTAGCCTCATCCCGAACTTGTTCCGTTACATCCAGCCTTGGGAGGCCGAATTCCTCGACTCGGCGCGTGTGTGGTCCGAGTACGCGCTCAAGCGCAAGGAGGCGAACGCGCAGAACCGTCGTCTCACGCTCGAGGATCTCGAGGACAGTTGGGATCGTGGTATTCCTCGAATGTGAGTGCCGTTTCGTCGTCATTGTCGTCGAGTCGGGGGTGAGTTTTTGCTGACGTTGACCGTTCTTCCTGCAGCAACACCCTCTTCCAGAAGGATCGTCACACTCTCGCCTACGACAAGGGATGGCGTGTTCGTACCGACTGGAAGCAGTACCAGCTCCTCAAGGTATGGCTCTTCACCGTTGCTTCGATTGACTTGAAGCTGATCACGTCGCCCTCTTTCTTATTTTCTTCCTCGCGCGGTCGCTGGTTCCATTAGCACAACCCCTTCTGTACGTTTATGCTCTTATTTATTCCAAATGTGTAGAATCAGAAGACTGAATGATTTCGACCAACAGGGTGGACGTCTCAGCGCCACGACGGCAAGCTTTGGCAGCTCAACAACTACCGTGTCGACGTCATCGCCGCTTTGGGTGGAGTTGAGGGTATCTTGGTAAGCTTTCAATCGTCGTCTAGAGTAGCCGCATGCTGACCGCCGCCCTTCATCATGCAGGAGCACACCCTTTTCAAGGTAAGCGCCCGCCCGCCCGCGCACTCCAGAATTACTGCTAACGATGTTTCTCGCTCAATAGGGCACCTACTTCCCGTTCGTCTTCACTTTTTCGGTTCCATTGAGGGGTGTTTGGCTGACTTTGCGCGTTGTACAGCACCTGGGAGGGTCTTTTCTGGGAGGCAAGGCCATTTTCGTCCGCTGAGCTTTGGAGGACGTTCCTGACGAGTTCGACTATCTACAGAAAGCGTCTGGGTTCGAGGAGAGCATGAAGTTCAAGAAGTACGGATAAAAGAATCATACACTTTTTTTAGCTATAGATCGAGCGCTGACCCTTCCGTTCACCTCCAGGCTCACCAACGCCCAGCGCTCCGGATTGAACCAGATCCCGAACCGTCGCTTCACTCTTTGGTGGTCACCAGTAAATCAAATGTCTATTCCAAATTTATTCATTTTACTAATGAGTCCTTTTTAGACTATCAACCGAGCGAACGTCTACGTCGGTTTCCAGGTCCAGCTCGATCTTACGGGTATCTTCATGCACGGCAAGATCCCGACCCTCGTGAGCCTCCTCATTCTACGTCTATTATACATTGCTCACCAGTTTGCTTGCAGAAAATCTCGCTCATCCAAATCTTCCGAGCCCATTTGTGGCAGAAGATCCACGAGTCGGTGGTCATGGGTGAGTGCTTCTCGTCTTCCTACCTTCGGTGGACTCTAGCTAACGTGAAGCATCTTTTTAGATTTGTGTCAAGTTTTCGACCAGGAGCTTGAGGCTCTCCAGATCGAGACGGTGCAGAAGGAGACGATTCACCCGAGGAAGTCTTACAAGATGAACTCGTCGTGTGCCGACATCCTTCTTTTCAGTAGTGTAAGCACTTTCATCCACGCTTCTGTTTGACCATTACTAATTCTACATCGATCAACAGTACAAGTGGAACGTCACTCGCCCTTCGCTTCTTACCGACTCGAAGGACCAGCTCGACGGCACCACGAGCAGCAAGTACTGGCTCGACGTGCAGCTCCGTTGGGGAGACTTCGACAGTCACGATATCGAGCGTTACACTCGTGCGAAGTTCCTCGACTACAGCTCCGACAACATGTCGATTTACCCCTCGCCGTGAGTTTTGTTGTTTGCCCTTTCCCTTGCTTCATGCTGATAGACTGCCGCAAACAGTACTGGAGTCCTCATCGGTATTGACTTGGCCTACAACTTGCACTCGGCGTACGGTAACTGGACGCCCGGAATGAAGCCCCTCGTCCAGCAGGCGATGGGCAAGATCATGAAGGCCAACCCGGCGCTCTACGTCCTTCGCGAGCGTATCCGCAAGGGTCTCCAGCTCTACTCTTCGGAGCCCACCGAGCCGTACTTGAACTCGCAGAACTACTCGGAGCTCTTCAGCAACCAGATGTGAGTCGAGCGCTTTAGCCTTGCAGTCATCAGCCACGTGTTTCTAACCGCTTGTTCCCACAGCATTTGGTTCGTCGACGACACTCAGGTCTACCGTGTCACCATCCACAAGACCTTCGAGGGTAACTTGACGACCAAGCCGATCAACGGAGCCATCTTCATCTTCAACCCTCGAACGGGTCAGGCGTTCATCAAGATCATCCACACCTCCGTCTGGGCCGGTCAGAAGCGTCTCGGACAGCTCGCCAAGTGGAAGACCGCCGAAGAAGTCGCCGCCCTCATTCGTTCGCTTCCCGTCGAGGAGCAGCCGAAGCAGGTTATCGTCACCCGTAAGGGTATGCTCGACCCTCTCGAGGTCCACCTTCTCGACTTCCCCAACATCGTCATCAAGGGTTCGGAGTTGCAGCTGCCGTTCCAGGCTTGCTTGAAGCTCGAGAAATTCGGAGATCTCGTGCGTTTCTCGTTCGCTGACTTGCCGACTTTCGCAATTGCTGACTCCATTTTCTGCAGATTCTTCGAGCGAGTCAGCCCCAGATGGTGTTGGCCAACATGTACGACGATTGGCTCAAGTCGATCTCGTCCTACACGGCCTTCTCCCGTCTCATCCTCCTCCTTCGTGCCGTCCACGTCAACAACGAGAAGGCCAAGATCATCTTGCGTCCCAACAAGAACACGATCACGGCCCCTCACCACGTCTGGCCCACGCTCGAGGACGACGAGTGGATGCGAGTTGAAATCGCCCTCCGCGATCTCATCCTGAGCGATTACGCCAAGCGAAACTGTGCGTTGCTTTGCGCCATTTCCCTCTCTTCCGCCTGGCACTGATGTTGCTTTTCTGTTACAGCGGTCAACACGGCTTCGCTTACCAGCTCCGAAATCCGAGACATCATTCTCGGTATGGAAATCGCCGCTCCTTCGATCCAGCGTCAGCAGATGGCCGAGATCGAGAAGTCGACCGAGGCTGCCAACCAGGTCACCGCCGTCCAGACCAAGACGACGAACATCGTTGGAGACGAGATGCTCGTCACGACTACGACCGCCTACGAGCAACAGGTGTTCTCGAGCAAGACGGACTGGCGTATTCGTGCCATCTCGGCGACGAACATCCCTCTTCGTCTCCAGCACGTCTACGTGACGAACGACGACGTCAAGGACGACCTCCCCACCTTTGTTCTCGCCAAGAACATCATGAAGTCGTTCGTCTGCGCCGCCGACCTCCGAACGCCCACCGCCGCCTTCCTCTTCGGTTCCGAGGCAAGCGACAACTCGCGAGTTATTGAGGTCAAGGCCGTCGCCATCGTTCCTCAGCGCGCCAGCCAGCGTTCGGTCGAGCTCGTCTCCGAGTTGCCCACGCACCCGCTCCTCAGCGACCTCAAGATTGTTGGTATCATCAACGTGCGTTCACTTTCACCTGTTTGCTTCCTGCAGGTCGCATCTAACGTTCTTTCCCTGTTTCAGACTCAAGCTCAGGAGACTCAGTCGTTGACGCCGGCCGACGCCGTCCTCTACGCCAAGCTCATGGCCCAGCACGAGCAGATCGATGGATCGTCCATCATGCTCACCGTCGCGTTCACGCCCGGATCGCTTTCGCTCTCGGCCTACGTCCTTACCCCCAAGGGCTTCGAGTGGGGCAGGAACGCCGACCCCAACTCGCCCGCTGGCTACAACCCAGCGAGTATGGTGCGTCGAGATTTTCTTTGAATAGCCTTGCACAATCTCTAACGTCCTCTTCTCTCAGGTTGACCGAGCTCAGCTCCTCCTTTCGGATCGTATCCTCGGTTCCACCTTTGTCCCTACTGGTGACATCTGGAACTACTCCGTCGGTCTCGGAGCCCAGGTGAGTTGACCAACACCTCTCGCGACTCACTGCTTCGGGTTCTGACTTCTGCCTACTCTTAGTTCACGCCCAACATGCCCTACTCGATGACGCTGGCGCCGCCAATCCCTTACTGGGACCCAGCGCACCGACCTTCTCACTTCGCCCAGTTTGTCGCATCGGCGGACGAGCCCGACACCATCGACGCCGAGGACGCGTTTGCTTGAAAGATTAATGCCGATAGGGAAGAGTTACTCTGTACTGGTAGTTTTGTTAAAATATGAAAGCCTCTCTTCGCCTTCACTCGGTTCTTGTGCTCTTGAGAGGGTACACGTTGCGCGGCGTTCTAGCCAACTGGATAATCGAGCGAGCGAGAGAAGTGTCCATTGCCGCAAACACAAAAGGTGGAAAGAAGGGAAGGCTCAAAAGGGGAATGAAGCACCGTTAGGTGCGCGGAGCTCAGTAGTCATCTTCACCATCCTTCTTTCCAGAGTAATGGCCTCCATCGTCCTTCTTGCCAGAGTAATCACCTCCGTCAGAGTAGTCATCTCCGTCATCCTTGTCGGAGTAGTCGTCGCCATCGTCTTTGCTGGAATAGTCATCATCATCATCCTTGCCCGAATAGTCGCCGCCGTCCGACTTCTTGGGAGGGGTCGAGGTGGACGGTGGAGGCGGAGCCAGAGCTTTGGCCTTAGCGATGAAGGCATCGATGGTGTTACCGGTTTTGGGAGGGTTGATGCCAAAGACCATTCTGTAGATGAAGAACCATCGTAATTAGCGGCGAGCAACGGGCACGTGTTCTGCGAACTGTGCTGACCCAGCGGGGCAGTGACCAACTTGGCCGCAGTACTGACAACAAAAGCAAATCAGCACCAAGAATGAATAGTTATTGATTGCAGAAAACGAAAATGCAGACACTTACAAACCAGATCGGAGTCTCAACTTGGACGTCGAAGGTAAAGGTCGGGAAGACGGTCGTGGTGTTGGACACCGGCTCGAACCCACTAGAAACACCGATCACGTTTCCCTTCTTGTCTTTGAGACGGGTGCAAGGCTCATCAAAGGACGATTGGGTGGCGGTGTGGTTCTAGGGAAGCGACACGTCAGCTCTAGGCCCGCTGTACGCGCCGTGAAGAAGTGGCGGGGGACGCACCTTGGGCTCAAACTGGAATATGACCTTGTCTCCAACCTTGGCATCAACATAGTTTGGAGTGTAAACAAGACCAGCGTCTCCTCCTGGTGCAGCGAAGGTCCAGTCAGCTTCAGCTACTACGGACGAGACGAGAGGGAAGAGCGCTCACCGACGATGACCGTGTGGATCTTGGACGACTTGGTGGGCTCGCAATCCTTGGACGAGTAAGTCTTGCTGGGCTTGTCACCATCTTTAGGAGAGTTTGGTCAGGAACGCGCTGGAAGAGTTGAAAGAGAGCGAGACTCACAGCCGTCACCACCCCACGTGGACCCATCATCGTCAGGCTTGGGCATGGCCACAGCCAGCCCCACGAGAGAAAGGTACGGGAAGAGAGATTGGAGGAGCATTTCAAAACTGTGGGGGCTTCCGGAAGAGGTGGTGTAGAGAGAGAAGAAAGAGAGAGGTCGGGCAGAACGAAGGTTTTTATAGCCCACCGCTCTGGCTGCACCATGGACGGCCAAAGCTTATTTCCGCTCCCCCCGGTACGCCCAGTCTGCCGCAGTGAACTCAATAACGGTGAATGGCTCGAACCGTCGTGGGGCGCCCCGGGGAGAAGCAAAGAACGCGCCCCTCGACGGCACCTCCTGGCTGCACAGCTGAACTGGAAATCCCGATTTAAGGGGGTACTAACTTGTCTCGTGTTGGAACGACTATGTGGCAATAAGCCTCCAGACTCGGGCCAAGCTTGGTTTCTATCGTATAAGCGTGCGCCATGGATTGTAGAAGGACGAAACGCAGGCAGTCGGCATGGAAAGCGACGGGGTCGTGCGTCTTTCGGGCTCGCCATTTAGGCCACAGTTGCACGACGCCTTCCAAGCGCTGACCAGTAAAACAATGACACTACGTGCTTCAAGTCTTGGAGTACATCCCATGACCCTCGCCAGCTTCACTCGCTCACTCTCACCGGGTGCAGCGCAACGCTTTCAGGGCTCACCACCAAGGCTCTAGATGGACGTGGCGAGAGGTTGAACGAAAACTGGGCCATTGAAAACGAAACTTATCTTATGAAAGTAGCTCCGCTCAATCAAATTTCTCCCCAAGGAGCTTTTCGCTCAACTTCCAAAGTCGCTCTGCCTCGGCCTGGTCGTCAAATGTGCGAGTCAGGGAGGCGCTGTCAGAGTGAAAACGGAGAGCCCACCTTGTCTTTCGCATAGGCACAGGCTCTGTCATTGTGGATCACGCAGTTGTCCAGGTAGGAACCGCTTTGGTCTGAGAGAAGAGGGTTAGCGATAGCTTTGTCCTCGTTGACGGTTCAGACACGCACCGACAATCGTAGGGTCGAAGGCTGCAACGATGTGACTGCCATCAAGCCCTTAGAATGAAACTTTTAAGACAAATTTGAAAAAATGGAAGCTCACGTCGCAGCTCCCTGTCCAATGTTCTTCAGAGCTGCAGTCGCTCGCATCAGTGCACCGCTACCATATTCCTAACTCGATTAGGTACTCACCGATGGGCCCCTCCATGAACTGAAGCGTGATGAGCTTCCCAAACATCATTGCGAGTGCTCCAGAGATCGTGCGAAGCTTCTGGCTCGTAGTCATGTTCCTTCCCAGGTTGGTCGGAATGACTGTGCCCACGTCAGCGTGAGGATGGTCATTCCAAGGCAACGAAACCGAGAACGTACTTCCGGGGTGGAGCGAGAAGGCGGTCGCATTGATGCTCTTCCACTTCTCGGCCAGGCTGATGGTGAACAACATATTGGCAGTCTTGGACTGGCCGTACGCCTTCCCAGGCACGTACGTCTTGCCGCCGTCGAAACTGGGGTCCGCAAGGACCGGGGACAAGCGATGGATGCCAGACGCGACGTTGACGACACGTGGATTGTGGGAACCGGCAAGGCGCGCCTTGATGAGGTTGGTGAAGAGGAATGGGCCGAGGTGGTTCGTGCCGAATTGAGCTTCGATGTTCGTGCCGGGAAGAGTTGTGAACGTGGGGAGGTTGGCCGTGGCTGCGTTGTTGATGAGAACCTACAGAGAACAGTCATTAGTACTAGATGACACACAAACAAAGCGAAAGATCTCACATCAATAGGCTCAGTCCAGGTGTTGACGTCCCGCGCGGCCTCACGTACGGACTGGAACGAGCCCAGGTCAATCACTAAGAGGCGGAGGTTGGCGTTTGGGGTCTCTTCGAGGATGGTTGACTGAGTCTCCCGGAGGCTGAACTACCGCGTCAGCCCCATCCCACTCTCCGACCAGATTCGTCTGAGCAAGACGGACGTACGCTTCGAGCTTGCGTCCCGCGAGGATGAGGAGGCCGGCATACTTTGCGAGCACTCGGGATGCTTCAGCTCCAATCCCACCAGGAGACACTGTGTACGATAACAAGAGTACATGAGCTCCTGAGCACGACGGCGACCCTACAACGAAGCGCTCACCGCCGGTGATGAGGATGGTCTTTCCCCTGATGTTCTCAGCGAGGTTCTTCGCCGCCTCTTCGGCAGTGGTGTAGCCGTTCATCTTGGGAACCAGTAAGAAAAGGTTTCAAGGATGTGTGGGGGAAGGAAGAAAGAAGGGGGCGGGGCAATCCACGAGGCAGAAATACTCCGGAGGGCTTCGGGGATCCCATGTGGAGGTGTTTTCAATCCCCTTTGATCGCGCCGAACCCCGAGTAGGCCAAAGCAAAAGGAGACAGCTCCTCACAATGAATAGAAGTGCCTTTTTGGGCCGGTCAGTTGACTTGGGCACAGGGACGCCGCGCAAACCTAGGCCACGTGGGGCCACCTGGTTCTCTGAGCTCGCTGCAGAATAAGGCCAAACAAGAAGGAACCACTTGTTTGATTTCAACTAGAGGATGTGCTATGGTGTGGCATAGGTGGAAGAAGAAGGAAGGGAGACACGTGGTGTGGTTGGGAAGCGAGGCCGGATGTGGCAGGTGCTCGCAGCGCTGGGTACGAATGGCGAGCGAGAGTAGGTTTTGTAGCGGTCCGATAGCTTCATTCTCTTTGTCTTCACCCTATAGTATACCAGAGTTCTCATCGTATTTACCGAGCCTGTTTGCAATCCATCACCTTTTGTCATTGTTTATTGTCTCTCGCCGGTCGTCTCTCGAGCCCCGCCACCGTTTTCGTTGCCGCCGTCTTTCGTCGTTTCGATTACTCCCGCATACACCACTTCTCCTTGCACGACGGTGTGCTGTACAAGAGGCTGCGGAGAGGCCCCCTAAGTTTTGGTTACTGCTCCTGCTTTGGGGGGTCCACGTTCTCCCCACCACACCATCTCCTTGTATTCGCTCTGCCCCTCGATCACAAACCCTAGCGTCTTATAGAGATATTCGCCCTGCTCCGAAGCCTCCAGGTAGATAGCATCGCTCGAGCCGGACTGGATGATCCTCTCTAGCATCTCGTTCATGAGACGCCGCCCGATGCCGAGCCGTTGATACTGGGGCAAGATCCAGATCGGGGAAAGGTACCTGGCAAGAGAATCAGTGAGTGTTCCGACGTTTTTGGTATTGTAAGTTGTAGGAAGCTTACCAGTGCGGACGTCCGTTCATGATCCTGTACCGCGCTGCGTCCCAATCTCCTAGTTTGGCGTCCCATGTGGTTGTGTTGACGTCGGCCCAGTTCTCTTTAGATTCCTCAGGCGCTCTACGCTTGAGGTTGAAGATGGGAAAGCTGGCGGCAGAGTGCTGCCAGATCGCGACTGCACAGCAGACGGGGTGAAAGCACCTCACACGTCAGCACCTCGCGCAAGGCCGACGCCGTGGCTGCCATCAAAGAAACAACTTACCACCAGCAAAGTTTCCATCAACCAAAGCTTTGGTACCATGGCACGTAGGACTGCAGACAAGCTTCTCCATCCGCTTTGCCGCTCGCTCGTTGCGGACTCGCTCGGGCGGGCGGGTTGCTGACGGGTCTAGTTCCTCAAACCAAGAACTGAAGATGGCATGGTTTTCTCGCACCTGTAGCGATCCCTTATAAGCTAGGACTTAGAGCAACAAGGGGAAAAGTACAGAAGTCACGTACGAAGAGTGGGAGGTCGGAGACTTCAAGGGGCGCGAGAGCGATGTATGGCTTGCGATCCATTCCGTGCTGCCGTGCCCTTGTGTAAGAGAAGAAGGAGAGGAAGTAGCCTGACGATGATATGAGATGAAACGTAAGTGCGGAAGTCTTTGTTCCGCAAAGCCGTGTAGCTATGGGTTGGGAGCGCGGCGGTATGAGGTTGACGCCGCGCGCCAGAACACGTGTTTGAGAGAAAATGTTATCTCCTCGCTCCTGAGGCAAGGAGAAACGTTTACATCAAGTGATACAGTGGGTCGTCTTAGAATAGAGTTCTCTTCCTTCCTAACGACTCCACAACAGCCTCTCTCCCTCCCTCTCCTCTTCATCATCATCATCCTGCAAATCTTCCCCCGTACCCGTATGCCCAGTAACACTGCTTGTGGGTGACCTCCTCCCAGCATGCTTCTCCACATCCTTCCATGACGCCGAGCTAGAGTACGCGTTGGTGAATGTCTCGTTCTCTAAACTCAGAGTCGAGTATGATGCCGTTGGTCGGACGGTGGTCGTCGCGTTGACCGTCTTGGAGGATGAGTTGGTCGAAGCGACATATGGACGTTGAGGATCGATAACGGATCCAGGTGGGGCAGGCTCTAATCCAAAGGCCGTATAGAAGTCTAAATTGTCCTTCAATGAACGGGCATAGCCGTCATTGATGGATGTCGACGCCTCGTCCTCGAGAGGTTGGCGGTAGCGGGTGTAGGCGTGACCGCGGGCGGCGTCGTAGAAGAACTTGCAGGTGAGGGCAATCTCAGCAAAGAAGTCGCGGAAGCTGGAGGAAGAGCTCCAGTGAGTGGATGATCGACGGTGGATCCCAAGCAGACTCACTCGACGACATTTATGCATGCCCGCCAGAACGGCAAGGGCTTGACCGCGCCGTTCTCTGATGACGGATTAGTTTGGTACCTTTTGAGAAACGTCTGATCAGCAGTTGATCACAGCGCACGTTCACGACAGCTCACGGTGACGCGTTGAACGCGAAAGCTTGGACGAGGATGATCAAGAGCATCGTAAACTCTCCTACGATCGAGATCTCCGCCAGGCTAGTGAAGAGACATTGTGAGATCTTGCTGAAGCTGGTTTGACCTATATACAAGCTGCTACTTACAGCAGAAGAGGGTTTGTTATCACGCCAAGCTTGTAGAGGAACGCCAGCAATAACTCCTCCATCAGAGGTAGTCCCACGACCTGAAGTTCGCGCCTCAGCCAGTGCCTAAGCGGTGTGAGAAAAGTTGAAGAGCGAGCTTACCATCTTGATCGAAATAAACTTGAGGACAGTCCCCGTCCCATCGTACGCTTCGCTGCCGGCGCGAAGCAGAGAGACCTGCGCAACGTGTCAGCCATCAGCCACGAGTCAGGTGAGAGCTCCTCACTAACCAGTCCGGCAATTGCCGCGGCTGTGGTGATGCCGTTTAGCAGATTGACCCAGAGGAAAGCGCATTTCGGGTCAAACTGGGAGGCGCATTGGTATTTCCCTGCGGTCTCCGTGGCGCCCGTAATGATGGCGAGGATGAGCTGCATGATGATGTACTGGAAGGGGCATTGTTAGCATCATTTTGTACTGAAGCCAAGGAGTTCCACACCCACTTGGATGAGGGAAGCCTTCAAGGCCCACAAGTAGTAAATCTTGCGAGTCTGGATCCGTCCCCACCAGAAAGGGAAGCACAGCCGCTTCGACTTGCCGAGCCTGGCAGCCTTCTGTCGTTGCTCTCCGCCGTCATGAGAGAGTGTCAGGAGTGACCTACAGATACAATAAGAACGGAGATTAAGTATACCACTCTTCCGACACGTCCAACGGCCGAGCACTCACAGGCACAAGAACGCGTAAAGAGCGACGGATTCGTACGCGTCAACGGCGGCCTTGAAGTAAACCGCTGGCTTCGACATCTGGTACTGGAATCCGAGTGCCGACACTGCCGAATAGAAGATCGGTAGCAAGAGGATCCTAACGATCTGTTGTTGTTCCTTGCTATTTATGTCGATCCGCACCGTCAGCTCTAAGTTTCGTCGAGATTGGTCCGGAGGAGGAGGAGGGAGACGTACGGAACAGTGTAGGATCTCAGGTGTCGTAGGATGGTGAATCCTCCAATCAACCTGCAAAACACGGCAAGGGTAACTGTGACTGCATAGCTCAGTTGATAGAAGACGTCCGCCGCCGCTGCTGCCAGCATCGCTTCGACGGCCTTGGCTTTGGCTGCTGCCATTGCTGAAGCGGCGGCCTCGCTGGAGGCGGCTGTGGGTATTGCCATGACCTGACGCAGAAGTATTTGATATGGGTGGAAGTGGTAAAGGTAAGAGCGGCGGAGCAGTGCTCGGCGTTGCTGGCTGGCGGGGAGCGGGCCCCGGAAAGGAGGTCAACGCAAGTCCGTGGACGCGAATTCGTGAGCGAACTCACCGTGCGAACGCCTTGCCGCAATTTCACGGACATAGCGAGTAAGACACGGAGAGATAGACGGAGGTTGAATGGAACACGTGGCTCGAGGCTGTGTCTTTGGCTCGACGGACGCGCGTTTCCCTGAGTGTCCCCGGCAGTCCTTGAGTCAGGGCCAGCGATCGGCCGCTCGTCCGCCCGTTGCCTCCCGCCACTTGTTTCGGTAAAACTTTCATCATTTTCTATCGCTTGTGAATCGTTTCATATCGAACACCACCACTCCTCGAACGACTTGGAGCGACAGAGAACGAGCACGACGAACGAGCTCGAGCACACTCCCTCGACCGCCTCTCGCTTCCTTCACGAACCGGCAGCTATCTCTATACTCAAACATGGCCACGATTCAGTCCTTACCAGCAGAGACTCTCTACCGAATCCTCGAACTCGCCGCCGACGTCCCCGCCGAAAGCTCCCGTACGCGCGAGCGCGACATCCCAAGACGCAAGCTCCTCGCCTCCACCGCGCTTGTCGCTCGAAGCTGGCTCGCACCATCTCAATCGTTGCTGTGGAAGAAGATTAGAGGGCTGTCGAGCAACCAGATCTCCAAGCTCGTTGCGGCGAACCCACCCCGAGCGTACCGCACGCGCGCCGTCATGCTCGCTGAAACGACCGAGACAGAGAGCAGCACTCTTCTTCAACACCTTCATGGTATCACCGAACTTCAGCTTTACAACATGCCGCTATATACAGATCTTCTCCTTTTACCGTCTGTTCGAGGTGAGTGCAGCGTGTCGAACACCGTGTGGATCCCTGAGGCTGATTCAATACCTTCGCAGATCTGAGCTCGCTGACCTTCACAAAACTTCGTGAGAACTTGACGACGCGAGCACAGTCGTCTGTATTCGTGACTCTTCCAAAACTCGTCATTCTCACCGTAAGCCGATGCGAGCCCCGCTTCTCCGCCCAGCTTTCCGAGCCTCTCAAGCACCTCGTCAACAGCAACATCACCACTTTGCGGAAACTTAAGGTTCACCAGCTCGGGTTAGGCCTCGACTTCTGGACTCCTTTCTCAGCCCTTCTTCCGCACCTCACAACTCTTACGTTTCATCGGACTCTATTGTGGTCCCAATCCAGTCGCCTCACGACAGAAGCTCTCTCTGCCTGCACCTCTCTCGCCTGTTTGAAGCTGGCTTACAACAACACGATGATTCAAGCTTTTCTCAACTCATCAGTAACTTCGTCCAGCCTCGTTCTTCAACTCTCTTCCGATGAGGCACCACCGTTCAGGAGCCTATACGAGGAGGTAGAATACCTGCTTGACGCCCCCGTGTGCACCAACTTAATTCGACTTGAGGTTCCTCTCGAGACTTCGAAGACAAAATGGAAAGCCGTGGCGAGGAAGTGCTTTAAGCGGGGGATCAGGTTCAGACCTTGGCCTGACTTGGGCGGGTCCACTAGGGCGAGCGTGACGAGGGTGGAGGGGAAGAGCGAGGCCGCGCGACGTATCTTTTCGACATGCAGCATTTAGGTTTGGAGAAATGCAGAGTGCCATTTTTCAGTATTATCGTTTCCTTTCAGGGTGTTCCTGACGAGCATACTTTACGAGGATGCAGTGGGCTTACGTGGCGTTTCTCAACGCCCCATCACTTTTCCCAGCGCTACACGATTTTAGTTCACAGAAGTCACATAGCCAAATAGCAAATCTTTCAAGCGTTCTTCTTCTACCAAACAGGTTCCTGATCACTTGTCCAACGCGGACGCGCCCACGACACTGCCCTCCGACTTTTCGTCCTCTTCTTCCACCGAACCGCCGATCGCCTTCTCGTCGGCGTGGTCGACGGGTTTGCGGTTTCGGTGGATCCAGATTGCGTACAGGAAGAGGGGCCAGAAGATGAGGATGAGGCCGAGGGTGACGGGGTAGCCGCGAGGGAACCTAGGGGAGGGAGGATCTGGTGAGCTTCGATGAAGAGAGTGGAGGTGGAAGGAAGGGTGTGTAAAGATAGGAACGTACTGTGGCGCTTGGACGGTAGGGAAGGTGAAAAGTGGGACCCAGGCGTACATGGCGTAGCCGACAGTCACTAGTGACAAAGAACGAAGGGCATTAATTCAGGAAGGCTGGCATCGGATGGCGAAAGGCACTGGACGTACTGCACATGGCCATGACCAACGCCCTTTGTTCTGGATCATGGCGGAGAATGGTGTTGATCCACGAGTACTGCAATTGCCGCCGACTTTGATCAGCCACGTCATCTCATACAAACCCCTTCCAAAACAGCAACTCACGAAGATCGGACTCGTGCAACCTCCAAGGGAGGCGAGGTAGAAGCAAGCGAACTTGAGGCCATCGGGGATGTTCCAAACCGTGAGACAGATGACGGAGAACAGCGTCGGCGTCTCGACGGCCGAGAAGACTACCCAGGGGGGAACGACTCCGCCGCCAGCGATGGTCGCGCCGAACCACGAGGCGAAGGCAGAGATGAGGTTCACGAACGTCGGGTAGATGCTACAAAGGTGTCATTTTTAGCTCTTTGATTGGAGAAGCAGGGTGAAGAAAAAGGTGAGGCAACGCACTTGATCTGGCTGATGCTGTACTTGGCGACCGACTGACCCGTCACAGAATCCACGACCTTGACAGCCTTGAGCCACAAAGACATGTACGCCTGCCAGTAGAAAGCCTGAAGCTGGAAGGTGTAGATCGCCACGGCGTAGTAGACCGTCTTGGAGCTGAACGTGCGCTTGAACACGTCGCGGTTCAGAGGGCCGGCTTGCTTGTGGTTCTTTGGGAGGCGGGCGGAGGCGCGCGCGTGCTCCTCGGCGGTGAGGAACCAGGGCTTCTTGGAGGAGGGCAATCCAGGGAAGAAGGCGAAGCCGATGACTGTGAGGAGACTTGTCAGTTGGATGGCGGTGGAGGTGAAACAGTGTACACGTACTAGCAATGGGAAGAGTGATGACGCCGTCGACAATGAACAGCTAAAGTTGTCTCATCAGCGCTTGCTCGATGTCAGAAACCATCCCAACTTACCCACTGCCATCCAGCGCGACCCATAACTCCGTTCAGGTTGTTGTAGGCCGCAGCCTGAAGGTAGCCACTGAACATGCTGCCCAGACTGTTGCACATGAACCACGTTCTGTTGCGAGTGGGTCAGTGGTGCACTTAGCCGGTCCTTCATAGAGAGGAAGACCTACCCAGCACGCTTGAACAGCTCTTCCTCTCGGTACCAAGAGCCGAGAATGACGTGCGTAGCAGCAAAACTCGGTGCCTCAGCCGCTCCGATGATGGCCTGAGGTGTCTCCGTCAGCGTCGCTAGGTGTAAGAAAAGAAGTGCAAACGTACTCGAATGAGGTAGAGGTGCCACGGCTTCTTGACCACGCTTGAAGCGAATGTGAGAATGGCCCACACGACTTCGAGGACTGGGAGCAAGTGAGGAGCGATGTGGGGGCGGGTTTGGAGGAGGACGGTCGGGATTTGGAAGACGACATAGGTCTGTGTTGGGCAAGTAAAGTTGGCTTAGCTTGTTGCTGAGAAGCCAAGGTGTGGCTACACAATTGACTAACGGAGTAGTAGGCGGCATTCAGATAGTTGACTGCAAAACGACAGCGTCAAATCAGCGGACGGTTCGCACGGAGAAACCATGGAAGGCAGCTCACGTGCGTTGCCATCAAGCCCAACGTCTTCCTTCATCCCTATGGGCCCAACCACCTATGGTCAGTACGTGCTAGCACCGGGTAAGCAGATCAAGCGAACCAGAGTTGTAGGCATTCGTCTGAGGAAAGACATCGACGTAAGCCGTCGTTTTCGCGCAGACAGGTTAAATAAGAAGGAAAGAACGCACCACATTGGTCTGATCCAAAAACTTGCAGAAGAAAGAAAGGGAAGCAAAGACGAGGATGGAGAGGTCGAGTTTCCTCAGCAGCCGTCGGTCCGTAGCAGACAAGTGGGCGGGATACCAGTCAAACACGTTGTACAGCAATCGCCCCAAGGCGGCCTTCTGGAAAAAGCCAGACATGTTGACGGGTAGTCCTTAGGAGAAAGAGCGGGGAGATATCGAGTCGGAAGAAGAAAAAGAAGGACAAAGTGACCGCCTCTGGCGGACAATTTCTCGTCGGTGGAAGTGCCGCCGGGCCGTCGTGCTGATTGAGAGAGGTGGTGCCATCTGCTTGGTAAAGGCGCCAGGCGACTGCGAAGTGATGTTGTGCCAGTTCTTGGCTGGCGGACGCGCTATTTCTGAAGCCGTGTTCAGGCGGACGAAAGCGAGCGGATACGCCAGAGTGTCGCAAGATTGAGCAAGATCGCGCGAGGTGAGCGATAGCACCTCATCGCGGAAAAGGGACCGGGTCGATGACTGGCTGGTTGTTGTCGAGGGTGGAGGTAGGGCTGAAAAAGTGGTGCTGTAGTGAGCTTGGGTATGTATGGCTTTGACACGAGCTCCGGCGACGCGACTCAGCTGGGCACGCCCAGACACCGTGCGATTGCGGAATCGAGTGCGTGACGTGGTCTCTGAGAGCTCTCGCGAGCGGTTCAGCACCGCTTAATTCTCGTAGACAGAATTTTCCGGTAGATTCACCCTACTGAGAAAAAACCGGCGAGGGGCGCGGTCGACGCTTTCACCATCGGCGTCCCTCCGTTCGTCACCTTGCGTGCTCGTCCTTTTGTTGTCGGACGGCGGTTCCCGTCGCATCACGACCACAAAGAGTAAGACAAAGCATCAATGCACACACGGAAGCGGCGCCCATTGATCAAGTCTGCTCGCGCGTCCAGCTCGACCCATCCGTCCCTCCCAGCTGTGCCACTGAGCGAGCTGATGCGAGCGCCTGAGCGCGAGACGCTTCGGATGGCGAAGATCGTTGACAGCGCGTCGTGATGCGCTAGTGAGAGAAAGTGTAGCTGTAGATTGACGTCTCAAAACCAAGGGCGGTACTGTAAGCAGAGCTGAAGGTCGGAACTGGCGGAGCAGGAGAGCAGAGAACCGAGCGGGACGGGGACGGGCAGGGCGTGAGAGGTAGAGCGAGTCTGTTGCCGAGCTGAATTATGTGACACTTCTCTAGCCGGCAGAAAGTTGGACCTGTCGCTGTTGTTGTCATTCATCGTCGTAGCCGGCCGAGGACCTCCGCGATAGCCAGAAGTCGAGCCACTGGCCGCCGAAGTCGCGCCAACGACTCTCTGCTTGCGACCACTTCAATCTCTTTTTGCGACAGACACTCAGACGAATTCGCACCTATCTCAAGATCTCTACTACTATCACGTTACTACGGCCCTCTATCGCCGAACACGCACCTTCGCCGTGCCCTACCTCCAAGCTCGCTGTTGTTCCTCGCCGCACGTTCGCGAAGATGGCCACGATCCAGTCCTGCCCGCCAGAGATCCTGTTCAACATCATCGAAAGCTCTCTGCCCTCTCATTATTGGCTCACGGATCAGGAGTGGGACGAGGAACGAAGGGCGCAACTTCGTTCGACAGCACTCGTCGCTCGGGACTGGAGGGGGCCGTCCCAGATGCTGCTTTGGACGGAGATCACGATGAAGAATGATAAGTATGGCGATAGGGGAGATTGGGTCGTCGACAAGTTTGTGGCCGGGACGACGCCAGGACTGTACCGCACGGCGAGGCTTCACCTCAAGCGCGTCTCTCCGGACAAGGCTGCCGCCCTCCTCAGTCACCTCCGGGGGATCGAGTATCTGAAGGTTGACAAGTGTGAAACGCCAACCTCTCTCTTCCTCTCTCCCGCTCTGAGTGGTACGTCCTCAGTCCTCTCCCGGCCCCCGCATCTCTGACGCCCGTCTCTCGTCAACAGGTCTCAGAGAGCTAAACATCGACAGCGGGCAGCCGAACGGCGAACACGCACCAACACACCTCAGTATCAGGCTCAACAAGTTGGTGCTAGACTCAGAAGACTGGATCAAACCCTTGGTCGCTTCTCTGGTGGCCAGCAGTCGACATTCGCTCACCCACCTGGAGTTCCACCTCACCAAGTACAGCGCCGAAGTCCTCGACATCTTGCAAGTCGTTATGCCCAACGTCCAAACCTTGCGCATGCCCGGATTCTTCGAAGCCGACCCGGCCCCCCTAACGCACTTCTTCAATTCCTGCGGATCGCTGGACCACCTCACACTCCACGCCGACCCGTCCGTGCTCGACCCACTCAACTCGTCTACGATAAAAGTGTCCACAATGACTCTCAGGAGCCTTCATGCTGACGCTGCTCCCAGTCTCGCGCAATTGGTCACTGGAACGGAAATTCTCAGGGGCGGGACTTTGCGAGTGGTGCCCTCGCGGCGGCACTGGCATACCGCCAGGGTGCAGTTCTTATTCGGGGTAGAGGAGCTTTGCCGGAAGAACGGGATTGTTGTGATGGCCGAGTAGAGCGTTGAAGCCTCGGCCGGAGTTGATGGGTGGATCCGAATGGAGGGTTGAGCGAGAGTTATAGCTACGAGTGCAATCCATATGCAGAAAAAATGACCTTTGTTTTACGTCCTACTTGGCTTCAAGCACCCTGTTTGGCCATCAACCCCTGCAACAGCAACTTGCCACGTCATTCACTGGAAACCTGCGGTGCCCCTGAAGACCGTCTGTTTTTCCCTTAAAAGGGCAAGGGGCATCCAATGAAGGCCGTACACCACCTTTAGGAAATTTCAGCAGACAAATCTCGATTCACATGCTCTGTGATACCACCGGCGTTAGAGCAAGACGTGTAGAACATTGAGCTCGAGCCATCGCGAAGGCGCGCTGACTCTCCGAGCCTTGAAGCGGGGACGAGAGTACTCGGATGAACAATGGGTTTCAACCTACGTCTTCTTCTCCCACATTGCCGCTTTCGTTTCTCCAAATGCTTCACACCATGTCAAAGCTTGTCGGTCACAGACGGAGGAGCAGCCATACCAACAGCAGTTCCGCCGCCAGCATCTCTTCAGGTCCCAACAGACCCAAGACCTGGCTCAGGATTGGCTGCTCCAAGCGCTTGCGAGGAGCCACCATCCAATCTCTTCCTCCAGAACTCATACTCACAGTGCTCGAATACGTAGTCGAGCCTGATTGTGCTGAAGGCCGTGAAGCGCGGTGTCGGCGAAGGCCGCAACTGTGCTCGACGGCATTGGTTGTTCGGAGCTGGACCGCACCCTCGCAAATGCTCCTCTGGCGGATCATACATTTCTTCGGACCCAAAGACACAGGAAGGATTGACGAGTTAGTGAGTGCAACGACGCCCAAGCTTTATCGGACCACGGAGCTCTTCCTGGACGACATTGGGATGGAAAACACCACCGTCCTTCTCGGTCACCTCAGAGGGATCGGCCATTTGAGGCTGCAGAACGTCTGCATTGTGCCAACAATGGATCATCCCGGGCTGACCCTACCTTCGTTCTTCGCTGCGTCAGCCTTCAGTGGTACGTCGTGCCGCTTTCCCCACGTGGCTCTCAGCTGACAGGTGTCCCTTGCTTGCAGAGCTCAAGCGTTTGGAGTTAACTGGCGTTCACGATACCTCTACATACTTTGATTGCAGCTTTGATGTCAGACTGGAAGAGCTCACGATAAACCATGGCTTTGTAGCCGGAGGAATGGTCGCTTCCCTCCTGGACAGCAGCCGAAGCTCTCTCACTCGTCTCACTCTAAATTGGGTGGTGTTCACGACAAAGCTACTCTCCACCTTCCAGGTGGTCACGCCAAATCTTAGCTCTTCGACCCTGACGGGATATTTCCACAACTGTCATGACCCCTTTGACGTCACGCATTTTTACAACTCGTGCGGCAGGCTCGAGCACCTGACTCTGAACTCTGGTCTTTGCCTACTCGAACCACTTCTCTCATCCAGCATTTCTATATCTAAGATGACCTTCTCGGGCTTCTACTCCAAACATCTAGACAACGTTCTTTCCCGGCTAGTTAGTGACAGCAATGTCCTCAGCGGTGGGACGCTGGAGGTGTGGAAGAGGAAGAGGGGGAACGAGCCTGCGGGGTGTATGGAGGGGAATGAGCTACAGCAAGTTTGCTCTCACAATAGGGTGAAAGTCTCGGTGAAGAAGTGGGGCGCTCAGTGATTGGCCATGGTCGAAAGGATGTCGACGCAAGCTTAAGAGCACTGGAGCGGGCAGCGCTGGCAGGAAGGGAACAAGAAAAAGGGACCTTGTGTAGTGTAGAGGCTTATCAATCAATTTTTGGCCTTTTTGTGGCTGCCTCAGACCAGGTCCGGTAACTCTTGTGAGACAAACACTTCACACGTCACTGGCCACATGGGTGTCAGTGTCGCCGTCGCTCTGAAGTGTGCCCGACGAGTAAAGGCATTTGTCGTTGCTTTACGCAATACAGACTTTTGCTTCTTTGGAGAAAGAATCCGTGTTTCCAGCAAAGGTAGACGAGGTTGGGCCAGATCGAGTTGTCACGTAGCGACGGACCGGACGGCGAGGATCGTCGAGGGCGCTTCGCGGCCTTTTGATGCAGAAAGTGGAACCATGTGGAGTTCTATCCCTGCTGGTAGAGCTGTTGTCTGAGAAATGCGCTTGTTTGAGAGAGCCGGAGAGGCCCATCGTCGAAGCTGGAACGGAGGTCGCGATGGCGCGTTCCAGCTCGTAGAACAAAGACGGGATTACAGAAACGTTACGCGACGGAAGTGGGGCTAGCAGTGAGACTATCACAAATGCAGCTAACTGAAATTTTAGCGGCCATGTGTAGTCGCCACCCGTCGAGCCGACGCCATGGCAGCGACCTGCGGCGCGCTCGACTTGCGGCTGAAGTCGAGCCGACAGATCTCTGCTTTCGACCACTTCTATCCCTTTCTTCCGGCACATCCTCAGAGACGCTCAGACTTATCATCAAATACTCTCTATACCTACTTCAAGTCTGTGGTCAGCCGTCGCCAAGCAGCAGCACCACCCCCTCTACTCAGGAGCTCGTCCTCGCCCGCCACCGCACGCTCGCACCAATGGCCACCATCCAGTCCTGCCCACCAGAGATCGTTCTCAAAGTGCTCGAGCTTACCGTCGAAGAATACGACTTCGAGTACGGTCCGGGATGCGACAGGGAACGGAGACGGCAGCTTCGCTCGACTACGTTGGTGGCTCGTGACTGGACCAAGCTCTCGCAGATGCTCTTGTGGAGAAACATGGTCTTTCTCAAGGGCTCTCGTATCGACAAATTTACCCAAACCACATCGCCTGGACGTTATCGCACCGTGAAGCTCCACCTCTACGGCATTCGCTCGTGGACCAACACGCTCAAACTTCTCAACCATCTCAGAGGGCTGGTTCATCTCATCCTAGAAGAGACTACTATTCCAACTTCTGCTTTTCAGCTCCCCGCGTTGGAAGGTACGTGCTGGCCCGTGCTTTGCTGTCCTCCAACTGACTCGTTCCGTGGTTGACAGACCTCCACACACTGCATCTCGACCAGGTCGAGAATGACGCTGCAGATACCATGACCGGCGTCAAAATCAAGCTTCAGAGTTTGATCCTTGAATTCCGAGCAAGTTTTGGGCCAGCTCTTACCGCTTTGATGGAGAGCAGCAAGCTTTCACTCCATCACCTGACTCTCGCGGACATTGACCTATACGGCAGCCTTCTCTCGGCTTTGCAGCTCGCCACGCCAAACATTGCCTCTTTATCGCTTATAGGATCCTTCAGCTGTCCTTCCAGCATGCTTGTCGAGCTTTACGACTCGTGTGGCACACTCGAGCACCTCAGTCTTACCGTCGACAACGGGTTCCCCGAGGTGCTGGAGGCACTCCTCTCATCTTCCGTCCAGATCAGGACAATGTCCGCTACTTGGTACGATGGCCCAACGCACTTGCTCGATCTTCTCATCCGCCTCGTCACGGAGACCAAAGTCCTGCATCGTGGGGCCTTGAAGGTGGACGTCGCGGGAAGGCGCAAGGAGGATCCCGAGGCAACCGAGCTGGAGAGTGTTTGCAGGAAGAAAGGAGTGGCTTTTAAGTGGGTTGGTATTGATGGATGAATCGACGTTTAGCGAATGAAAAACGTCTTGTAAGGTGTTCTCGAGAGCATCCCCATCCTCCTCCACAGAAGAGAAACTCGCCATCTCGTCAATCACGGAATAGCTTTGGCCTCAAATGATCGAGTTCGCTCTCTAGCTGCTGAAGCTACAGTAGTGTGCACCGACAATGACAGAAAAACCGCGTTGCAGGAAACACCGTGACACGTCGCAGAACCTCTCCCGCTCGCAAACGGCCGCCTTAGCCCGATCCCCTCCTCCATCTTCAGTTCTCAAATATCTGACCTGCAGCCCAAAGTTCACTCCAAATCACTCCAGCCCAGGCGTCGTAGACCCAGCTCCCGAAATGCACCGCGTCAACGTGCGTCCTCCCCTTCTTGTCGACACTCGTCTTCGTCCACTCCTCCGTCACCCCTCGCGTAAGCGCCGCCGCGTCCATCACCTTCGACTCGCTTACGCCACCGTCCGAGGAAGAAGAAAGGAACGGATGCGAGCGGAGGACCTCGTTCCTCGCCTTGATGAGGACGTTGTTCCTCAACAAGTCTTGATGCGGAAAGCGGTCGAGCGGGATGTTGCTTGAGTTGACGTGCGTCGTCGTGAAGAACCGAGTTGTATTCCACGTGGTGAGTTGAGCGAGTTGCGGAAGGAGAGAATCGAGGTACGAGCGGAAGCCGAGTGTCGTTTGAGTGATTGAGTGCGAACCGAACGAGATGTAGGTTCGAGTCGGGAGGATGTGGCTGGCTGATTCGAGGAGACGAGGATATCCTTCTACTGACTCCTCGAGTTTGTACCGCCCGATGAACGACTTCAAGCTCTCTCCGACGCGCTCGAGCTTCTCCCCCGTCGGTCCACTCCACCAAGACCACGTCACTACGACCGTCGGTTCCGTGCCGTCCACCGCCGCACCAAACTTTCCGTCGAGTCCTCGGAACGCAATCGAGGTTGAAACCCCTTCGTGTGTGGGAGATGCCGAGAAGGACGAGGATGGGCCGGTGCCGAAGAGGTGTGTGAGGGTCGAGTAGAGCTTGCGTGAGTTGGAGTCGCCGTGGAGAGAGAGCCAGATGATGGGAGGGATGTCGGTGTTGGATGTCAGTGATGAAGCTGAGATGGAGGCGAGAGCGTCGTTTGGAAGAGTAGGCGTTGACAGGGAGCAGGTGTAAGGGTGGAACGTCGGCGTCGTTTTGGCGGAGGCAACGTAGTTGAAGGAGTCAAACGTCGGCGGAATCGACCAGAAGCCCGACAGCTCGGAAAAGTCTGTGCAAGGCTTGAGCTCAGCTGCCACCTCTGTAAAATTCGGTCAAAGCAGCAAGGTCAGCTTTGCTCGCCACAAGAGCGCCACGTCATCCTGAAAAAAAAAAAAAAATGTTCACCCTTCTTCTCATCCACCACGAACTCGTCATCGCTGTCAACCGACCTCAAACTCTCACCGCTGAACCCGAGCGCACCACTCTTCCCCACATTGGTGACGGTGCATTTGTTGACGCCCTTCCCTCCGTACGCACCAGCGCACGGCATCCCCTCCCTTCCTCCTTCCAACCACCCGAAATCGACCCTCGCTTCTACTGTGTACACTCCAGCTGGCACATTGAGCGAATCCAAATTAACCGCGGAGACGTAGGTAGGTGGGTCGTGCAACGAGGAAGGCGTGAGAGTCGGGGAGGGGAGGGCAGCAATGATTCTCGGTGAGGACGACGTCGAGGAGGGAGCAGAGATGAGTCGGAGCGAGAAGTGGGCGTTTCCAAAGCAGTGCTGAAGTGAAGGATCGGGCGGCTTCATGGGAGTGATGATGATCTCGCCAGACGAGTTTCCTGTACAAGCGTGGAAGGCGTCAGCGTACGTGGCCAACCTTCCGTGAAAGCAGCGAACAGTCGAACGTACGAGACGCAACCCAGCTCTTCCCTCTCCCAAGCAGCTCTTTCAGCGACTTTGAACATTCCGCTAGGTCGCTCTCCTTTGGCTCCTCCGAATCCTCGCCCGCGTCCGGCTCAAGTGGTACGTCTTCGTCGAGCAGCGGGATCCTCGGCTTGCGACTCGAGTCGCTTGACGACCCGTCGACTTCCGGTACAGCCCATTTGAGCGCTCCTTCCCCCATCATCGCCGGCGTCTTTGCGCTCAGAGCGACCGAAGCGTCGTCCTCGAGCTCGTGCGTCGTTGCTCCTTCGTCGAGTCGACCGTCGCCCGACGCAGATGGTGCCGAGTGCTCATCCGTCGCCGCCGTCTGCTCACTGTACCTCCACCGACTCCCTCCCTCCACCCATCCCTTCCAAGTGCCGACCATCTCGCTCCTCAACTCGGCAACCCCAACGCGGGTCTCGTTCCTGAGCACGACGAGCAACCCTCCGAGCGTCAACGCGAGCAGCACCACCAACGGGACGCACTGCCTCCATCCGGCCCTCCTCCTCGCTGTATGCCTCGGCGGTGGGATCTGGAGCTTCAGCGGTGGTGGACGAGGGAATATCGACAAGCGCGGCGAGGACGACGGCGAGGGCGAGGGCGACGAGGGGAAGGCGGGCGACGAGGGCGAGAAGAGAGCGGTGATGGGCGAGGAAGGGAGAGAGGTGAAGTCGCCAGAGTGTCCTCCCATCTTCGCCACCCTCAAATAATGATACAAGAAGTGGCAGCGAACGAGTGGATGGAGCGAAGGGAGGGATGCACGCGCCTTCGAAAACTGGCTTCGATTCCGGGGAGGCGAAGGCCTGAGCCACTTGCTCGAGAGGAACACGTGGTCGGAGTCGACATCCGTCAATAATCTTTTTCGCTCTCACCCATAACTCATTCGTATTAATGATTTCATTTCGCTTCCAGTTTCTTCCTCTCTCCATCGCCCCTTTACAGCCCAGCATCGTCCCTATCCTCCTCCACCTCCCCAATCACGCCACCCTTTCCCTTCGGCTCCTTCGCGTCCTGGAAGTAGTTGGGCAAGATGTACTTCAACTTCCACTTCTCGCCCTCCTTGATCGCACTCTGGTTCGTCACGATGCTGTACTGCATTCCGCCCTCGGCGCCCGAGATCTGGCCCGACGACACGGCGACGTGCACGGCGTGCAGGATCTCGCCCGTGATGTGGTTCGAGAGCTTGGCGTTGGACGAGAGGGTCTTCATGACTTCCTCGACCGTGACGGGGTGCTCGCCGACGCGCCACGCGTCGTAGTCGGTGCTATGTGTGGGGGAGAGGACGTCACGTGGTTAACATTCGACTTCGCGAGATGCAACCTATGAACCCCGAAGAAACGATTGATCAAAAGTAAGCTCACCTGGTGCAAACAAGAGCGTAGCTGTTCAAAATTTCTCGTCAGCGCCCAGTCTACACACGTCCCGCAAAGTAAAACGAGCGACTCACGAAATCTCTGCCTCCCTCGCCAGCTTGCTCTCGGGAATCGAGCTCATGTTGATGATATCTCCACCCCACTGGCGGTACATGTTGCTCTCAGCCCTAGTCGAGAACTGAGGGCCCTCCATGACGACGAGCGTCTTGCCGTCGTGCAGACGGGGGACAGCCTCGCCCGTGACGTTCGCGCTGGCGCAGAACGACTCGATCGCCGACTTGACGTGAGGCGTAATAAAGTTGGTGAGCGAGACGGAGAACGGGTCGCCAAACATGGCGTGGGCGGTGCAGGTCCCGTCGAAGAAGGTCGAGGGACGAATGCCCTGTGTTGTTGGAGAAGGATGTGTGGATTAGCACGGGGCTCCGTAATTTGAAACTTTGTTGCTCCTCAAAGGTAGGGCTGAGCATGGTTTTACCTTGGTGCGGTCAATGATCTGGTCGGGGACGACGACGTCTCCACTGTCGTCGATACACATCAGCCTCCGCTCCCAGGTTCATCGCTTCGAATCGTAAGAGGAAGCTACTTACGGCCTGACCTCCTCCCTCAAACTACCAACAGCCGAGAACGCAACAATAGCCTTAACACCAAGGTGCTTCAACCTGTCCCATCGCACCACAGTCTCGTCAGCTCGCCCCTCCCAAAAAACACACCGCTCCGCGCCGGAACGCATGAGGGAGTGGGAAAAAGACACTCACGCAGCGATGTTGGCACGAGCAGGGACGCTGGAAGGAGGGATGTTGTGGGCCGTGCCGTGGCGGGCGATGAACGCGACCGTGACGGGTCCATCGTCCGTACCGAGGGCTGGGAGAAAAAGATGCGACGTGAGAGTGGCGCGGCGCCGGCGTGGGTGTAGAAGGGGTTTGTGAGGGAGAGAAGAAGGCGAGCAGTCCAAGAAGTGATTTAGGAAAATGGAACGGTCACGAGGTGTGAGCGGGGACGAGGGGCAAGGTTCGAGATGGTGGTGTGGTGGGAGGTGGGGGAAGAGTAAGGGTTCGTCAGCAGCTACGCGGATCACTTTCATGAAGGATCAAATTTAGAAACTACATACAAGCAATAGTGATGGGACTCGAAGGCGATCCCCAGGGCTACGGCGTACACACCTCGTTAGCCACCTTCCGCCGCTCTCGTTCTCCCTCAACATCCAGCGCCACAAGTTGATGCTACTCACAGTGGTAGGCGAGATGGTCTTGATGACGGTCAAGTTGTCCAACTTGTACAATCCCGACCCTCCGACTGTTTGCGGCGCGAAGAGTGGGGGGGTCAGCTGGCCCAAGACTCGCACGAGATGGAGCGGAAGCCAGGACGCACTGACACCGACGAGGGGAGGGTTGTCCATCAGCTTGGGGTACGAAGTCCTCTGCGCCATTGTTGTTATTATATATATCGAGATTTCAGGCTTTGAACGAGTGAAGCGTAGGAAGCAGAAAGATCCGTCTCCTCAGGCGCAAGGCACGTTCTTTGCCCAAGCTTCGCGCCATCGCCGAGGACCTGCCCTTGGCCTCCTCTCTTTTTCCGGGCTCAAATACCTCAAAACTAAAGGTCACATTACCTTCTCGTTAAGCCAAGAAATTGCACGCATCAAATTCCCTCCCTCAACCCT
Source organism: Pseudohyphozyma bogoriensis (assembly GCA_024364755.1). Lineage (NCBI taxonomy): Eukaryota > Fungi > Basidiomycota > Microbotryomycetes > Chrysozymaceae > Pseudohyphozyma > Pseudohyphozyma bogoriensis. The sequence goes on from JALBUQ010000033.1 coordinate 62,812, forward strand.
TTCCGTGAGTCCCGAGCTCCGGCCAAGCCACGGCATCAAACCCTCACTTCCGCCTACCACCTGACCTTCAGCGCGGCGGGGCCGCAGGGTTGTTGCTTGTATGCGAAGCGTCTCGCCCGGACGGTGGAAACGGGACAATTGGTAATTCAATTCAGAACATTCACCACTTTTTCGGTTCCTCGTGGGCGGGCGTGTTTCCTGACCAAAGCGGAGAAAAGGTTTACGAAGGAGAGAGCAGTCACGAGGAGCGGCGGTGCCGGGCGATATTCCCTTCGACCCTCTCTCAACCATTACCCAACCGTAATGTAAAACTGGTGTAGCTCGTTATAGGACTTCGTGCATGGTCGTGAAACTCATAAGACATAGCAGGAGAGGGAGATGGGGGGCGATGAACTAAAAAAGGTCTACGTGGCGCTAAGACGGAAACGTAAAGACGAAGAAAGAGGAAGATGGAAGAACGAACTCGAAAAAAGAGAGATGTGTGTACACAAGAAGAGGTGCCAGGCGTCCAAAGCCTACTTGGACCCTCCGAGCCTGCTAACCGTAAAGACTCCGACGATCGCAGCCGCGAGGAGAGCCACACTCGCGGGCAACAACTGCTCCTTCTGCAAGAACCCGAGCACCAGCTCGTCCGCCTGCTCCTCCTTCGACTTGGTCCTCCTCTTGCTGCTCTTCTTCTCCTTCTTCTCCTCCTTCTCCGCAGCCTCCCCAGACACGTCCCCATCCTCCTCTTCATCGTCCTCCTCAACCTTCTTCAACGCCTCCTTCCTCCTCTTCTCCTTCTCCGCCCCACCAGCACCCTTCTCCAACCCCCTCTTCGCAATCTCCTCATCCCACCCCTTCCCACCCCTCAAATGCAACACCACTCGGTCCTTGCCTTGCTTCCTCGCGACCTGCACCGCATCCACCATATCCCGATCGGCCGTCATCAACACGAGATCCCCATCATCATCAAAGTACGAGATCTGGAAATCCGCAGGATTCGGTCCAGCCGACGTCGTCGCGCCGACGCTTCCTCCCCCCTCGACGGGGATCTCAGCCGTCTGAGGCGCGAAGAACGGGTCGGAAGCGAGCTTGCCCGCCACAATCTCCTTGACGAACTCGTACTCGTCGTACCTCGCCTGGAAGCGGTGCGTCGTTCCACCGGGAGCGACGAACTTGAAGAGGTACGTCCCATCGTCGACCTCGACGGGCGCGACGGCGCCACCTCCAATCGAGCTCGCATGGCGGCCGAGCTCGCTCTGCTGGAGCTGCTGCTCGTAGACGACGGACGCAGAGTCGCCAGGGAAGACGTCGGAGCCAGGTGTGTCGATCGAAGGGGCGTTGCGGTGGTGCGAGGGGCGAGAGGGCGTGGTGAGGAGGTCGGACGTGCCGCCGTGGCCGGAGACCATCGATTCGGTGTCGTCGTCGTCGTGGCCCGCACCGACGGCGTTGAAGAAACGTCCCCAGACGGGGCCAGCCGACGCGTCGGAACCATCGGCGCCGATCGAGTTGACCTGCAGGCGGGTTGATTTAGCTCGAAGCACTGGACGGGAAGAAGGTTAGCCACGAACCTGCTCGAGGGTAGCGTAGGTGAGCTTGAGGACGTCGACGATTCCAACGAGAGCTCCCTCCTCATCGACAACAGGAAGGTTGAGGTAGTGCCCATCTGCAATTCCACAAACGAATCAGTCCACGTGCACCCCCAAAGACTCTAAAGGAAGCAACGCACTGTGCATCTTCCTCAACGCATCCTGGATGCTCAAAGTGGGCAACCCAACATCCGGGTGAGGCGTCATGACCCTAACAACGCTGCACGTCTTCGAATCCAATCCCGCCGCGATGACCCTCAAGACGACATCCTTGCTCGTGAAGATGCCCGCAATCTTGCCTCCCTCTCCATTCACTCCCTCCATCACACAAACGGCGGTAGTCCTCCTCTCCCTCATCAACCTCGCCGCCTCCCTGACCGTCGTCTTGACTCCAACGGTCGCGGGCGCCGTGCGGGCATCCAGGATACTTCCGAGGTCGGGGAAGCTCATCTTGTCGCGCAACGCCGTGACGTACGCCATGAGCGGGTTCTCTTCGCCCGCACCACCGAACTGCTCCTGAGCGCCCTCGAGAGCAGTGTAGAGCTTCTGAGAGGAGCCGTAGGCCTTCTCGAGCTTCTCGAGCGACTCGTTGAAGACTTTGGTGATGTCGAGGAGACCGACGACGTCGCCGTCTTCGTTGCAAACGGGCTGTAGAAGAGTGCCATCAGTTTGGACGACGGTTGTGGAATACAAAGAGATGGGAAACGCACGAGGTGACGGAAACCACGCGTGACCATGGTCTGGAGAGCCTCAGTGGCGGAGGTGGTGTCGCGCGTAACCATGGGGTTGGGCGTCATGATGGCGCTGACCGGGGTCGTTCTGGGGTCCAACCCATCTCCAACAACCTTTCAACGCGTTCTTTGTCAGCTTTCTCTGCTCTCGCCTGCCACTCCACACGGTCTCCCTCGAGACTCACCCTGAACGCCAAATCCTTCGCGGTAAAGATTCCACACAAGTGCTCGTCCTCATCGACGACGAGGACACAGTCGGTCCTCTTGGCCGCACAGAGCTGACTGGCATCAGCGACGGAGATGGAGTGAGGGACGGTGAGGGCCGGGAGCGGGCGGAGCGCAGACACGGTGCCTTGCTTGGGCTTGGGGGCGCGCGAGTTGGAAGGGCCGTTGCCGGTGCGCTTGTTGGAGGTAGGACGCTTGCGAGAGAGCTCCGACTCGATCTTCTTCCTGATGGCCTGGTGGAGTGAGAGGCAGAGGACGCGTCAGTTGAGGATGCTTGTCGGGAGCGTGTGGAGGGCTGGTGATCGTCGGGGCACTCATGGACACGAGTGCCCACCAAAATCAAACACAGTTGAGCTTCAAAGGAGCTGTAGACTCGGTGGTGCCCATGTACACGCCCTCAACGAGTCGTACGCGGGCGCGATTCTGCACCAACAACACGAGCCTCCCCACTTCGTCCAACATCGCCCGTCCGACGCGACCTCGCCCTCCACTTGCTCGTAGTTGACGCCCTGATGAATCAGTACCCTTCTAATGAGTCTCCACCAGAGTGGTAGAAGATGCCGGAACGGTGGCACGGAGCTGACGCGTACGAACAGGCAGGGGTCGGCCACCTCATCCAACTTGGTCCTCCGTCCTGGCCCGTCCCTAGGTCGACGCCTCGCCCAACTCCACCATCCCACCGATCCACTCTTCTGATCAACAGAAAAGCAACGCCACACGCCGTCCAATCCGGTTTCGACGCTCCACCGCCGTCCGACGCGATCATCCAACCTCGGTGCGACCCCTCCTCAACAGGAAGACCACTCGGGAACTCACCTCATCGCGCTTGGACTGCTTCTTCCTCGTAGCAGCGAGAGCATCACTACTAGGCGTGTGGGCACTACTAGCGGCACTGAGGTTGCTCGCCGAGTAGACGCTCTCGGACGGACGCGAGCCCGGGCGGGGCGACGGGCGGCCGGTCGACATGATGGCTGCTGCTGGGTGGACTGGGGTGGGCGAGGAGGGGGCGTAAGGCGAGTACGACGACGAGGGGTCCTGTTGGTGGTGCAGGTGGGACGATGCGACCGGGATGCGGGACATGCAGCAGAGAAGCAAAAGAAAGAGAGCCGCCCGCGAGGTTTCTCGCTCAACAAAAAACTTGGGGACGCGAGCGGCGGAAGCCCAAGCCACGCCGTCGACTGGCGCTGAATGGTCAGATCGAGGTCGAGGCGGTGTAAGAAAGGGGGTTCAGTCAATCGTCTATTTCTACCATCTTCTGAGAAGCTCTGATTCGTTGTTCTTCCGACACTAGCGCCAGACAGCGTGTAAATCTGGCCAATGTGCCACACGTGGTTGGTCCACCACAGGGAGAAGCAGTCGATGTCCGCCAAACACGGAATTCCTGCTTGCCGACAGTTGAGCAGAGCACTTTTGACCTTTTCGCTGTAGAAATGATTGAAGCGTTGAGGATCGGACGCCCTAGTCTTGAAGGAAACGACGCGACGGCTGAACCACGTCAGCATCCCAGCTTCTTCAGTAGTAAGCCATTAAGGCGCTGTCGTGAGAAAGCCGACAACGCTCACTCAAAAAGGAAGCTTTGAAAAAATTTGTAGATTAAAAGTCCTGTCATTTCCCATCTTATCTACCATTTACAACCCAACCGACGCCCCCTCACCACTTGTGCCCCTCGCAGACGTTCGCGTGCTTCTCCGAGTCCAACGCCTTGTGCTCCTCCGAACACCACTTGACCATATTGCACTGAGAGACGATCACTCTGCTCAGTAACCGCCTCTCCCCTGACACCTTTTCCACAAACGACAGTAAGAAGGAAGGAAGAGCCAAACTCACCACGTCGCAAACCTGGAGCCCATCCACCTCCTTGCAGCCATAGAACCCGCACTCGGTCCACCCTTTACACGCCTCCCTTGGCAACCCGCCAGTCTCCTCATCATCCGTAAAGATCCCATACAACTCGCTATAATCGCTCACGAGGGAGAACAACGCCGTGCCCTGAATCGGCCGATCGTACTCCATCTCGTTGATGCGCTTCGCGACCTGCCGGAGTCCCTCGAGGTTGATCCCGGCGAGACGGTCGTGCTCTCCCCCGACCGAAAAGTCGAAAGCGTTGACGACCGAGATGAGCGCCAAGCAGAGCCCCCTCGCGCACAGCAACTTCCTCAGGTCCGGGTTCCCCTCGGCCGACTTGGGCATCTCGTCGTCGAGGATGCTGTTCGGGAGCTCGAAACAGAACTCGCCGACCATGGCGACCTTCCAGACGATCTCTTCGAGGATTTTGGCCGCGTCGCCGTGCTCGCGGAAGTACCTGAGAGTGTGTGGGGGGCACGTGTTCATTCAGTGCTGGGGCAGGTCAGCCGTCGGATGAAACCGCCGTACCTGAAGAGGGAAGGTGGACCGTCTTCGAGAAGCAGGCACGTCATGTTGGTCTTGAAGTCCTCGTCGAGAGGCATCAACGCCGTCCATGACTTGAAGAACTCGGGAAGGTAGTGGCGCGCGAACGCTTCCTGCGGTTCGAGACGTTGACCCCTCGTCAGCACGACAGGACGCGTGGACGAGTGAGCAGAGCTGAACTCACGACTCGATAGTCCTCATTCTCCTTGATGAACTCGACGTACTAGAAAAGTTTCATCGACGGTGAGCGGAAGGACGGTGGGTCAGTCGGGCGAGCCCAGGTACCAGCAGCGACATGCACTCACCGCATCCAACAGCCTCTCGCGGTCCGGCTCACCCTCGCCGCTCCTCCATCGAAAAGTCCTCTTTCCTCCTTCCCTGATGTGAAATCCAAGCTTGGTCGCAAACTCGTGAGCAGGAGCGTCGTGCGACGCGGCGGTCGTGCCGGTCGGCGTCGCGGGCTGTCCTTCGTTCGCGGACTCGTTCGAGTTCGATATCGTCGCGATCGGTTCGTTTGTGTCGACCATGGTTTGAAATGAACGTTCCGTCACTGATGGAGTAGTGGGCGAGGCGAAGATGGATCGGATGCGAGGTGATGGGACGAGGTCGTCCAAAGTCGAAGCGAGCGCGGTGAGGAACGAGTCGCGAGCTGGGGGCGTCGCGGGGTCAGCAGATGTCGAACGATATCGTGCTGGTCGATACGAAGCCTAATTTTGTGTACGAGACGTGTTACTGGCGAGGGCGTTGCTCCGAGACGAAAGTGGTTCAAGGCGAACCCCGTGAGCGCGCGAGGCGGACCAAAGTTTGGGCTCGCCGGCCGAGCGTAGAGCTGGTGGTAGAGCAAAGAAGCAACAGAGGCGGTTCATGGACACCTCTTTTTTAATAGATCAAAAAAATTGAAACACTCTGCTCTCACATGCAAGGGAAGCGTTGGAAGGAGCGGATTCGATCCATTCGCGCCACGTGTCTAGCTCGGGCTCGCCGCACAGTCAGTCACGTCCACGCCACTCTCTCTCATAGTTCCTCCCAAAATTTTAGCTCCTTTGAACCTTCCGAAAAACTACGGCACGGCCCGTCCTGGTCGACGCGAACACCCGATGAGACGAGCGAAGGTGTGCACGTCGAACGGGCGGCTTGTCGTCGGTCATGCTTGGTCGCCGTTGGTCGTTTTGGCTTCAAAGTGGAGGGTAAAGTGCAGAACTTTTGAGTTGGTGTCCAGCGAGAGAAGACAGCCGAGGAAGTGGATGGAAGGAAGGGCAAGCCTCGCACACGGGAGTCGCGGAACTTGGCGCCTGGAACGGGGCTGACGTGGCCCCATCCATCTACTTCCTCACTTCCATCCTCTCAGACCCACTTTGATGCGAAAAAAAGAAGTACACATTCATCCTCCCTCCCCTCCTACAAACCCCCCACACTCCCTGCTCAAGCATCCTCCTTCTTCTCCTCCTGCGCCGCACTCGCACTCGCACTCACGCCCGCCTCGACCGGCTTCTCGACCAAGATCCCACTCGCGCTCCCATCCTCCCCCTTGTCCTCCCCCGCCATCCCGATCGTCGTAACCCCCGCAGCACCCGTCGCGGGCGGCAACCCGGAAGCGCCAGTAACAACAGGCGTCGACGTCCCACTCGAGCTCGCGCTCGTACTCGCACTCCCACTAGCCAACCCCGCCGCATTGCCCTTCAGCTGCCAACTCGGGATCCCGGGCGCTCGAGGCGTGAACGCGCCTGTAGCTCTCCCAGGGAGAGCGCTCGAGCTGTCACTGGGCGACGTTGACGAGCCATTCGTCGAAGCGCCCGAAGCGGCGGTGGCGGAGGACGTGCCGAACGAGGGAGCGCGGGCGGGCTGGCGAGCGATCATGAGGGATTTGAGGGACTTGAGTTCGGTTTGGAGGTCCGTCAGGGATTGGGCTTGCGACGCGGCTTGTTTCTCGAGCATCTGGGAGGCAGGGTCAGCTTATCGCTCGGGGGCGGCGGGGGGAGGGGGTTCGCTGAGGGATGGCGGGGTGGGAGTGAAGGAAGTGTGGATAGAGGACGTACCGAAGGCAACCCTTTGACGACTTCATCGACCTGCTGCTCGACCCTCTTGCACCACTTGTCCCGCTTCTCCTCGCCCTCCTTCAACCCTTGGACGGCCTTCTTGACCTCGCCAATCTCGTGATCGACGACCTCCTTCTGCTCGTCCAAGGACGCCGCGAGGGCGTCGGTCGAAGTCTGGAGCGAGGCGAGGAGCGAGGCCGCTTCGTCGTACTTGGCTTCGAGCGCGAGTTGGGCCGCCTCGAGCTCGGTCGCGGACGGAGGCGCGAGGTGCGGCATGAGGAATTTCTGTAGAGACAAACAAAGAGAGCTCAGTCGTTAGAATCTTGACACCTCCATCAACCTATTGTCATCCCCCCCTCCTTCCCTCACCGCTCAGCACAAAGCAGTGGCGGATCCCAGGGCGGCTAACTCGCATCACGTCCTTCGCTCCTCCTCGCTCGTCCCACCGCCTGCACCCACCCAAACCAAAACACACACTGACCTGAGCGACTTTATACCCCAACCACCCGACCGTCCCTCCAATGACGCCCATGATGAACCAATCCCGCCAATCCTTGTCAAACTCTCGCGCGCCATACCCATACCCCCCGGGATACCCTCTCTGCATCGGCATCGGCATCGGCCCTCCTCCTCCTCCTCCTGGACCGAAATACGGTTGCTGCCCTCCGATCCCTCCAACTGGACCAGAAGTGGCAACGGCGAGGGCCTGCTCAATCTCAGGCTGCGAGAGGCCTTTCGATTCGAGGAAAGCGACGCGCTGCGCGAGCGGGGAAGCGGCCGTCGAAGGGTCCCGCAGGAACGTGATGGCTGACGTGAGCAGCGCTTGTCGGTCCCCGCCTGGACTCGACATGACCGAAAGTATAGTGCAAAAGTTTTTGACGAGAGGGGAGGACGCGGAGCGGGAAGGGGCGAGGCGCCCGCGCCGCCCTGTGATCGCGCGAGGACCCCCCGGCCGGCTTTCTTGAGCGCCCGCGCCTCTGCAGTCGGCGACTCAGCTCTCTGGGCCGGGGAAGTGCGATGACGTGGCGTTGCGTTTCGGGGACGCGCTGGAGAGCGTAAAGTCGGACATCAGAAGACGAGTCGAAGCACAATGGACTGAAAAGCCTTGTCAGACCTTTTGACCCTTTTACCCGCTGCCCAATCTCTCTCTGCTGCGCAACAACAAAGCCCCATGGCTCACGTGACCTCCGGCTTGATTGATCCTCATACGAATCTCTTCTCGTTCTCACGACACACATCCCTAAGTCAACTATGCGCCAACTCCCACCTGACCAACCCGCTGCCCTCCTTGCCCACGACTCTGACTCCCAACTGTTCCAACTCTTGCCACACTCTTCTCTCGACAACGCCCCCACCCTCGACTTTGACCTCTTTCAACGCCACCAACCTCCCTCCCCTCACCCTCTCCAACACTGCCTCCACTAGTCCCGGTTGATCCCACCCAAGTTGGATTTCTAGGACCTCCAGAGTCCCCCAAGAAGCTTCGACAGCGTCAATCACACGCAGCGCTGGGACCGACCCGTTCATCGCGAGAGTGGTGAGCGAGGAGAGGAGCGGGAAGAGGGAGAGAAGAGGAGGAGAGGGCGAGTGGTGCAGGATCAGTGTGGTGAGGTGTGGAGCGAGGAGGGGGAACGAGGTGATGATGGCGGTGTAGGCTGGCGTGGAGGGCACGAGCGAGAGTCGGAGCGATCGGAGCGAGGTGGACGAGGTGTGGAGCAGGAGGGAGACGAGGGAAGGTGGGTACCGCGAGTTGAAGAGCGAGAGAGAGGTCAGCGTGAATGGGAGGGAGAGGGGAGTGGGGGGCATCGAGAAGGACGTGAGGAGCGAGAGGTGCTTCAGGCCTGGACGGAGATGGGATCAGCTCCTTTTCCAACAAGTCTCCACCATTTCCCACAATTCTCTAAATAGAGAGAGAAAGGGAGAAGGAAGCTCACCACTCAACCCTTCGGCACTCAACACTTTGGCACTCAACCTCGCAAAGTCCTTGACCTCGACCCTCTTGACCCCTCTGACCCTCTCAAACACCTTCCTCGCCGTCTCGCCCTTCACTCCCTCCCTCCTCCCTGCGATCCCCTCGACGACCAAACTCTCACTCCTGAACGGCTGAGCGTCCCACCCGCGCAACTTTGTCGTCGTCGAAGGTGACGACAGCCATCGTGCGGCGGACACCTGGGTCGGGAAGTGGAGGTGCAGGTGCAGGAGGGATTGGGAGGGCCACGTGAACGAACTGTGGATCAGAGACAGGCGCAGGAGGAGACAAGTGCGTCGGGAGCGGTCCAAGTCCTGTTTGTTTGTTTGCGGGGGTCAGAAGTCGGGGGAGCGAAGGGATGGAGGGATAGGGGACGGACAGACGAAGCAAAAGTGAGGATCAGGAGCAATAGTTCTGGTGGAAGGTCAACGAGGTTCATTCCCCCCGTTGAGCTGCTCCTCGGCAAAGAGAGAGTGTCGTTCAAGTCGTCAAGGGAACGCAGCCAGCAAGACGAAAAAAGACGCGCGCGCGGGCCGACAGCTGCCGCATTTGTCTGCACGAGTCGCACGCGTCCTCGAAGTTCATTCCCCATTCCATGAGCCGAGATAGAGTGCCCTGACTCTCGACTCTGCGACAACATCGTCTCGTCCTGCCTTTCGGAAGACGAAACACCGCGAGAACATCGTTTCGTCCTGCCATCCGAGAAAGCAGAAACAGCGAAAACGAGGACGCGTGGCCATCCGGGCAGCTCAGGCACAAAGACCAGCTCTCGAGTTTGAAGGCAGAGACATCTCTTATCTTTCTCTGGCGTAAAAGGATACGAACGTATCCGCGTATGAGAGAGTCTAATGGCCTACCAGAACGAGCTGAGCGACGTCCAACAAACGAAGGACAGCTGCAGCACGAAAGGTGTCCTCGCGTGAGCCTTGTTGCAAGTTCATCATCAGTCGTACGGAGCTATTAGATGCCCTTCAGCGACTTGCAAGGGCTGTGAGCAATGAGAGTCTGAAGCCCAGCTCCCGGAGTGGAAAGGAATGAACGAGCAGACACGTCACTGGTGCGCTCTTTCACTCCAGAGACTTGCGAGCGGAGCCTCTATATTCGGAACTGGGCATCGTTTCTTGGCACTTGGGGTAAAGCTGTCTTAGCTGCATTAAGAAACACTTCATGGTAGCGACAACCACGGATCGCGGCAACAGCACAGGAAGAGAGCAACAAGCAGAGGAGAGGACCCCGCCTACATCTCTCCCTCGTAAGGCATGCAACCTTGTCGTACTTGGAAAGAACAGGCTAGATTCTTCCCATTGGTAAAATTCGGAGTGGCGTGGGAGAAAGAAGGACTTTTCCGATAGCGAAGTTCCCCCGAAGTTTACTCCTCCGCCTGCACTAGTGTAGGAGAGCGGAGCGACGGGGCCGGGGGTACTGACGACTTATTGCCGCCTACAAAGACCTCCAGAGCCGTGAAGGGAGCTGGAATACTATGTACTACGAGCTCGTGCGGCAGAGGTGTAAGTAGAAAGGCAAGAGAACGACACGCAGAAAAAAACTTCAAAGAAGTAAGCTTCCTCGGCTCGCGGCATATGTCTGCTGCTCCGTGCACCAGAGCAATCAGACCACGATATCCCAAATCAAAGCATCCCTTTTGTGTGAAGGGCAGACTTGAGTCTTTCGCTCACGCGCGGGTGCAGGAAAAATCGAACACGCATGGTCTCGCAACACTGGGGAGCGAATGGCTCCGTTTGGACGATAAAAAATCTGCATGTTCTTGGAGCCAGTGTTATCGCCTAGACGAAGCTAGCTGCAAGCGATCTCTTGTTGCGGTCGTTGCAATCCAGCTCACAGGGGACTGTACCTGGCGCTCACTCAATGTGGTCCCAGCGTTCAGAGGGTCTCGGACCCGACTGCTTCGCGGATTGTAGCACAAACTTGAATTGATTAGATTAAGGAGGGTATCAACCAGCCCTCAACAGGAACCCTAATTAGCTCACTCAACAGCGTGGCCGCCGTTGATTGAGCGAGTTACGATCCTCTCGGGCAAAGACGAGCAGTTCCCGTTGCTCCTTGACCGAGCAGCGCGTGCAATCTAAGCCTTTTCTCATTTTTTCGGGCTTGCCCGATCCACCCCATCTGTCAGGCACTTTGTTTACAAATGGCAAAGGACTGATGACTGAAGTGGTGCGTAGTTTGACCGACGCGGACGAGGACGAAGAACCTTCCGCTTGGAAACTCTTGCAAACGCCGTACTTCAGACAGCGAATCTCTTTGACTCACTGCGCCAAGATGATCTATCGCTACAGTTGATGTACAACCAAACGCGCAATAATGAAGAAAGAACACGTAGCGTCAAAACCGTGCTGAGCGCCGTCCTCTAGCTCTCCCGATCTCCGGAGCAGTCAAAGGCGTTTTTGAAAGAACGATCAGGGTTGTGCCTGTCATCCTTAAAAGGTCTGGAGCTGAGTGGATCAGCAAGATCTGGCTCACGAATCTTCAGCAAAGACTTCAGCGCACAGAAAAGCACCACCACGTCGCCCCCATACACCGACAGGCTTGTTTCAATACGTACTTTTCTCCGTACAACAAGCCGCCACAGACGAGAAATAAAGGAGCAAGGGTGAGTAGTCGTGGTGGTACAAGGTCATGTAAGCTTGTCCTTTTGAGCGGCTCGGCGGAGTAGCGCGATGAGAAGAGGCACGTAGCCTCGGGCTCTTTTCCACCACTCCATCACCAAGAGGTGACGAAAGGCAACGCAAGGTAAGGCAAGAGTTTTTGTCTGCCTCCATGACCAATCACGAGTATCGCTCCCTACAGCCTTGTAGAAAGGCAGAAACAAAAAGCGAAGACACGTGTTCGTCCGGCGCGCCAACCGGAAGGTAGATCGAAGCAGACTCCCTACAAACACCAGGTACGAATTCATCACCGTGCACGTCGAATTGATCTCAGCTCTCTTCTTCTTTCGAAGAAGAACAAAGCTGGGTCGCTCGCCTGCGCGGGTGTGCCTTTCAGGCTTGGGCTGGTTGATAGAGGTATCACCTCGCGACCCCTCTTGTAACACTTCTCCTGCTATCAAAGGACTGGATTCGTGCCATGAGAGCTTGGAGGACAAAGCGCCCGCTGGTAATTCAGTACGAAGGCAGTCGATAGGAAAGTGAGCTCGCACGTGGTCTTTTCGGCTCTTCTGACGACTTGTCCCAGAGCCTTCACAAACTCTACGAAGGAGCCCATGTTGATCCCCCACGAAATCTCAGGGATGAATGCCTCTGTAGAAGACTTTTACTGGAGAGCTTGTAGGATCGGGCTGGATGCTCAGCTGCAGGCTGGGCGTACTTTGCCACTTTGAAAGGCTGAAAATGTAAGCTAGCAAAGACACTTGATCTGAAGCTTTCGGACTCAAGGCTGAAAGCTAAAAGACGGGCGAAAGATTGAAGGCAAGGGCGAAGTTCTTCGTTCTGGCAGGCCTGGAAAAACTTCAGAGGAGGGCCTCCGCGGCTTGCAGCACGGGTCTGCTACTCCCTGCACGACATAGCGACTTGGGGACATCCCAAATGGCCTTGCTCTTGTGTCAAAGGCAGCATTGGGTCTTCGCAAGCGCGCGGTGCAGGGGAACGGACATGCGTGGTCTGAAAATATTGGAATTCAATTTGTACGATAGAGTGTCTGCATGATCTTAGAGTACAAAAAGCCGCCAGATAAAGCTCCTTACAACTGCCCTCTTATCTAGGTCGTTGCGATTCAGCTCGCTGGGGCTGCAATTGGGCGTTCGAACATCCTGGGCGCTCAAGGGTTCCGGACCCGGCTGCTTCGCGGATTGTAGCCCAAGATTGAATGGCTCTTATTGAAACACTGTCATTTCATTTAACCCGCCCTGGAGATGGAACGTGCCTACTTGACAGCGATGCCGCGGCACCTCCTGGTTGAGCAAGTTCAGACCTTCTCGGGCAGGACGACCAGCTTGCGTCGCTCCTTGGCCGTGCAGCGTGTAGACTAAACCTTTTCTGTCTAATCGGTCTGAACTTCGACGACCCATCTATCATGCGCTTGTTTGCACAACGCAAAGAAGCTGATGACTGGAGTGGTGCGTGAGTTTGACCAACGACGACGACGAAGGACCTTCCGGTGCAAACTCTGCAAAAGGCTTATTTGACCCAGTGAATCGGTTTGACCCACGTTGATCTCGGCCTATCTCTGAGCTACTGTTGATGCACAACAGATTGCGCGAGAATGGAGAGAACACGTAGCGTCAAAAGTGTACAGCGGAATTCTCAATCTCCTTCGGTATTCAGAGCAATCAGAGGCGGTTCTAGGAAGACCATGAAGCTTCATTGTGACCTTTTTTGCTCTACAGTACTCCGTGGCTGTGCCATATCCTCGCACTCTCGGTGCTCAGAGAAACGTGCCATCACGCCGCTCTCAAACATCACTGAGCTGTTCAAGGCAGCACTTCTTACAGACTGAGACAGCGGTGCCCCGAAAACGGCGGAACGAAAGGTAAGGGTTTGTGAAACACTATCAGGTTTCAGAGGCTTGTCTTCTCGAGCTGCTCGGCGGAGTGAAGCCACCAGGAGAGCAATGCGACCTCGGAAAATAGAAAGGAGGCGCGGACGTGCAGAAAAAAGAGGGGCACGAGTATTTGAAGCCACTTTCCCCACAATTTGATTAGCAGAGAAAGTTCACTGATGGGTGGCTGCTCCAGTTGGCCCGCGTGAATCGCTCCGCACTGCCTCATCAAAAGGCAGAAGTGTCAGTAAGCGAAGACGCGTGCTCGTCCGGCGCGCAAACCCTAAGGCAGATCAAAGCAGAGTCCGCACAAGAACTGCGTACAAAGTCATCACCGGCCTTCCGGGAGGGCACCTCAGCTGCACTCTTCTTTCAAAGAAGAACAATGCTGGGCTGCTGGGGTGCGCGGGGACGCCTTTTGGGCCTGGGTTGATTGATAGATTTAAGAACTGGCTACTCTGCTGACCCTTATTCCGCGTTTCAATGGAAGAAAGGGTGCCATGAGAGCTTGAAAGACAACGCGCCCGCAGAAACCCAGTACGAAGGCAGACAACAGAAGTGTGATCTCGCACGTGGTCCTTTGGGCTCTGCTGACCTGTCCCAAAGCCTTCGAATCTTATTTAAAGAAGCCTGCAATCGACGCCTAGGTCACTCAACTGATGAAGGCCCGTGAGGAGACTTCACAGAAGAGGTTGCAGGAACCGTGCCTGGCCAGCGTTCAGGAGCAGGCTGTTGCAGTTTACCACCTTCGAGGGCCATAATTGCAAGTTATAAAAGCCCTTGATCCTTTCTATCACTTTATTGGACTTAAAGGAGAGTCTGAACAAATGAAGGCGAATGTGAAGCTCGTTGTTGCGGCAGGCCCGCGCCTGGTCCCTACCGGCCCAAGCACGACATCTTTACCCGCTCCGCTGAGATCTGAGTGTCACGAAAAAAGGAACCTAAGAAGTGCCAGCTATTGCGCCATTTTGAACCTCTTGGTCTAGAAAAAGCGGAAAAGTGTGACCTGCTTCGCGCCCCTCGTCCCAGCACCATCGCCGTCACAGCAGTTCGAGTGAAATCACATCGCCCAGTTTGCGTTCATTGCTCTAGATTCGCCGCTTATGAAAGTCGCTAGCCACTCCAATAGAGCCGCCGTCACACAATGAACGAGCGGAAGAGGTTGCTCAAAGTGAGTGGACCGCGACATTTTCAGCGTGTCGCATAACGAGTGGGTGGACTCGAACCGACGTAAAATACTGCGCTTCGCCCTCTGCTTCATAGGAAGCAGAGCTCACAGCAGGAAAAACTGTCCTTGAGCAAGAACGGAAGGAGGGGTGAAAGGAAGGGTGAGAGGCCCAGCAAACGACCTCTTTTCATGACTCGGGTCCTTGGCCTTCCCCACGTCGTCGTTCTCTTTTCCTCACGTTTCAAGACTTTATGCTAGATGTCCACTCCCACAAACCACTTGCTGACTCCATGTAGGGTGTCATACGAGAGGAAGGAGGAGGCGCACGCGGTCTTGAAACCCGAAGACTCTTGAACAGGCCCTGAGTTTCACCGCTGTGTAAAGCATGTTCAGCAATGAGACCAGTGTTTAAGTAGTCCTTTGAGAGACTTCTTCGCTTTCGAAGTCCCAATGAGGCAGATTCCTGGTGCCAGGTCTGAAGCTCGAAACGCAGTGATCCGGTTTTGAGTCTTTCGAGGCTGGGGCGTCTCGCGCACGAAGCGCTGGTTCAAAGTTCGTCCGACATGTGGCTGAATTCGAGCTGTTCAGGCTGCTCATGTCTGAAAGAGGCAAGAAATACTACGCGGGCAAACTTGCTCGCGCTGCGCATTTGCCTGGTCGTGGGGACATCACTCGTGATTCTGTCAATCAATCGACAGATTTTCACAGGAAAGGGATCATAGGGAAGCTGGAAAAGGATTTGAGGACTGTGGGGAACGAAGTGTCTTCTCACTTCACCTTGCCCCTCCGTCTCGCCTTCCGTCTCGGCTCGTCGTATCCGGGCTTCTTCGAAATCGGGTGAAGCGCTCGACCAAACAACACGGGGACGAAGATATCGCATCGCGTTTATTGATTCGGGGTTGTTCCTTGGGAGGAGGAACAGAATCAAAGCATGAGATCCGCCCTGCCCTATGTCCAGTTGCTCCCTCCGTACCACTCTTCGCACCACTCGAGGCCGCGTCCGCGCCGGGGCACGGATGTCGATGTCTCCCCGTGGGAAGAGAGAGGGCTCGACACCGAAGAGATCCTTTCGATCGATCAGATTGAATCAAAGGAGGAGGAAAAGTTGTATCCGCGCTGCCTCCCTCTTGAGAGAGACAGATCTCGCTCTCGTCCTCGCAAAATTGCGTGCGAGGTGGACCACCGAGCTCGCGGTCTCAAGTTGAGTCTTGCCGGCAACTCCTACGCTGAGGGGCGAAGGACCATTTCAGTAGAGTCGCTGCAACCCACTTGAAGCGAGAAACAGGTGGCTCAAAAGAGCAAGGAACGCGCGCCCTCTCAACGCCACGCAAAGTGGATGGACTCGGAGCAAGTGTGTGAGCATGCTCGCCACTTCTGTAGTGACCATGCGCAAAAAGAATGGAGCAAAAATTGATGAAAGAAATGTGAGGTACTGGAAGGAAGGGAAGAGAAGGGCCGAGTCACTCGCCCCTTCCCTTCCCTTCCTTCCATCCCTGACCCCCTTTCACTTTCTTCTCTCGCTCCGCTCAGCACCGCCTCGGACTTTGCTTCGTCCATTCTCTCACTCTCTCCTGCAGAAGCTGACGAACTGATAGTGAAACGCGAAAACAATGAAATCCAATAATGAGAAAATGCGAGTGGTGCGAAAAGGGGAGTGGAGTGAGGGGGTGACAGAGCTGCCGAAAGATGAGAGGGCGGAGGGCGCTAAGTCGTTTTGGGTGGGGGAAGAAGAAGGCGATAAATGTGTGATGAATAAGAGTACAAAAAGGGTTCCGACTCCATCTCCGCCTCTTCCCGCTTCAACCAGACCACCTCGACGTCCAACCTCGCAATCCAAGAACGGGTCGGGGGTGGAGACGGTGGGGAACACGGGCGTCGAAAAAGAAATGGTGAGAGATATGTAAGAAGAGTTCGCTTAGGCGAGGGGGTTGTCGTTCTCGTTGTTGACGTTGCCGAGCTTGGAGGGGCCTTTGGGCGCGACCGACTGGAACGAAGACGAGAGCGAGAGGGGCTTGCCCCTGTTTCCAGCAAAAAGAACACGGTCAGCTTAATTGCTCGAAACGAACTGAGGAAAAAAGAGGGTGGACGGACTTGGTGAAGTGCCTCTGCTTGGACTGGGCGAGCTTCTGGGTCGTGGGCGACATGAGGTTGTCCGTGGGCGAGCAGAATTGGCTATGAGTCGAGCGAAGGATAAAAGAGAAGTCAAAGTCAGCACTAGCTCTCTAAACATGTCTGACACGCCCTGTTGAGCCTCCCCCGCTCCCTCGCCGAGCGCGTCGACGGCGTGCGAAGCATCACTCAACCTCCGCGCGCCCCTCGATGCGCCTGCAACCGCTCCCCCTCGCTACCGTCACTGATGCTGGCATCGGGATGCACTGAGGTCGTGTAAGTACAGCTAGATGTATCCTGGGCTAGGTGTGGGCCGGTCGTAAACCGCGACCTTCAACGAGAGCCGCGCAAAGCTGGCTCCATCACAAAAGCATCACACTCGCGCCGTCTCGCATCGTCCTCGAGCTGCTGCTGCTAGCCTCCTGCATCGCAGTACCTCTCCCGTACTTATGAGGTATCATGTCGAGCCGTGAGCGTACTCTGTCGGCTACGAGCGGTCCATCACCCGCCGTCTCGATCACTCAACACCTCTCATCGCGCCGCCCTTGAAAGTGCGGCCACCAGGAATAATGACACAAGAAAGAGAGCAGCAAGACTCACCCTCCGCCCATCTTCTTCATCAAAAAGCCCTTTCCGCCCATCTGGGGGAGCTTCATGCCCTTGGCGGCGAGCTGCTGCTCCTCAGTCATCTGGTTGGTCGAGGTCGAGAACGGGGCCGACATTGTTGTTGCTGTTGGTGACTGTGGAGGAGGAAGGTGGTGGCTCTGGTGGTGGTAGTGTAGAAAGTAGTGTAAAGTGTGGATGAAGTGAGGATGGGAAGGGAGGCGAAGGGTGTGGCAGGAAGCAGAGCGCCGACCGACACAAAGTTGAGTGAGCGACCACAGCCGCGAATTTCCGGATTTCCGGGGCGGGCGAATTAATTCCATCTCCGTGGACACTTTTGTTCCACGACTTTCTCGTTCTCTCGAGGCAAAAGAACTGAAGGGAAAAGAATTTACTACGAGTCAATGAGGAGTGGACCCCCTGATGCTCACCGGAAGCAAAAGTTAGGGCCACGTGGTTCATCTGTTTATCTGCCCAGCGCGCGGCGGGATAGGAACATCTCGTGGTGGATCCCTTTTTCAGTCGTTGTAGCTTTGAAAATTCTTTTATTCTGCCTCTGCCGGCTGTGGACTGCGACCACGTGTTCCTCCCGAGCACGTGGCTCAGGCCTTCGCCTCCCCGCGATCGAAGCCGGTTTTCGAAGGCGCGTGCATCCCTCCCTTCGCTCCATCCACTCGTTCGCTTTCACTTTTTGTATCATTATTTGAGGTGAGGGCAAGCAATGGGTGGAAACTCTGGCGACTTCACCTCCCTTCCCTCCTCGCCCATCACCGCTCTTTTCTCGCCGTCGTCGTCCACCTTCACCGACTCGTCGCCTTCGCCGTCGTCCTCGCCGCGCTTGTCGATATTCCCTCGTCCACCACCGCTGAAGCTCCAAATCCCACCACCGAGACATACGGCGAGGAGGAGGGTCGGGTGGAGGCAGTGCGTCCCGTTGGTGGTGTTGCTCGCGTTGACGCTTGGAGGACTGCTCATCGTCCTCAGGAACGAGAGCGGCGGTGGGATTGGCGAGTTGAGAAGCGAGATGGTCGGCACTTGGAAGGGATGGGTGGGTGAAGGGAGTAGGTGGAGGTACAGTGAGCAGAGGGAGGCGACGGATGAGCACTCGGCACCACCGACGTCCAGCGACGGTCGACTCGACGAAGGAGCAACGACGCACGAGCTCGAGGACGACGCTTCGGTCGCTCTGAGCGCAAAGACGCCGGCGATGATGGGGGAAGGAGCGCTCAAATGGGCTGTACCGGAAGTCGACGGGTCGTCAAGCGACTCGAGTCGCAAGCCGAGGATCCCGCTGCTCGACGAAGACGTACCACTTGAGTCGGACGCGGGCGAGGATTCGGAGGAGCCAAAGGAGAGCGACCTAGCGGAATGTTCAAAGTCGCTGAAAGAGCTGCTTGGGAGAGGGAAGAGCTGGGTTGCGTCTCGTACGTTCGACTGTTCGCTGCTTTCACGGAAGGTTGGCCACGTACGCTGACGCCTTCCACGCTTGTACAGGAAACTCGTCTGGCGAGATCATCATCACTCCCATGAAGCCGCCCGATCCTTCACTTCAGCACTGCTACAACAACGCGCACTTTTCGCTCCAACTCATCTCTGCTCCCTCCTCGACATCGGCTTCACCGAGAATCATTGCTGCCCTTCCCTCCCCGACTCTCACGCCTTCCTCGTCACACGACCCACCTACCTACGTCTCCGCGGTTAATTTGGATTCGCTCAATGTGCCAGCTGGAGTGTACACAGTAGAAGCGAGGGTCGATTTCGGGTGGTTGGAAGGAGGAAGGGAGGGGATGCCGTGCGCTGGTGCGTACGGAGGGAAGGGCGTCAACAAATGCACCGTCACCGATGTGGGGAAGAGTGGTGCGCTCGGGTTCAGCGGTGAGAGTTTGAGGTCGGTTGACAGCGATGACGAGTTCGTGGTGGATGAGAAGAAGGGTGAACATTTTTTTTTTTTTTTCAGGATGACGTGGCGCTCTTGTGGCGAGCAAAGCTGACCTTGCTGCTTTGACCGAATTTTACAGAGGTGGCAGCTGAGCTCAAGCCTTGCACGGACTTTTCCGAGCTGTCGGGCTTCTGGTCGATTCCGCCGACGTTTGACTCCTTCAACTACGTTGCCTCCGCCAAAACGACGCCGACGTTCCACCCTTACACCTGCTCCCTGTCAACGCCTACTCTTCCAAACGACGCTCTCGCCTCCATCTCAGCTTCATCACTGACATCCAACACCGACATCCCTCCCATCATCTGGCTCTCTCTCCACGGCGACTCCAACTCACGCAAGCTCTACTCGACCCTCACACACCTCTTCGGCACCGGCCCATCCTCGTCCTTCTCGGCATCTCCCACACACGAAGGGGTTTCAACCTCGATTGCGTTCCGAGGACTCGACGGAAAGTTTGGTGCGGCGGTGGACGGCACGGAACCGACGGTCGTAGTGACGTGGTCTTGGTGGAGTGGACCGACGGGGGAGAAGCTCGAGCGCGTCGGAGAGAGCTTGAAGTCGTTCATCGGGCGGTACAAACTCGAGGAGTCAGTAGAAGGATATCCTCGTCTCCTCGAATCAGCCAGCCACATCCTCCCGACTCGAACCTACATCTCGTTCGGTTCGCACTCAATCACTCAAACGACACTCGGCTTCCGCTCGTACCTCGATTCTCTCCTTCCGCAACTCGCTCAACTCACCACGTGGAATACAACTCGGTTCTTCACGACGACGCACGTCAACTCAAGCAACATCCCGCTCGACCGCTTTCCGCATCAAGACTTGTTGAGGAACAACGTCCTCATCAAGGCGAGGAACGAGGTCCTCCGCTCGCATCCGTTCCTTTCTTCTTCCTCGGACGGTGGCGTAAGCGAGTCGAAGGTGATGGACGCGGCGGCGCTTACGCGAGGGGTGACGGAGGAGTGGACGAAGACGAGTGTCGACAAGAAGGGGAGGACGCACGTTGACGCGGTGCATTTCGGGAGCTGGGTCTACGACGCCTGGGCTGGAGTGATTTGGAGTGAACTTTGGGCTGCAGGTCAGATATTTGAGAACTGAAGATGGAGGAGGGGATCGGGCTAAGGCGGCCGTTTGCGAGCGGGAGAGGTTCTGCGACGTGTCACGGTGTTTCCTGCAACGCGGTTTTTCTGTCATTGTCGGTGCACACTACTGTAGCTTCAGCAGCTAGAGAGCGAACTCGATCATTTGAGGCCAAAGCTATTCCGTGATTGACGAGATGGCGAGTTTCTCTTCTGTGGAGGAGGATGGGGATGCTCTCGAGAACACCTTACAAGACGTTTTTCATTCGCTAAACGTCGATTCATCCATCAATACCAACCCACTTAAAAGCCACTCCTTTCTTCCTGCAAACACTCTCCAGCTCGGTTGCCTCGGGATCCTCCTTGCGCCTTCCCGCGACGTCCACCTTCAAGGCCCCACGATGCAGGACTTTGGTCTCCGTGACGAGGCGGATGAGAAGATCAAGAGAGTGTGACTCTTGATTGTCCCAATCAATGACTATTGTGCTGATTTGGATGGAAGAGGAGAGGAGTGCCTCGAGCGAAGCGCGGACCTCGTCGTTGAGGGTAAGACTAAGGCGCTCGAGAGTGCCACACGAGTCGTAAAGCTCGACAAGCATGCTGGAAGGACAGCTGAAGGATCCTATAAGCGATAAAGAGGCAATGTTTGGCGTGGCGAGCTGCAAAGCCGAGAGAAGGCTGCCGTATAGGTCAATGTCCTCGAGAGTCAGGTGACGGAGTGAAAGCTTGCTGCTTTCCATCAAGGCGGTAAGAGCTGGCCCAAAACTTGCTCGGAATTCAAGGATCAAACTCTGAAGCTTGATTTTGACGCCGGTCATGGTATCTTCAGCTGGATTAGTGACGCCGTCGAGATGCAGCTTGCGAAGGTCTGTCAACCACGGAACGAGTCAGTTGGAGGACAGCAAAGCACGGGCCAGCACGTACCTTCCAACGCGGGGAGCTGAAAAGCAGAAGTTGGAACAGTAGTCTCTTCTAGGATGAGATGAACCAGCCCTCTGAGATGGTTGAGAAGTTTGAGCGTCTTGGTCCACGAGCGAATGCCGTAAAGGTGGAGCTTCACGGTGCGATAACGTCCAGGCAGTGTGGCTTGGGTGAATTTGTCGATACGAGAGCCCTTGACAAAGACCATGTTTCTCCACAAGAGCATCTGCGAGGGCTTGGTCCAGTCACGAGCCACCAACGCAGTCGAGCGAAGCTGCCGTCTCCGTTCCCTGTCGCATCCCGGACCGTACTTGAAGTCGTATTCTTCAACGGTAAGCTCGAGTACTCTGAGGGTGATCTCTGGTGGGCAGGACTGAATGGTGGCCATTGATGCGAGCGTACGCGGCGGGCGAGGACGACCTCCTGAGTAGAGGGGGTGCTGCTGCTGTTTGGCGACGGCTGACCACGAACTTGTAGTAGGTATAGAGAGTATTTAATGATAAGTCTGAGCGAGTCTGAGGATGTATCGGAAAAAGAGATGGGAGTGGTCGGAAACAGAGAGTGGTACTTCGGGCGACTCCAGTTCTGGCCATTGTTCGTGGAGCCCTCATCCGAATTTCGATGAAAAGACGGTGACTTTCGGTGATGCGCAGCTAGCGCGCAACGGGGCCCGACTGAGGCCCCCACCTGCAACTTCAATGATGATTCTTCACATCCATGGATCTTCTTGTAAGCAATGCTTTTAAGAAAACAAATGGACACGAACGGGCGCGAGGCTGATGAGCTCCAGGTTTAGTCTTTGTATCTCAATGGCAATTTAAGTCCGAGAAGTGGGTGCGATGTGACCTTTGACTTCAAACTCGAGCTCAATAGAAATACAAATCGTTCTGCTCTTCTCTCTTCATCCGTGGTCCCGCTCAGCATCGAAGTCCTAGGCACGTGGCGAGTCGCACAAGCGCGTCAGAATTTGTAAAGTAGTCCACAAATGGCGACACTGCCAGACGCCCAGCTGCCAGGACCTCTGTTTTTCGTTAGGTGATACAGTGAGTTGTGAAGGCTGTCCTCTCTCACAGGCCCATTTGGTGACTGGATCGGAAAGACAGAGGGAGAAGGGGAAGAACAGCTAGAGTGTGGAAAGGAAAGCGCTGAGAGAGAGGCCGTTTAGGGTGCCGCAAAAGTTGTTTGTAGAGATAAGTGAGGACCTGTGGGCTGTGGCAAAGTCAGCGAAACGCTCAAGGAGAGGCGGTTGGGTTTATGGTTGTGAAGCAACAGGGACTGCTTGCTCATTGTATCGAGGAAGGAGATGGTGAGGAGGGGGAAGCATATTTCAACTTCTTTCCAGGAGTGGGGCGTTAGATCCTTCTACAGTGTTCAGATGTCGGAGGGTTTTTTTATGCCGTCCGCACTTGACCTTATTTGACATGTTGATGAGATCATCACCAACGCCGTGCACAGCCTCCGGCTTCGCGGCTGACGTGGGACTTGCAGTTTCCATCTTGCAGGCCAGCGCTTTGCTGAACTCTCGTACCTTTCTTTTCCCTCCAATTTCATACAATCAGCTTACACCATTGTCACCCCTTTGAGAGCACAGGCGCCTAGCAGCTCCGCCCTAACCACTTCCTCCTCTCTTCCCTGCAACCCCGACAGCTCCAAGCTCCCGCCCTCTAGCACCCTTGTCTCCCTCACCACGCGTATCAAGCTATGAAGAGCTTCTTTTGACGCATTGAACTCCGTGAGCCCCAGCCTGGAGACTTTGATGGTTGAAGTGAGGAGTGGATCGATCAGGGAAGGGTGTGGGAAGACGGCGAGTCGTTCGAGCGTCCCGCAGGCATCGTAGAACCGCGTAAGGAGGGTCGAGTCGTAGTGCCATCTCTCTGGGAGGGTGAGGGAGGTGAGGTTTGGAGCAACGAGGTGTAAGGAATGGATAATGACGTCGGTTCGGGTTGACTGGAGCGTGAGGTCGGTGAGGGAGTGTCGGCTACTGTCGAGTAGTGAGAGTAGCGTCCCACCAACAATGGTGGACGCCCAGAGGATGCTCATCTCTTTAAGCTTAATGTTGATGTCGAGTTCTTGCTCTCGGGAGTAGTCGATTGGCTGGTAAAGCTCCAACGTTTTGAGCTCTGTTGCCTCACACACGTGTCAGCTCAAATTCGACCACTTGCACAAGGAGAGGGGACAAGGTTTACTCACGGCTCAAAGCGGGAAGACAAAACAGACGGGTGTCAACACCAGTCTTTTGTGCTCTGAGATGAGCAACCCCTCTGAGGTGGCTAACGAGAGCGGTGGTCTGCTCGAGGGTGACGGCGTAGAGGTGAACTCTCGCGGTGCGGTAGAGTCCAGGCGTTGACGCTTGCGTAAACTTGTCGACCGTCACGGTCACGGCGTCGCTGGGTCCCATAAGGCCAATGTCCCTCCATAGGAGCATTTGTGAGGGTACGGCCCAATCACGAGCGACGAGCGCCGTTGAACGGAGGTGCGCTCGTTGTTGCCGATCGTCGTACACCGAAAGCCAGTCGAAGTGTTCGACGGAGTGTTCGAGGACCTTCATGACGAGCTCGGGTGGAAATGACTGGAAGGGGACCATTTGGAGATAATCTCTCAGTGCAGTAGTAAGCTCCTGAGTTGGCGGTGGCGGGGCAACGAGCCGGTGCGGGAGCTGCTTCTGGACGAAAGGTGATGCGGAGCCTCTTGATAGCGTAGAGAGCGAGATGGAGTTAGAATTGTTGGAGCAATGGAGGAGGATTGGGTCAAAAAGGTGTTGGCTCAAGTTGGCCCATATCGTTTCAACTCCTGATACCGGAGGCCGACGGCGGTCCTGACCACCGCGGCGACAAAAATGGTGACAACGTGGCCCTCAGAATCTTGACCAGAAACTCTCCTCAACATTGGACCGTATTTACTGTAACAAAAGCTCCATGAAGCAATGTAGGATGAAGAGCAAGCCAACTTTTCTTCAAATTCTTGCACTCGGGATAGTACCACCCGCACGAACCTCCGTCCAGATCCACCCATCACCTCCGTCTGAGGCTTCATCGCTCCTCACACTCCTCTACAACGATCCCGTGCTTCTGGCAAAGCTCCTCTACCCCAAAAAGAAACTGCGTCTCATCGCTATGCCAGTCCTCCCGCGGCAGCGCCACTCTCAAAATCCCACCCCTGATAATCTCCGTTTCGGTCACCAATCGCGCGAGACTAGGAGCGGCGTTAGTATATAGGCTACATAGATCCATTGTGGACACTTTGAGTGCAGATGGAATAAGCGGGTCAAGTACGGAGGGGTGCGCATAGAGGCTGAGGTGGTCGAGCGATCCGCACGAATCGAAGAACCGCGTGAGGGGGGCCGAGTCGGCTTCGAAGAATCCGGGCATGATCAGGGTTCGAAGGTTGGGCGTGACAACTTGCAAGACGTTGAAGAGCTCGGCGCTGGATTCCGTAATGTAGAAATCAAGGTGGGTGAGCGAGTGTCGACTGCTGGCCACGAGCGAGGCGACTGAGGGATTGATCCAGTAGGCCGGGTCTAGCACCAACTTGTCGAGCCTGATCGTGAGGTCTATTGTTACGTGTTCGCGGTTCGGCTGCCCGCCGTGGATGTTTAGCTCTCTGAGACCTGTTGAAGAGGGACGGGCGTCAGAGGTGTGGGGACCGAGAGAGGAGTGAGTACGTACCGCTGAGAGCGGGAGAGAGGAAAAGAGATGTTGGAGTGGTGCACAAAGATATTATTAGGTATTCGATGCCTCTGAGGTAACTGAGGAGGGCGGCGGCCCTGTCCGGAGAGACGCTATTGAGGTGAAGCTTCGCTGTGCGATACAGTCCTGGCGTCGCCTCCTTCACAAATGCGTCGAGAACCCAATCTCCCCTATAGCCAAGCGTGCCGTCCCACATCGTGATCTCCCTCCAGAGCAGCATCTGTGACGGCTCCCTCCAGTCCCGAGCGACGAGTGCTGTCGAACGAAGTTGGCCCCTTCGAATCTGGTCCCACTGGTGACTCAGGCGCCAGCCCGCCAAAGGTAGAGAGCTCTCGATGATCTTGAACAGGATCTTGGGCGGGCAGGATTGGATCGTGGCCATCTTCGCGAGCGTGCGGCGAGGAACAGCAGCGAGCTTGGAGGTGGGGCAAGACGAAGGTGCGTGTTTGGCGATAGAGGGCCGTAGATGCGTGATAGAAGTAGAGTACTTGAGATAGGTGCGAATTCGTCTGAGTGTTTGTCGCAAAAAGAGATTGAAGTGGTCGCAAGCAGAGAGTCGTTGGCGCGACTTCGGCGGCCAGTGGCTCGACTTCTGGCTATCGCGGAGGTCCTCGGCCGGCTACGACGATGAATGATGGCAACAGCGACAAATGCAACTTTCTAACTGCTCAAAGTATCTCACCACTTAGTTCAGAGCCATCCTCGCTCTACCTCTCACGCCCCGCCCGTCCCGGTCCAGTACGCGCGGGCCTTCCTCTGCTCCGCCAGCTCCGAACCGGTCTTCAGCTCTGCTTACAATACCACCCTTGGCTTTAATATGTCGATCTACATTAGACTTTCTATTACGAACGGATCACGACGCGCTGCCAACGATCGTCAACACTCGACGCGTCTCGCGCTCAGGCGTCACGCAGAAATGTGCGATCTTTGCCCCGCTCCCCTTACCTCGCTTGAGAATCTAGCAGTTGCCATTCCTCCTTGCCTCAGGCTACCACTATCACTACCTCAAATCAATTTGCTCCTGTCCTAGCTTCAGCTTTCAAGGGTTCTCAAGTCCGGTCAGCCATCGGCCAACCCACTCAGACCGCGAACCGACGATGCGAACCAGATCCCAAGCGAAGTACCTCAATCGCCCGCTGCCGCCTCTTCCTGCAGAGCTATGGATCCACATCCTCTCCTTACTCCCACCAGACGATTCTTCCACCCTTAAAACGATCCTCGCCTTCCGCCGCGTCTCGAAGCCGCTCGCTCGGCTCACGCACGACAACTCGCTCTGGCGTGAATTGGTCTACCACCATTGGGACTTCTACTCGACTCCTCGTGAAGACCGCCCTCAGAACGCGGAGGACGAGTTTCGGAAGAGGGTTGCGAACGAGCGGACGGCGCAGGAGCTGATCCACGCTGTCGCCGAAGCTGAGAGTGGGAGGGGAGCACTGCTCGCACAAGTCGCAGAGCTGGGGGTGGGGGTGATCCAGAAGCTGAGGAATGTCTACTCGGACGCCTTTGTAAAGCAGTTCGATGTCTGGCTCGGAGTGCGCTACTTTGCGTACATCGCGGCCGAGGCGGTGGGCAGGCGACGGGCGTTGACCGAGTGGGTCGCGTTGGCGATGAGTGGAGATGCGGACCCTTGGAGGATGGTGTGCTCGTTCTCCGCCTACTACCAAGTTTCGTGTCAGACCTTGGCTGTACGTTCCGAGGGTCTCAGTCGAGTCGGTGAGGGACGCTGACGTGGCTTTTCCCGTGCAGCACCTCGATAGGATCAAAGCACTTGATCCTCTAGGGAATGCGAAAGAGGATCTAACCACCACAAGCCCACTTTCGACCATAGTCAATACAGTCTGGCTCGCCATCCTTCGCGCCGGTTTGGTCGGTGATGCCCGCGACCCCAGAAGTGTTCGTCTCCCCGTCGTCCAAACCCGTACTCAGCACGGATTGGAACTCACCAAGCTCTTTCTAGATCTTTCCTTGCGCGCTACGCTTTGTCAAAGACGGCGACTGGCACCCTTCCGGCGAGATCGCTGCCAACTTCACGACCGCCGTCATCCTCCACGTGCTCCTGGAGAAACTTCCGTCCACCTACGAAATTACATCAGCTTTCTATGCCCATCACCTCCGCCTCCTTCTAGTGGCTTCTCGTCAAGCAGAGCACGTCTACTTCGACCAGTCTACGATGACTGTACGTCCGCTCTCCGACCTCGACTTGACGATCGACGACGTCACCCCGGCCACGAACCTCGACATGGTCTGTCCTCACTTGCCCCACCTTCCATCCCATTATCTTTCTCTACTGATCTCAAATTATCCAGCTATGCGCCTTCTCGGACCACATCGAAGCCACCACCCCCGACCACGGCCTGCCTCTCCTCATCCGCGCAGCGGGAGCCCAAGCGCGCGCCATCTGTCGCCTCATGGGCCGCAGCCCTCTTCACCTCCCGTTACCTTCGCCGGAGCTCTGGCTCTCAGCAATGCCGTTCGACCGACCGCTGTTGGCAGCGGCGTTCGCTCCGCTCCCAGAGAGCGAGGAGAAGGCGGCGGTGATGGAGTTTTTGATGGGAGGTGGGGATCCAGTGGACGATGAGGTCGTGCCGGAGGTGTTTGAGAAGGAGTCGAGGAAGTTGGGAGAGGTCGTTTTGTTGAATGGGGAGTTGTTGGCGCTGATTGGGTACGATCGAGAGGTTGATGAAAATGAGGGCGGACCTGCGACCGGTCAGTACTTTTCTGCAAAATTGTGCGTGATTTTCGCTCATCAGTTTCGTCGTACAGTGCGGTACATTGTTCAATCAGTCTGTTTTGCCCCACTTTTCGCCTCGATCACTTTGGTGACGAGTGCTGACCAAACACTTCTTCCAGACTGGCGACGGCATCCAATCACCCGGCCCCGTCCCAGTTGCTTCACCTGTCCAAATCATCGCAAGAGACGACTTTGACCGGGCCCGCCGGATCCGGAATGTTGACAACTTCATCATGGAGCGTGCGGTTGCGTGGGGGAGGAATTTCGATCGGTTCGAGAGAGGGAGGTTGGTCCCGAACGCGAGGTTGAGGGCTAGGTATCCGGGTCAGACTTGACATGTAATGTTGATGTGTGTCATTGATCAGGTTTCTGGATTATTCATATAAAAGTTCTTCTCTAGACGAGCGTCAATGCCGGTCCGCAAGCGTCTGAGGGGAGTATTTCCACGTGGCTGCTCTCTCGCCTTGAAACCGATTCTTTTTTAACTCGCTCCATCCACTATCTGCAGCTCTCTGTCAAAACTGAAAAAACAATAGTCCTCCCTCATTCATCACTACTTCTTTTTCACTACCTCTCTCCACCCCATAGCTCTCATCCAATGCTAAACGTCCCCGGGCGAAACTTGACCTCCCTTACCTTACAAACGTCCTGCACCCCATCCCACGCCTCCAAGTTGGCATACCCCACTACTTCGAGCCTCTCTAACCTCTCCAACGCCTTTTCCTCCAACATGTCCTCCACACACTCGGCGACTCCGACCTCGACCCTCAAGTTCTGACGCCGCAACCATGCCAAATCGTCTTCCGTCATCGGGTTCCTTTCTACCGCTTCTAGACGCAGTGTGAGGGGACGGAGGGAAGATCGGGCGAGTCCCAGGAGGCAGCGTCTTCCGCAAGGGAGGACGAGGTGATCGACGTTGGGACACGCGTCGAGGATTGTCGTAATGCCTTCCGATGACCCCTCGAGTCGGCCGGAGATTTCGAGCTTCTTGATTGTTCGGGGAAGTGGAGCGAGAAAAGGAAGAATGTCGGTATTGTGGTCGTGGTGGTGGAACGAGAGCTGGACGAGCGAGTCCTGACTCCCGCTGAGGAGGAACTGGACGAAACGGCGCGAGATCGGGCGCGGGTCGTGTTGATTGTGGAGCGTGAAGGCCGTGAGCGAGAAGTGAGGTTTGGGGAGGTAGTAGAGCTTTGGGTCGTAGTGAAACGTGCAATCGACCAATGCGAGTCCTCGTAGGCCTGTTTGCGTGGACGGAGTCAGCTTCGTAGCTCGGACGAGAGCGGTCGTCCGCCTCGTGCGACACGACGACCCCGGCGAAGGAACATGAAGAAGAAGTGATAGATTCACCTGCTAAGCTCTTGATCTGGAATATCGCCGGCAAGTTCCTCCTCCCCAACCTCTCCTTTGCGCAAGAGACGACCAAAGACTCGACGCCAACGAGCACCTCCAACAGCCTGACGGCCGCCGGTCCCGCGCTTCCAGTCACAGTGACCCACCGCGTCCTATACACTCCAACTACACCACTCTTGAGCAACAGCTTGATCTGAGACGAAGTCAGGTCCTCGATGCGTTCCCAGAGGTGCGATTGCGACGGCGCGACCCAGGACCGCGAGACGAGCGAGCAGGACCGCAGGAAGTGGCGAAGGTTCGGGCCGACGAGGTCGTGCGAGGCGAAGTCGAGGATTTTTAGTAAGAGTTCTGGGATGTCGAGCGGGCTTGGACGGGCTGGAAGAGCGATGGACGAGGGGTGGGTCAGCTGCTGCTTCGCGAGAGAGTGAGGACAGCAAGGAGGACTGACGAGGTGCAGACTGGCCCTTGTGTCGACTTTTGAGCGCTACATCCATGATGGGAGACAATGTAGTGCAAAGTTGACGAGACGTAGAACAAAGTGGAAGGAAGCTGAGCCTGGCGCTCGCGCGCTCTCGCGGTTCTCGCAAAGCCTCGGGAGCCAGCGGAGTCCGGCCTGCTGCACGCTGACGTGGCACGGTGGACAAGACAGAGATCCCGTCTTTCTAATCTGACCTTACTCAATTCCATCTCATTGGTCATAGACCGCTTTGATTGTCAGCCCTAGAACCGAGAACATGCCTACTTCAAGCCACACAGCTCGACCACCTTCTTCCAAGAGTCCATCCCGCGCTTCGCCCACTCGTCAGGAACACTGCGAGATTCAATCCTATTGAGCTATCAGAAAGGCGAAAAGGATAGGGGGAAGACTTACGAAGGATCCTTGGAGTACAAGTCGGCATGGAAGACCTCCATCGAGACCCACCCCTTGTAGCCCGTCGCGAAGACCGCCTTGCAGACGTCAACCGATAGAAGAACTGCCCCCTCCTCACAGCTGGGAAAAAGGAAAAAGGGCAGTGTCATCAAGGACCCAACACTCTCGAGCACAGGGAAGCGGACGACTTACGGGTAAATCCTACAGTTCCTCGACCACGTCATCAAATCCGGCTGGTCCAGATCCTTGACGGGGTACGCCTTCTGCGAGAGGTCGACGGCATTCGCATCCGACAGCTGGAAATAGACGATTTCGTTCGGCTTGATGGTTGTCGTGAGCTCGTCGAGGCTCGCTTTGAGGAGAGGGGCGGCGTCGGGCTTCAGGTAGGACGTGGAGGGGGAGGTCACGTCCCCGGCGACGACGGCGGCGATGTGGAAGGTGTCGAGGCCTGGAAAAAGGGCTGGTTAGTTTAGATAGTGCTGTGAGTGTACAGATGTCTTACAGTGTCCGACGTTGGGGCGGTTGGCGAGCTTGATGACCTGCATTCATTCAAACGCGCAGGCGTCAGCTCGAGGACTTCCTCATCCAGCACTTAAAGAGCAGGATTCAAGTTTGGAGTCTCCACAGCTTTCTTTGAGTACTCACATTATCAACCTCCTGCCAAGTATCCATCGCCATGCCCCAAGCGGGAGCCTCGTAAGCAAGCTGGATGCCGTGTGGTGCGGCCGCGTCGGCGAGTCGCGCGATGTTCTCTGCAAGGTGGGAGGGCGTGGGGTCAATCTGGGACGGCAGGACGGGGTAGGTGCATGTTGGGATCTGTGGTAAGATCGCAGCAGAAGTACGATCAGCTTCCTTCTTCCTGTGAGCGAAAGGAGCGGTGCGGACCTGGAGGATCTTGGCGCCCAACACTCCACACAACTCGATCCACAGCTTGCCGTCCTCAAACCTCTCTTGCCATTCCTTGACCGCATCGTACCGCATGAACGGCTGCAGCGCCATCACCTCGATCCCGTACTGGTCCGCCAACCCCCGGACGTCTTTCGCGCCAGCCCGGAGCGCGTCGTACGGCGTTGCGTTGGGCGACAGGGCCTGGGAGTGGAGGTCGAGGCATTCGAATGCTAGCTGTTGTGAAGTCAAGCAGTGGAAGTTGTGAGTACGTGCGAGGAGGGGAGCGGAGAAAGAACGCCGGGGCGCGTACCTCGAGACCATCGAACCCCGCGTTTGCGGCCGCCTTGATCTTTGTTTCGATCGAGTGCCCGCCGGCAGCTCGACCGACGTTGATGCTCGCGATGGCGATCTTGGGAAGGACCATTGGTGATGATCAGTATGTGTTGTTTGGGGTGGAGGGAGAGAAGCGGGAGCCGGGGAGCTGAGCAGTGGTGCCGAACGGCGGCGGAGCGGAGGCCAAGGTCCGGCACGGGGGGGCGGGGGCGGCGCCTAAACAAGGGCCCCGGGTCTCACGGAGTTGATCTTGGAACTTTGCATAGGTGCGGCGTTGGAGTACAAATGGTGATAGATTGAAAAGTTGTGTATTGCTTTAGTGTGGTGTGTGCGAAAAAAAGAACGGCTGGAGGCGACAAGCGATTATTAACCCGTTGTCGACAAAAGCAAAGACGTGGCCAAGAATTCTCACGCCGACTGTTTGTTTGAGACGACTTCACTTGCTTGACTCTACGAGATTTCCTCACAGCCCGCACTTCTCACCAAAGGTGTCTGGCGTCAACATCGTCAGCCACCGACCCTCGGACGGCACCCGTACACTTCCCAGCTCGATGACACTTGGGAGTGAACGCGCGTCGCTAACGCACATCACACGGTGAAGGTATGGCACTTCTTGACTTACTGCCATCACAAACTAGACCCCGTTCTGCCTCTTAGCCCGCCGGGTAGGCGAACCCAACGTCTTGGATCGTGGGAGGCTCGAGATGGACGTGTCCTTGCAAAGGAGGGAGGTGGAGGGCGGCTGGGCTGGAAAATGTCTGTTGACCAGAAGTAGCTTTAGTTTGCTTGTAAAGGCAATGAATGGGAACAGCTTGTGAATTAAACGCTTTCTAAAATGACGACGAGACCGTTTAACACCGTGCCACGTCGTCAAGAGGGTTTCACTCGTTGCGAAAACAAAACGAAAAGCAGCGTCTCTGTGCAAACAATACAGGTCTGCTGATAGAGTCAGCCGACTCTGAAAAAAAAAGGGGTAATCCAGGTCGCACGGGTTCGTCTAACGCAGCCCTCTGCTCGAGAAAGCGTGATCCTGGGAACGCGGACAGCGTCCACTCAGCGCCCGAGGGACAGGCGGCGTCAGGGCCAGCTCGCCTGCTTCCGACCTCAGAACTTGCATCACCTTTCGTAGTCCAAAATGCAAGCAGCTCGGCCATCCTCGACAGCACCGGCGAACCACGGCAGCCGGACGCTGACCGTCAACGAGACGCACGCGGATCCATCCACCGGCGAACCTTCGACGTCGACCTCGAGCTCGAACGACGCCGGCGTGTTGAGGCTACGGGGAAGAGCACTCAACAGTGCGAGAGTCCAGTGGACGGACGAGACGGTCGACAACGAGTTTCTCGGCAGAAAGAAGTCAAAGAGTCCGTCCTGCTCCGCTGCTGTCTCGTGCGAGGAAACGAGAGGCTGATGGCGTGGACAGTCTGCTGCATCTACCACAAATCCAAAGAGTTTGACGAGTCGTCCGGCGACGAGAGCGACTCGTCGTGCGGGTCCAACGACTCGAGGATCGCGCGTCCGAGTCGCCACTCTCATCACCATCATCACGACGGCGACTGCTCGCACGACGCGGCTTCGGGTGCTGGAGGAGGAGGAGGGACAGCAGAACGGGGAGGAACGGTGACAGAGGTCGAGACGGTGAGAGCACCGACGCCGCCAGAGCCGAACGCGTACGAGAAGGGCGGCAAAGGAGGCAAGGGCAAAGGTGAGCGTCAGGTCTCGGTTTGGATGATGAGAGATGTTGCTGACCGGGGTATGGGGGTTCAGGCAGAGCATAACTTCAACAGTAAAGGAAGGAGAACGCTGGGATTCTTGTTGTACGATCCTAATGGACAATGCGCGCCTCCGCTGCTTTTTCGTTCCTCCTCTAGGCGATAGCCCTGCCTCTACTCGAACCAGACGATTCACAGCTGAAACTCTTTGATGACGAACACATGGAAAATGCGAGAAACATCGTATAACACCACACATCTACTTCTTCCCTCCTCGACCACCCCTTCCACCACGACCCCGGTCTCCACCGCCTCTGCCCCGCTCAAACCCACCCTCCTTACTCCAGCTCCCCTTCTTCCCCTCCCTCTCCTTCTGCTCTTCCTTCTTATCCTCCCTGTTCCCAGTCTGCTTACCCTCCTTCCTCTCCCTCTCAGCCTCCCTCTTCTTCTCCTTCTTCGTCGCACCCCTAGGCAGCTGGATTCCGATCGCGCGTTTCGCCGGCGCTCGTTCCTGCTTCGTGAAGCCCTTGTGCTTGAACGACGCGGGACCCTTCGCTGATGGCTTGCGAAGTCCCTTCGCGAGTGGTGGGGCCTCGTACATCGACACTGGGACGGGCGACGTGTCCGAGTCGGAGTACTCGGGGTCGATGATCTCCTCCTCGTCGTCGTCCTCTGACTCGCCAGCAGACGAGTTCATCTCGACGTCTTGATCCTCCTCCTCCTCCTCGTCGTCGTCTTCGTCCTCTTCATCGTCACTTCCCTCGAGCTCCTCGTCGATACCCTCGGCACCGTCAGAGTCGGCAGGAAGACCATGCTCGGCCTCGTAGTCAAAGTCGATGTCCGAGTCGATCGCGTCCGAGTCCTGCAGATACCATCCCCGTCAGCTATCGCGACCTTGACCCTAGAAGAGAAAAAGAAAAACGCACCTCCTCCTCGTCTTCCTCCTCCTCTCCCTCAGCACCCTCCTCGCCAGTCTTTCCGTCCTTCGCATCCTGAGCAGCCTTCTTCGCCGCCTTCTTTGCGGCAACGTTACGAGCCTGCTCCTCCCTCCTCTCAGCCTGGAGTTTACGACGAGCGGCGTGGACCTTGGCAAGGTCAGCGGCCTCACGGACGGACTTGTGGACTGCACGAAGAAGCGAGTCACGTCAGTTTTGTGCTTCAGCGTACGAAAACAGTGAGCAGGAACGCACCCATCTCGTGGAACATGACTTCTCCCTCTCCAACACCTTCCTCAATCTTGACCAACCCCAACTCCATCCTCGGCCCCAACTCGACCAATCTCACCGCCCTTTTCTCACCCCTCACGCTCTTGCCCCTGTTCCCCCTTCCAACATAATCACCTCCAAGACGAACCTTGCCCCTCCTCTCGTCGTTCTCCGAGTCTGAGCCTTCACCACCGGACGACATGCCCGAGTCGGAAGCCTCCGAGTCGGAGGTGATGAAGCCCAACTCGGTCCTCCTGAGGATGTAGTCACTGACATCTTCCGCCCTTCCGAGATCCAACACCCCCTTGCCCTTCCCCGGTGCGGGCACGATCTTTCCCTCGCCCTCCTCACTCTCCTCCTCGCTCTCGTCCTCCCTCGCACGTTTCTTGCCGGCAGCACCACGAAGAGCGGCAGCCTTGTTGAGTGTCGAGCCAGCGACGATCTTGCGGACCGCGCGGGAGACTCCGACGGGTCGGACAGAAATGAGGTAGTGACGGAACTCGATGGTGCGGGTGACAGGGTTGTAGGAGAGGAGGACGACACGGCGGGCGGAGGAGAGGGGCATCTGGTGGGATGAGGAAGTTCAGAGTGGCGTTGAAAGTCAGCGCGCATGAAGAGGGGGCAGATAGGGAGGAAAACGAAGGGAACGAACGGTTTGGACGTGGATTGGTGGGAAGAGGTTTTGGAAGACGGTGGTCATGAGCTTGAGCTGCTTGTCCTCGCCTCCGAATCCACTCAGGATGAGCTGATGCCAGGCGAAGGTAGAGTTAGCGCCGTCCTCGCATCCTGCCTCCACAAACAACGCCATGAAGCTCATCTAGAAAAAGAGCGCACTCACCAGAGGGCCCTCTGCAAACTCCCTACCGATACTCCTAGGCCTCCTCGCAATCCTCAACACATCCTGCGCCAAACTGTACCTCAACACCTTGAAGCTCAACGTCGGTCCCCTCGGCAACCTGATGAGCCTGAGGTTGACCGTCGTGACCGTCTCTGCGAGCTTCTTCTCCCGAGCTTCTTTCTCTTGGGCGGTTTCGGACGAGGAAGCGACAGGGAGGGAGGAGGCGGAGGGCTGGGAGAAGACGAGGAGGTGCGTGACGCCGAGGGGGCCGGACATGGACACGAAGTCGCGGAGTCGGTTGGATTTCCGTTCCTGCAAGGATCACGTATCAAAATACAATAGCACGAGTGAAGGAAGTAGCGTCAGCCCGGCGTTTGGCCCCCCGCAAAATTCTCACGCTGCATCGCCATCCACCTCTGTTTTGCTTCGCGCACGTCGCATGGTCCACAACCCAAGAAGAGAACTGAACGCACCCTGATCCTACTACCCGTGTTTGGTTCCAGCACTTTCCTCACATCCCTCGTGAGCGCGGCGACGTCGTTGCCGACGACTCCGGATTTCACGACGAACGATTTGGGGACTTTGGGCGCGTTGGGGTCCGCATTCGCCTCCGTCGGCTTGACCTAAATGGTTCAGAAAGAGTTGGTGAAAAGTATGAAAAGAAGTAGAAGGGGAGGACGGACGTGGGTGCGGGTCTTTCTGCGCTTGGAGCCCTTCTTTGGCATGGCGATGAACTTTTGATTGAGAGGGGCGAACGAGCTGCTCCGCGCGGGAACGAGATGGTGTGAGTTGTGGCTTGGACAGAAGTTGAGTATAACACAAACAGATGAGTTGACGAGGAGCTACAGAGCTGCCGCCGAGTGTGGGCAGAGGAAGGGCAGCGCGAGTACCGAAGTTGACAGAAGCAGGCGGCGGATGGCGAGGCAGAAAATAATCGAGTTTCCGTCCTAATTCGAGCAATAACTGTCCTTCAACCACGTCAGCTCCGAGAACTGGACGATGTCATGTTGTCTTGCAGATCAGCTTCGAAATGCTTCCAGTGTGATATTTGCTGAGACTGGACATTTAGAACGCTCGCATGATCGTAGAGAAGCCACGTCAGCTCACGAAAGAGCACTTGCCCCGTGCTTGTGCTCGACGGTGCTTCATCTGCAATCACAGCAGCAGGGAAAGCTACAGTAATTCATTACTGTTGCACGTCAACCACCAAAACTGTATGTACTTGAACAAACACGCGATGCAAGGCTGATTGATGCGAAATTAATTGACTTTTCGGCCAAAAACTGCGAAAAAATGCGGCACACCTCCAAGTCAAGCCTGGCGCGGATTGTTGGACGACGACGACGACGACGACGAACCAGACGACGCTTCGGACCAGCCATGAGTGTCGACCTGTCACAGCTCCCCGCTCAAGTCAGCTCGGCGACGTCCATCGCCCTGTCGCAAGACCCAGCACTCCCGCAACAGTCCCGTCACGACGCCTACCTGTTCCTCTCCCAGGTCAAGGAAGCGCACCAAGTCACCTGGAACGCCTGCCTCGCTCTGTTTCTCGAGAAGGATTCGACGACTGGAAAGTACAGATGGGGCCCACAGGAACGCATGTTTGCTGTCCAGGTCGTCGGCGAGGCGTGAGTCCTTCAGTTCTGCTTCAACTTTTTTCGACGACGGCGACCCGCGTCACAGTGACGAGGTGGCAGGCACTCTTGTTGGTCGGGATGGTGGGACAGAGCGCTTCAGAAGTGTTTGAACTGGGTGGTGGAAGATTTGGGACGGATGGGCAGACGGGTCGGAAAGTGGCCAGGTCAGACGAGCAAGCCGGCGGACTTTGTTCCGTTCGTTGTTCCGGCTCGATCCGCTCGGAGGATAGCGATCGGTACGCGGCGATGCTCCGAAGGGTGCTGGTAAGATATTCGAAGGGGGTAGAGGGAGTTACGAGCCGGGGGCGACGATGTCAGCGATGCGTCTGCATCGTTCTCGAAGGAATCCAGGGCTGGGTTGCAACATATGGGGCCGGTCCCTTCCACCTTCGCCATGCATCTGTGATCGGACTACTGACACCTCTCTATTCCATTTGGTATGCAATAGACTACCGACCCTCGGCGCCGACGCTCAAGACTTCATCCAAACCTCGCTCTTCACGTACTTTGAGCAGGAATACGCGCACGGCACTGCCGAGGACGGCGTCACCTGTGAGCTTAGTTTCACGTTCCCCATTTACATGCATTGCCTCTTAACCTTCATTCTACTCACTAACTGCAACTCGCGCGACGAAACCAACAGTCCTCAAGAACTCGACCATTCACCTCCTCACGCTCCTCTTCTTCCACCTCTACCCCCGACTCCCAACCTTCTTCCCCCATTTCCTCACTCTCCTTACGACCACTCTCGCCTCTTCTCCCACCTCCCCACAGACGCACAACACGACCTTCCTCTTCCTCCGGCTCCTGCACGAGATCAGCACAGAAGTTTCGGACGCCAACTTGCGGCTCAACAAGAGTGTCAATAGATTGAACCAGGATAGTGTTCTCAGGGATAAGTTCAGGGAGAAGGACGCCGAGGCGGTGTTCAAGGTTGTGTGGGAGACACTCGTGAGAGGGATTGCGGGGGTCGAGGCTGGACGGGAGGGGGACGACGAGATCGTCAAGGAGGGTTGGAGGGTCGTCGGAGACTATGTTTGTGAGTCGAGCGTGTCTTTTTTATTTCTCTGAACTATCGAGCGAGAGTTCACAGTGGGACGAGAACGGCCAGCTGACATCCGCCTTCAATCTACTACACAGCGTGGATCGACATCAACCTCATCATCACGCCCACAACCATTCCCATCCTCCTCCGTTCCCTCCACCTTCCTCTCCATCTCCGATCAGCTCTCTCCATCCGCACTGCGACGGCCGAAGCCCTGGCCGAAACCGTCTCGAAAGGCATGCCCGCGACGGACAAACTCAACCTCCTGGGCGTGCTCGATATCGGGAGGGTCCTCGCGGAGGCTACGGCGGAAGCGAGTACGGGAGATGGGAATGGGCTGGAGGAGTGGAGAGAAATGAGCGCAAGGCTGTTGAACGCGACGGGAGGCGAGGTGTGCAAGATCGTCGAGGATGTGAGTCGCTGCGTCCTTTTTGTTTTTCTTTGCGCGCGGCAACAAAGCCGAGACGCGTGAAAGCCTGCAGGAGGGGACAAAAGTTGACCTTGGTTTTCCACCTTTGCAGTCCTCTTCAACGCCCGAAATCAAAGCCCTCGCTCTCGCCGCTCTGACCCCTCTCCTCCCCCTCCTCCTCACCTCCTTCGCCTCCTCTACCGCCAACCAGCTCACCACCCTCACACCGTTCACGTCATCCGTCCTCGGTCTTTACAAGAAGGATAAGAAGAGAGGAGAGGCGATCAGTGTCGAGAAGAGGGCGTTCTTGGCGGAGTTGCTGAAGGTCGTCGTGAGCAGGATGGGGTACGGGGTTGGAGAGGAGGTCGAGTGGAGCTTGAGTGTCGAAGGCGAGGAGGATGACGAGGAGGTCGTGTTCGGGGAGATGAGGAAGGTATGTGATGTTTCTGGTGGTTCCTCACGCTCGGGAGGCGCCGTCGCGTGGCCCTGCGTTTTTCGCAACAGCTGCAGCACATCACTGATGCAACCCTTTCGCGTTTATAGAACTTGATTGTCATTGCCGACGCTATCGCATGGATTGACCCAGAACTCTACGGCGAGGCTGCGAGAAGTATCGTCATCGCCGCAATTGACGCGTTTGAAGCTGGAGGCGAGAAGGCGCTCGAGTGGCAGAGGGGCGAGTTGGCGTTGTTCGTGCTTTACGGATATGGTGAGCCGTTTGTCTTTCCTCCTTCTTGAGGGTTGGGAGGAGAATATGAAGAATGCTTGAGAGTGGCTTGCTGACGCCGGAATACGTGGCTCGCAGGTCAAGCCGTTCTTCAAACCGGACCCGGCGCTTTCGTCCAAGTCCCCGTCGCGGAGGTTCAGCGAGCGAAACGCGAGGCCGACTACCGCATCGACTACACCCAGTACCCTCTTTCACCGCTCGGCGAGATGATGCTTCGCGCGTGCAGAAGCAAGATCGTCACGCACTCGCACCCGAGTGTCAGCCTGCAATTCTGGGAGGTCGTCGTCCGCTACCACGACTTCTTCAAGCTCTGCCCTGAGTACATTGTCGAGATCCTGCCGAGCTTCTTGGATGAGCAGTGCGTGGCTCTATATTTATGGTGTCGTGGAGCGATACTGATTTGGTTGTGTTGCGTTGAACAGCGGTCTGCACCAGGAGGACGAGGCGGTGAAAGGACGATGCTTTTACCTCTTCTCGCGATTCATCTTCCAGGCCAAGGCGACGTTCCAGGCTCAGGTCTCGGGCGAGTTTGTCAGCAATATCCTCACCCGCGTGCAGGTGCGTAAATGCCAAAACTCCTTTCGTTCGATTCGTGCCAACTGAGGCATGTCGTTTTCAGGACCTCCTTCCCATCACCTCCTCTCTCCCCGACGACGAACCAGCGACGCTCGACATCCTCACAAAAACGGCCTCGCAGCCATCGTTCTTCGACTCCCAACTCTACCTCTTCGAAGCTTCCGGCATCCTCATCTCCATCCTCAACCAAATTCCCGACCAACAAGTCATGCTCCTACGTGCCGTCATCAACCCTCTCCTCGTCGGCTTGCAGTCGACCGTTCGCACCAACCCCGTCTCGCAGGCGGACTTTGATGCCATCCTCAAGGGTCACCACTTGATCATGGCGATTGGAAACATTGCGAAGGGCTTCCCGGATTTGAGTGCGAGGAGCCCGGTCGCGACGGGAGAGTGGGTTGAGGTGTTCAAAGACGCGACGGAGAAGGTGTTGATTGTTGCGAAGGAGATGGCGAGCCTCTTGGTGATCCGGAATGCGGTGCGTTTCCTGCGCTTGATTGAGGATTTTCGTGAGTGTGAGCTGACGAGGTAATGTTTCTCCAGGCGAGGTTCTTCTTCAACCGCATCGTCGCGACGACCGGTCAAGCCATCCTGCCGCTAATCCCGATGCTGATCGACTGCTTGCTCGGCGAGATCACGTTCCCCGAGCTGTCCGAGCTTCTCAGCTTCCTTGGATTGCTCGTCGCCAAGTACAAGGTAAGGTTGCTTCTCCTCCATCTAACTTTTTCTCACTCTCACTTCGTTTTGCCAATTCAGCACAACTTCCTCTCCATCCTCGACACGCTCCTCCTCCCTGTCTTCAACCGCGTCTTCTACTTCCTCAAGCTCCCAATCGCAGGAACGGACGACACGATCCAGCATTCCAACCTCCGTCGCGCCTACTTCAACTTTATCCTCTCCATCACGTCGGCCAACCTGCAAGAGGTGCTCTACTCTGAGAGTGCGTACAAGCAGAACTTCCATCGAGTCTCGCTTTTGATTGACCTTCGTTTCTTATCTGCAGAGAACAAGTCGCAGCTTCAAGACATCTTCCAGAGTGTCACTCACTACATCGCCACCGACTCGCTCGCTCCCGACCAGCGCTTTGGCTTCATTGTCCTCAACAAGTTTTTGAACCTCTGGGTCGAGCAGTACCGTCCTGAGACGGCACCACCGGCTGCGAACGGCGTTCCCCCGACACCAGTACCAGGCTTCGAGCAGTTCCTTTATTCGAATGCCGTCAAGCTGTGCTTCGAGGTTCCGCTCAAGGCTAGCTTCGACTACAGCGACGCTCAGAGCTACCAGGCACGTCGTGCTGCCATTCCCTTTTCGACTGACGCAGGACTGATCGATGTTTCACAGGTCATCGGCGAGATTTCGAACCTCCTCAAGGGTCTACTGCAGAAGCGTGGACCGGAGTTTGTCGAGTTCATGACTGCCTCGCTCCTTCCTTCGATCCAGTGCCCACCGCAGGCTGGAGAGGTCTTCATGAAGGCGCTTGCAGAAGCTCCAGAGTCAGTTTCTTTTCGCGTCTATTTTCCACGGTTTGCAGCTCAATTGACCCTCGCTTCTCGTTGTAGTGGGAAACAATTCAAAAAGTTCGCGGCCGAGTGGCTCCGCTCTTCCCGTGGCACGCCTTAAATAGACTCTGTCATTTACGAACCCCCTTCTTCACTCACATACCCCTTCAACTCAAACTTCATTCCCCACCGCTCTTCTACGTTGCATTTTTCGTTGCCCTCCTCTCACCACCCATTCCGCAATTTGTCATTCGATACCTCCCACGTACCTCTTTCTGCATTACCACCCGCCCTTCTCCTTTATCGATGGCTTGTCCAGCCTCTCTCCCGCGAGCATCGCATGCCAACTCTTTCCCTCTACTCTTTCGTACTTTTTTGTCGGGCGTAGTTGTTTAGACATGTGTGAGCTGCAAGAGGTTGATTCTTCACAGTAATCGCGTACGTTTTGAGAGGATGAAGGGAGCGTAATGACGGAGGGCAAACAGCTAAAGAGGGGTCGTTCTCGCAGGATGGCTGGGAGGTGTCTATCCACTACTAGCTAGACGCAAAGCGTACATTTTGTACGCGCGTCGGCCGATCAGCCCGCGTCGAGCGAGGCTGTGCAGCGTCGTGTCGGGCAAGCCGTGCATCACATCGTGCAAAGGCTGCAGTCCCCCGGCACCATTCCAGTGATTCTAAATGTGCACAAGGGACGTCATAAGTAAACGGAGTCGTCACCTTGTGAATGGAACCAAAAAATTACGCATGCCCAGAGGTCTTCCTGTTTGAACCAGAACAGGCAGCGCTTGACCTGATGCTAGAGCTGGGCGTAGGCTTGACCGACGTTGGGATCAAGGCCCGGTCCACGCATCACGGCGCTTGCCTGATAAAGAGATCAGATTAAAGCAAGATCCAGATGAGGTGGAAAAGTCTTGCCGAGTGTAAGGTAGCTATGACCCCGGCGGTGGCAAGCTGGTAATGCCAACTAATTCGGGATCCGTCGCGAGTCGGGTGAAGGCCAAACACTGCCTCGCGCAAGATCCTGCGTAGCTTTGCCCGATTAAACTCGACTCGTTGATCATTGGGGACCCGTGGATGATTCTCCACATTCCAGAGCTCTTGGGCGATCTCGCGCATACGAGCCACCGCGCCCTGTGGAACGTAGGTCACACGCCCGATGCCCGGCGAGTTGACGTTGACTGGAGGCGGCGCTAGCGTTGAAGAGAGGTTTGCAAAGTTCTCCAAAGCTGAGGCAAGCTGAAAAGTCATCTGGGTCCCGGTGTCTCCAATTGGATTGGCCTGCGAAAGTGTCTCGTCAGCATCGCTCGACCCCACGAGACCGGTGGGAGGGTTTGGCCAACGTCGGCATGGAAAAATGGGACTAGTTGGCGCTGCTATTAGACTCGATAAAATACGTCAGCTCTGCGCTGGGTCTACAGGAAGGTTACCTACCGCCAGTGATGCCATCAAGATGTCGGACATTGCGCCCTGGCACTGGAGGATTTCGGGGATCACTGTGCTCCAAGTGGTGATGCATCGAAGAGCCTTATCGAATGAGTGAGCTCCCCGGCCTCCTGTCTTGGATACTTGCTCACTCACCTCGAACAGCAGCGGACGCGTCCACCCGCCGTCGGAGGCTTGGGAGCCATCCATGAGTAACTCGGAGAGCCTTGCCGAATAAAGGATGACGCCCTCGATCGGGAACGGTGCTTGCTGTGAGAGCCATTCAAGTCCGTCGAGGTACGAAGCGTCAAGCCCAACGGAGACTGCACCGCTCCTGGCACTCCCGTCCGGATTGACCAGGAGTTGGCGGAGTCTGTTCAAGTGCTGGTGGAGACCCTGAAACGCTGGGTTCGGTCTGGGAGGAGGCATGTTACTCGAGCTGGAAGCGTAAGGTCCGTAAGCTTTCAAAACTTCGCCTCCTGAAAAGTCGACAAAGCGTTCCGTACGATGCTCCAGACTCGACGTCTTCATGGCGAGGCCGGTCCCGGTTTCTGGGCATGCTGAGGCAGGCGAAAAAATGTTCTTCGTGCAAGCAAAGGAACCGGGTTGGAGAAGGGAGCAGAGAAGGATTTTACAGTGTTGGAGGAGGGTCCGAGGACCCGAGGAAATGTACGCGGAAAGGAGAAGCGGGCGCCGGCGACCCTCCTGCATAAATGCAGGACAACTGGCCTGGATACATGCGACTCGCAATCAGCAGCATCATTCCCAATAAAAGTGAAACCAAGTCCGATCATGTGGGCCAAAACAGCAAGATCACGATTTTGAGCACGACGCACAGACGTGGTTCGCTCCGGTCGTTGCACAAAACCTCGAAGGGAAACGCCACAGAGCAGCAAAACGGTGCAAGTGAAGGGACCGAATCCAATCGAATGATGCCTTCTGAACGGGTCGGAGCATAGCAACGAGCAAGGCGAAGCATACGCACGGCAGGGAAGTAGAGAGTTGCAAGTCCAACAAGGGTGCATTGTCCGCCGTTAATCGTACAACAAGATCTGAAACGAAGGCACACTTTCTCAAGCTCTTCCTGGGATCATTCAGCAGTGTTAGCACCACCTCAGACCATCATATCGAGACCTGACACGCACCTTTGCCCTTGCCTCCTTTGCCGCCCTTCTCGTACGCGTTCGGCTCTGGCGGCGTCGGTGCTCTCACCGTCTCGACTTCTGTCACCGTCCCTCCCCGTTCTGCTGTCCCTCCTCCTCCTCCAGCACCCGAACCCGCGTCGTGCGAGCAGTCGCCGTCGTGATGATGGTCGTGAGAGTGGCGACTCGGACGCGCGAGCCTCGAGTCGTTGGACCCGCACGACGAGTCGCTCTCGTCGCCGGACGATTCGTCAAACTCTTTCGGTTTGTGGTAGATGCAGCAGACTGTCCACCATCACCCCATCAGCCTTCCGCTTCCTCGCGCGAAAACAACGGAGACACGGGACGCACTCTTCGACTTCTTCCTGCCGAGAAACTCGTTGTCGACCGTCTCGTCCGTCCACTGGACTCTCGCACTGTTGAGTGCTCTTCCTCGTAGCCTCAACACGCCGGCATCGTTCGAGCTCGAGGTGGACGTCGAGGGTTCGCCGCTGGACGATGCTGACGCATCGGCGTGCGTCTCGTTGACGGTCAGCGTCCGGCTGCCGTGGTTTGCCGGTGCTGTCGAGGATGGTCGGACTGCTTGCATTTTGGATTACGAAAGGTGATGCAAGTTCTGAGGTCGAAGGGAGCGAGAGCTGGCCCTGACGCCGCCTGTCCCTCGGCTCAGGAGCGTTGACGGGACGCCATCAGCGTTCCCGGGATCGCTCAGGTGGAAGGGCGGGCTCAGTCGGTCGGTGTGTGCGGCGTGCGGCAATGAAACCGTCGAGATGGAAAAGAGAACTGATTATAAGGCACCGTTTCTTACTAACGCTTCGCTTGGGAAGGATGAGTTTGTTTCTTTGTATCAGTGCTTTGCGCGTCACGGACCACGTGGTTCATCGGGAGTGGATCTTGACGGGATGACTTGAAAGGTCACACTTCAAACGGCGCAATATCCATGCGATACTTTAAGCTTTTTACTCTGGTGTGACCCACT
This sequence comes from Pseudohyphozyma bogoriensis, assembly GCA_024364755.1. Classification (NCBI taxonomy): domain Eukaryota; kingdom Fungi; phylum Basidiomycota; class Microbotryomycetes; family Chrysozymaceae; genus Pseudohyphozyma; species Pseudohyphozyma bogoriensis. Next base: position 107,092 of record JALBUQ010000033.1, read on the forward strand.
CGAAAGCCACTCCTTTATCGCTACAGACCGCCTCCAGCTCCACTGCGTTTTCCCTCCCGCCAGGCCCAACCACCTCCAAGCTCCCACCCGCCAAAACCGAAGTGTCGCCCACCAGGCGCAACAGTTCTCGCAAAAGTTCCTTTACACCACTGATCCTGCCGTAGATGATCCTGAAGCTCAGTTTCGAGACGTGTATGGTCGACGCGTGAAGCGGACCGAGAAACGAAGGATCGAACGCGGCGTCGAGGGTCAAGCTGAGACGCTCAAGAGTACCGCAGGCGTCGAAAAATCCTGTTAGGAGCGCCGGATCACTTTCGATGAATCCGATGAGCGTCAGCGAGTTGAGGGCTGACGCGACGGGGCGGACGAGGGAGAAGAGCGCATCGTCCAGCCAGGCGTGGTCGAGGGTGAGGCTGGTGAGGGAGTGCCGGCTGCTGGTGATGACAGAATGGAAAGTGGCATCGAGTTCGACTGTATTGGAGAGCATTAAGGTCTTGAGGCTGGTCTTGATGTCGGCGGTGGTGGACAGAGAGCGGTCCACGACATTCTCGAGGCGCAGCGTGTCGAGCTCTGTCTCCCACAAGCCGGGTCAACTCAGAACTTGGGGTATTGGGTAGCTGTACCTACCACTAAAAGCAGGTAGAAGAAAAATCCCGGTCCCGATCGTGGCATCCTGGATCCTGAGCCGTTTGATACCTCTAAGGTGACCGAGCAAAGCCGTCGTCTTCTCCAGAGGGATGCAGTGAATGTAGAGCTCGACCGTGCGATGGCGTCCAGGTCCTGTGTTCTTTATCAACTTGTCAACCGTCGTGTTTTCCGAGATGCTGAGAACCCTCCAGAGCAGCGTCTGCGACGGTCCGGTCCAGCTTCGAGCTACGAGCGCCGTCGAAAGGAGCTGGCGGCATCGTGCTCGGTCGCTTAGGGTGTCGGTAGAGTGCTCGAGAGTACTGAGGAGGATTTCCGGCGGACAGGACTGGATTGTCGCCATTCTGCGTGCTTCCGGTGCCGCTTCCTGAGTTCGACAACGGCGTTCAAGTTGCGGGCTGCCGAGAGAACTTGCCGAGGGCTGCCTGCCAGTTGGTCCTCGATAGTACAAAGTTTGCTTAATGTTGAGTATGGGTCAAAACGAACCGAGGTCAAGGCAAGCGATGGGCGTGGATGGAAGCTGAGAGTCGCGGGCCGGCGCGCTCCGAGTCGTGCGTTCTCCGGCCGCGCCACAGGAGCGAGCACCGGAGCTCCGCCGTCGAACGTAGTCTTGTAAGTTAGGTTTTGCAGTTAGCTGACAATTTTGTTTGTAGCTTGCCAATATTTTTCCAGGATCAGGCGTGAACAATTGGCATTATTCTCGGGTGCAGATGATTCGCGCCGCGGATGTGCGGCGGGCGGGCGCAGTAATTTCTTCAAAGTCGACCTACTGGGAGCCACATCGTGCTGAAGACTTTGTCTTCCTACCAAACAGTCTTTTCTTTATCTTCTTGCCCCAATTTGGTACAGATGCGGCCACTGTCGAAACTCTGGCATCGCCTGTCGTCGAGAAACGCTACCGAGCCCGTGCCCCACCTCCAGCTCACGAGCGAGTCTCTGACAGCAACCACATACTCTCAAGCTACTACGATCGATTCGATCCCTCCTGAGATCTTGCTCAAAATCCTAGAGCACGCCGTAGAAGGGCTCGAAGGGCCTGCATACGATATTGGAAGCGGCGCCGCCGGCTCCGTGCGACCGCGTTGGTGGCTCCCAGATGGAGGGAGCTGTCGCAGCTCCTTCTTTGGAGATACATCTACATTTCCAGTCCGATGGTCATCGACAAGCTTAAGAAATGGACGGCACCGGGACTTTATCGCACGGTCAAGCTCCACCTAGACGGTGTTTCGGTTGAAAAAAGTACGGCGCTCCTTCGACATCTCAGACGCATCCAAGATCTCAAGTTGGAGAGCTGTGACATCCAAACCTCTACCGTTCTTCTGCCAGCAGTGGTCGGTACGTCCCCCGCGTTCGAGAGGCGGTTTCAGAACGGCGTACTGACCGGCTCGCTCGTTCAGACCTCCAAGTGCTCCGGCTCCATCACGTGCGAGATCATACCGTTTCCGCCACCCCCGCCATGAAGCTAAGTCTTACAAAACTTGAGCTGGACTGCTACGTGATTGGAGCCGGGGGAACGCTCGCCTCCCTCGTCCAAGGTAGTCGCGACTCTCTCGCCAACTTGACCCTCCTGTACCATCGACCTTCCTACGGCCTGTTATCGACTATTCAGGCAGCATGCCTCAGCCTTACTTCCCTAACCCTCGCCTATTGCAACGATGTCGACGCCCCCATCCTCACGACGTTCTACGACTCATGTTGCTCTCTCCAGCGTCTTACTTTGAGGCTCAGGCTGCATCAACTCGACCCACTCCTGTCTTCAACCATCCGCATTTCGACACTACGCTTGGTAGACCTATTTGGTGGGTATAAGGATGGCATCGCTTCAGCGTTGATTAGCCTGGTTTGTGATACAACCGTTTTGGAACCAGGGGGGACTTTGGAGCTAGACGTGCTGCGAGGAACCGATGGATGGGGCGCTCTAGAGGGAGTTTGTGAGACTCATGGGGTGTTGCTGGTATGGAAGTGCTGAATATTACTCGTCGAGAGCTCATGTGGTAGCTCAGAAGCGCTAAGAGTCAGGTCCCCTGTCCCCATGCCGAGACCTGTCATGGACGGAAGGAAGGCCACGTCATTAGCACGTGTCGCGGCCCATCATTTCTGCCCTCCACGCGAGCTTGCCCGCCAGAACAACGAAAAGGTGGGCTCACCTCATTATCCCACATCTTCCACTGTAACTCCAACTTTTTATCCCTGCACCTTCTCACAAACTCCTCGTACGCGTCCCCGCCCCTTGCCTCCTCGACACGATCAAACAACGTCCACTTGTCGACCCTCGCGAGCGCTGCTTCCTCAAGAACTTGGCAAAGCGATCCGTAGACAGAGTCTGAACCGTAGACCTTCGTCCCCACGTGCTTGAGGGAGCCCGAGGGGAGTGCCGCGATCGACGGGAGGAAAGCCGCTGGGACCGGGTGATACAGCTCGATAAAGAGGGTGGTGAGCGAGTGGAGTGCGCTCATGAAGGCGGGAAAGTCGAAAAGGTCGAAAGTGAAGCTGTCGAGGGCGAGGAAAGTGAGGGTACGGAAGTCGGAGAAGGAGGATGACGGAGGCGGAGTCGGCGGTGGCGGAGCGAGTGCTCCTATCGCGATCATGGTTGAAAGTGGAGGAGGGCGGAGGTAGCCGTGGAGGATGTTCTCCGCGAAAGATGTCGAGAGTTCCAGTTTTTGAAGATGCCTTAGGATGTGTAGGTAGGGAACGAAGGCGATGGCAAAGTTCGTGTCGTTCGAGGCCAGCGTGAGCGACAGGTGCGTGAGCAGGGACGCTGGTGTCAGTCGGGAAATCGAAGCAGGAACGGGCGGGGCGAAGAGTTTGACATCCAATAGCTTTAGTTTTTTCAGCCCTACCAGAAGAGTCGCGTCAGTCCCGATCGCCCTTCGAAACTGGCCACGTCAGCTACACTGACCGCCAGTAAGTGCCGCGCCGAGGTTGATGATGCTGAACAGCAGCAACGACTCTTTGCCCTGCTCACCGCCTTCAAGTTCAAGCTCCTCCAAACCCTCGCCCGCTGCCTCGATTACCCATCTCACGACATAATCCTTCGCCTGGCCCAGTCCAGTCAGGCGAAGCATCCGCGTCCGCGTCCTTCCTCCGGGTCGCTTCGCCCATTTCCACCACCGCTCGACAGTCATGTCAAGCTCTACATCTTTGTTCAGAGCTTCTTGCGATGGTGAACGCCAGGCATGCGAGACGAGACTGGTCGATAGGAGCATCTTGCGGCGGGCAGAGGACCGGAGCGGCTCGGAGTAGTTAACATGGTCGATGATGAGGGCGATTAGCTCGGAAGGCAAGGACGGAATGTTTGGTGACATTGTGGAAGTAGTGTGAGTTGTGCCGAGCCACGGGAGGCCGGGGCGGAGGGGCCCAGGGGCCCGTGAAAGGCTCGCCTTGTCCGGGAGCGTGAACCTTCGACAATGTTCAGGCTCTCGAGAAGGTCGAGCTTCTCTGCTATCGCCCACAACTTTCACTACTTTTCGTCGCCTTCAATATGTCCCTCGAGGTGCGACCTTCCACTATAGCTCACTTTTCTGCTCCTTCTGACCGTGTCGCTTCTCTCGTCGTGCACCTCCAGGAATTTGACCGGCAGATCAAGGCGCTCGTCTCAAAGGGCAAGCTGTCGCCCTCGCTCGTCGAAGCCGTCGTCGACCTCGCCATGTCCAACATTTCTGTATGTACTTGTCTCTACATCATCACCATCCTGCTCCGGCGAGATCCTGACCCTCCGTCACCAGTCCGACACGCACCTCTTCTCGACCCTCTGGCGCGCCCACAAGTCCGCCTCGCCCTCCTCCAAACTCACCTCGCTCTACATCCTCGACGCCATCGTTCGTGAAGCTCGATCAAGAGCCAAGAAAGCAGCAGCGAAAGGCAAGGAGGTCGAGTCGGCCGACTCAGCGGCGCACGCAGCGAAGGGGACGTTCGCGACTTTTCTCGCCAAGATTGAGGGCGTCCTCGGCAAAATGGTCATGGATTGCTGGGAGAATGGCGTCAAGGAACACAGGGTGAGCACCATGTTTGCTTTCGTGTCGTCTGGCCTGTTTGTGGCATGTGTGGGGGGCGAGCGCTGTTGAACGGGAGGTGCCCAGTCGACGGTCGGGGAAGGTGGGCACGCGTATGGCTTCGGTGGTCAGCTGGCTCTACTGAGCCGAGCAGGTGCCGTTCTCACGTGCGAGAGTTTGCCGGTCAAATTAGTTGCAGCGGCCAGGGCTTGCACCGAACGTGCGAGTCGGAGGCGCATCGGACCACCATTTCCAGCTCCCATTTGACTCCAATGGAGCTCAATTGCGATTGATAATTAAGGGATGGGATGTTGTGCCTCGGTCGCCATTGTTCTCAAGATGGCAAAGCTTGAGGAGGCGACCCCGACCATCCGTTGCGCGTACCTGTGCTCTAACGGAGTTCGACGAGACGGATGATCTGGACTCATGAACCCTTTCACATCCTTGCATCAGGAGGGAAATCATAAAACTCTGACATGCTTCCTCTCTATAAAACAGGAGAAAGTTCGCAAAGTGCTAAACATATGGACCAGGGCCGGGACGTTCAATCCGACTGTGCTGGCACGAATCGACAGCAAGCTCAGCGCCGCTTCGTCGTCGACTTCTGAACCTTCCGCCTCCGCCTCAGTCTCAGTACCTGCAGCAGCCAGCGAAGGTGATTCGAGTTCCTATTTCGTGCTCCGTGACGCTTGCTTTGCCTTGTGCCAGAAGGATCGGCGTGCGCCCTTGTCGCATTCCGTCGAAAAGACGGTAATGCGACGGTCCAGACTCCCAGCAAACCTTGCGAGTAACTTGGGTAGCCGTTTCGTCGTCACTACCGCAATGCGATCCTCAGTTTTTTCTCAGAACCAGCAATCGGAACGGTGAGAGACTCCAGAAGGCACTCTTTTTGTTACGAAGCAACCTCCGAGATGGGCTCAAGACAGTGAACTGAAGCCGTTTCTTTCCGCTCCCTTTCCCTCGTCCCGACACCTTCTTCATCATCCCTCCGCCGCCACGTGGCCATCTCCCGTGTCGTACGGACCTTCCCCCTCTGCCGTCATTGCAATCCGCATTCGCCATCAAGGATCATCAACACCGAGTGCAGCAAACGGGGGTGTACCATCAAGCGTCCTAGCACTGCTTGGCGGCAGTAGCGGGCCCGGCACGCCGTCTGAGAACTCAAAATACGACGCCACGTGAGTCGTTCTCTTCCTTTTTCGTGCGCCGATTGGTGTGTATGAGCGAGCTCCTAATTCGAACCTTTCTTTCCTTTCGTACGCACTCCAGACTCCCTCCTCCCTCACCACCACGAGATGAGCCCGTCGACCCAGCCCCCACGCTCCCTCCACCAGTCGTCCTCGACTCTGCGCAACTCGCGCTCCTCCAATCCATCGCCGCTGGCGGTATCGCTCCTGCTTCTGGTGCTCCGCCGCCACCTCAGCCTCAACAACGATCGACAACGCCCCCTGTCCCTGAGTACGAGCGGAACGAGCGCTCAAGAGAAAACTCGAGCGGGAGCTTCGGTGGGGGGTTTGGTGGGGGTAGTGGTCCGTATGGTGGTGCGGGTAAAGGAGAGTGGGGAGGTCAAGGAGGGTACGGCGGTGCTGGGGGCGGAGGTCGGGAGGAGTTTGGTGCGCAACGTGAACAGCGGGGCGGTGGAGGACTTGATGGTGGACGAGGCGGGTTTGAAGGAGGAAGGGGCGGCTTTGATGGTGGAAGAGGCGGCCACAATGGTGGACGAGCTGGATACGACGGCGATCGTGGTAAGGGGAGAGGTGGATACGGCGATCGTGGTGGACGAGAGGGAGGCTACGGAGGCGGAAGGGACAACAACTTCGATGGTCCGCCGCCAGGTCGGGGTGGCTTTGACGGCGGTCAGCGTGGTGGAAGAGGAGGGTTCGAGGGTGGTCGCGGTGGTCGCGGTGGAAGGCAGGGCGACTTCAACGCCCGGCGAGGCGACAACGACTTTGGGAACGGCCAGCAGGGAGGATATCCACCACGTGGCGACCAACCGCGCGGCGGTGCTGGAGGCGGAGGGGGTAACGCATGGTCAAACAACTATAACTCAGGCTACGGCGGCGGGGAAGAGCATCGCGAGCGTAAGCGCCGCTGGGACGAGCCGCAGGAGCAGGACCGCTCAGCGCCGCCTCCGCCTCGTGCTGGGCCGGCAGCGGGGTTGGACGAATTCGGTCGAGCGATTAGGAAAGGTGAAAACGACGACGAGGACGACCGACCAAGGTACCAACGACCGAGGAACGACTCGCCTCCCCCTCAGACCTCCGCCCCCTCTCAACCCCACGCATCCGCATCCGCACCACCACCGTTCCACCCGCCCCACTCTGCGCCTCTTCGCCAGCAACCCCAGCAGCGCTATCAACAGCAGCAGCACCAACAAGCTTCAGCACCTTCATTCGACCCTTCGTCGTTCAACCCTACCGACCCTTCATCGTGGACCGGTCTCGCGGCGCACTTTGAGCGCACGACCGGGCGGACGCCGACTCAGGCCGATATGATGCAGTTCGTCATGGCGATGATGATGGGAGGTGGAGGAGCAGCTGGGGGGAACAGTGGAGCTCCTGGAGGAATAGTAAATGGTGGGATGATGGGTGGTGGTGGGGCGGCGATGCAGGGCATGGGCGCTGGAGGGGCCGCTGGTGCAGGAGGGCAGACCGGTGCTAGTGAATGGGCTCAGTCTGGTCAGGACCAGTCGTGGAGCGAGCAGTAAGACCTACTATGCGGTAATTGATGATCGATAGACGTAAAAAAATAAGCGTCTCAGGTCTCAGCGAGTGGAGATACGACATTTAAGACACGTCATGCTTTGATCTCATTGCGAAAGGTGGACAGCAAGTTAGGGAATGGCCTGCATTATGCTGCACTGAAAGTGTCTGTTGGTACTACTGTATGGGCTCTTTTGTCCGATCTTTGAGGCAATCACCATCCGCACCATCCGGCCAGACCAAGTCTACCTCCTCCCATAATCTTCGTGATAAGGCTGATCTCCAAAATGACGGCTGTCTAATGATTGAAAGGAGAATTTCAGCATTGAGAAGGTTATTTCTCCTCACGTCAAGGCGGAACTCACAGCGAGGGGCGGGCTCTCGCCATACCTCCGCTCGCCCGTCGTCGTCGGGTCGGGGTTGCAGTGTCGCATACCCAGGCTCTCGAGTGGCGAAAGCATTTGCTGGAGGACAATCTTCTCAGAACTGAAGACAGAACCCAATAGGGACGATCAAAACTCACCAGGGAACCTAGGCCCAGGCGTCGCGGACTGGTGCTGAAGATGAAATGGTTCCGAAGAGACTAAAATGGAAAGTCAGCGCCCGTATTGTCCGGTCATTATTGGTACTTACGTCCACCAAGGAACCCTACAAGTACAATCAAAATGAGCGCCAGTCCTTTCATTAGTGAAGAAAAGCACTGACCGGCACTCGGGCGCCTGTCGGACATGGGCGAAGGCCGTCCTGCTGCGTGGAAGCCGGGCCCAGCCCAGGGAGCCATCCTATCAATAGCTATAACAAAGTAAATTATTCAAATTGAAAAGGTGTATTTTGTTCGAGTCAGTTACCTGATAAAGGAGCACCTGCGCTTCCAGGCGAGTGGCCGCCGGGACTCACTCCTTCACAACTCGGATCAGCTGACACGCCCTCTTTGAATATAAGGAGTGAAAGAGAGCACAAACCCCCAGGAGAGTGAAGCAAGTCTCTACTAGCCGCTTGAAACCCGGGTCCAGCCCAGGAACCCATGCCGTCAATTGCTGTGCCAAGTCAAGGCTGTCGTCAAAACCTGGTGCACAGCCCCCGAAGCTGAAGAGGGCCACACGCACCAGACAGGGGAACTCCGCTGGAGCTCGTTCGAGCACTCAAAGGAGAGCTCACACTCTGGTGAGAGGGACGCCTGTCCGTTGAACCGGCTATAAGATATCAGGGTGTGAGCAGGTGGGCTCAGGCGTCGTCGCTAACGACGTCAACTCACTCAATGACGGGCGGCGCGAGTCCCCGTCTGTGCAAAAGTAAACCAATTCGGTGATGAAAACGGGACTCCTAATCAAAACTACAAGCGTACTCACAACCCTCATAAAACCTTCCGAGGGTGTCTTGCGACGAACGACGAGAGCCACCGTCTACGCACCACTGAGTCAGCCAGATCGAGCAGGAAAAAACTATTGAATCCACGCACAGTCATCATAAATTCTCTCGAGGGTATTTGCCGACGAGCGACGAGACTGCGTTGATGGAGAACCTATATTTGATGGACGTCAGCGTAACGTGTCTCGATGAACAATTAAAGACTTGCCAGGCATGGGAGCTGGCACGCGACCGGGGTAGCGGGTTTGGATAAGTGGAAGGCCTGCACACATCAGCGTCAGAAGGTCATTTTCCCTGAAGTTGAAAGGGGGTGGTGCCTTACCTGTGTGCCTTGGGGGTGCTACCACGCGAGTAGGACGGCAGATCGTATTCAGATCAAAGGCTCAAGCGAAAAGGCAGGCAAATCATCGAACACTCACCGGTTTCCGTCCTGGTAGAACCAAGCAGCAAAGCCCGACGATCGGCAGGATGAAGAGTGGGAGAATCGCGGGCAAACCTATCGCGAGTTTCCCCCTCGGATCCGTCCTCAGAGTGGAGTGAGTCGACCGAGCCGCGACGAAGGTATTGAGCCATCTTATCTTTGGCGAGCAGCGTCGAAGAAGTAGGATGAAAAAAAGAGAGGGACAATTTGAGCTAAGCGCGTTTAATAGAGAGAGGGGGACGGTGGCCGCGCGAGGGGGCAAGGCACACTTCGGCGGAGCGGCGGTGGCGGCGCGGCGGTGCAGACGGACAGGGCACGAAACTGTTTCATGTTATATTTAAATGAATCTCACCTTGAGTTATATTTGCTTTGGCTCGAGCAATCGCCTCATTTGCTCTGTGACCTGACGGAACCTGACCAGGGAAACGTGTTCACGAGGCGTTGCCTGTGACTTTGGCTTCCTTCTAGCGCTTCCCTATGCATAAGGGGGACTCCTCGTCACATATGAAACGAAACGCAGTTTTTCAGACAGCGGCTGTGCCTTCTTCGGGGAGCGGCTATGGGGCAGGGAGACACGGGAAAGTTGCATGTGTCATCCGAGCGATCTGTATTTGAGGTTTCAGATCTCTCCTAGATCCAGCACAGCTCCGAGACACGAATCAAACAGGCATCAAAAATAGATTACACACTCGATCACAGATTCAGTACCTCCCCGTTCCAGACCTCACCGCCGCATTCTCCTTTTCCCTCCCACTCTTGTGACCACCTGCACCACTCGTCCTCGACACACTGACCGCAAGGCTGTTCCTCTCAACCTTCTTCTCCAGTAAACCAGCCTCTTTTGTCTTCTCCTTTGCCACTTGGCTACTGACATACGACTTCTTCAACCCCGCCGTCCCCCGACTCGCGCCTAGGACGTTCGTGGTGGTGCTCGTCCCAAGCTGGGGGGAGTCTGCAAGCGCGAGGATCCCAGCCAGTGCGGTTGACGACGACGAAGGCACGGGGTCGTGGTCGGAGGGAAGACGGAGGTAAGGCGAGGGGACGTTCTCTGAGTCTGCTTCGGCGAGCGGGGAGAGTTGGGGTGCAGGTCGAGTGGAGGGACGGTGAGAGTGGGAGGTCGAGGAGGATGAAGAGGAGGGTCTGGAGAAGGAGGATGAAGGTTTCGGTGCGGTGGTTGAGCTGGAACTCGAGGTTGATGTGGTTGACGAAGACGACTTGTGGACCGACGTGGACGTCCGCGACTTTTCCTTCTCCTTCTTCTTCTCAACTCTCACGTCCTTGCTCCTCATCGCCTCCTTTTCCAAGACCGGAGCCGGTGAGTCAAGCCCCAAGTCATCCAAGAAGCTCGCGACGTCCTTCTGTCGCTTCTCCTCGGCTTCGCGCTTCTTCTTCTCCGCCTGCAAAATCGAGTGATCACGTCAGCGTTCGCCGTAGCAGAGCAACAAGGAGATGGAACGTACTTCAGCAACCGCACGGGATTTACTGAGTTCAATGAGGGCGGCGACCCGAGAGTCCTCAGCCTGGACTTGCGACTGCGCCTGAGCGACGAGTTTGGTCGAAGCTGGGAGGACGGTCGAGCGAACTGGCGTGTCGTCGCTGTTGAAAGCTGTCAGTCGCAGTAGGATCAAAAAGGTGGATGTAAACACAAACAATGATGAAACTCCTTCCGAAGACGATGTGCCGATCCCAGCGAGGAATCTCTCCGTACTAAACGCCTTGACGAGCTCCTCCCCATCCTCGATCACCTTCGTCGCTTTCGCTGTTGGCGCATCGTTACAGTGTCAGCACCGTCTTTCGCCGCAGTCAACAAATTGAATGATCTCACCGAGCTCGCCTTCCAACTTCCTCCTCTCACCCGCCTCTCTGCCTCTTTCCTCTCTCTCCTCCCTCAAAACGTCCATGACTTCCTCCCTCGCTTTCGCGACCTCGTCCTCCGTTGTGTCGAGTGCCGTTTCGAGTCGAGAGCGCACGTGGGAGAGCTTTGAGCGCAGGTGAGGTGAGATAGCGTTGATGGGGCGGGAGGCGTGCGGTGCCGGGATGGACATCGACTGTTTATCGACTGATTAGCTGGGCACGCAGAACCCGAGAACGGTAAACTGAACGTACCTCGTCACCTTCCCACGTGCTCTCTGAAACATAGGCACCTTCCCTTTCCACCTTTCCGACACCAGGCAACTCCATCGCGCCGTCACACCACTCAACGACCTCGCCGACAACGTTCCTCAGCTCCTCGTTCTCCACTGCGAAACGCACCCTCTCCTCCTCGCAGTGCGCGAGAGCCTCCTCAAGGAAGACGACTTCCGCTGGAGATGCAGAGCTTGAGATGGGGGATGGTAGAGTAGGGGAGGTACGGCGGCCGGAACGGGAGGCGAAGGAGGGGGCGGCGATGGGAGAGGCAGGAGTGAGGACGACGAGACGGGTTTGGGCGTGAGTGGATTCAGAGGTGAGGCGCTGGAAGCGGGTCTGAGTCGTAGAAAGTTCGACTTCCCGTCGTTTGAGGTCGTGCTGGAGTGCGAGAGCTCGTTAGCGCGCAACACAACAACGGCGGGAGGGAGGGAACGCACGGCAGCCTGAGTCCTGACAAAGCCCAAGGCACTCTTGGCCTTTGCGAGTTCCTCTCTACATCTTCTGTACTTTTCCTTCTCTTCCTCGAGCTCTTTCATAGCAGCCCTGCGCACCCACAAGACCTGCGTCAGCTGTCCGTTCCCGCGCGTAGCCCATCGCTCAACATGCTCCTGAGAGAACAGGACACTCACTTGGCCCTCGCCTTGTCGCCCTCGCTCTCCTTCCTCGCAATCGCCTTGTCTTTCTCCGCCCTGTCCACACTCGCCCTCATTCGCTCGAGCTCGTACTCCTTGACCTGCAGGCCCGTCACCGCTTTCTCCAGGCCCTCGCGCTCGTCGAGCCTGCTCGCGAGCATGTTCCACAAACATTTCACGATCTGCTCCCTCGCTTTCGTCTCCTTCTTCAATCGCTCTTCTCGACGGTGGTACGACGCTTCCGATGTCGCTGTAGACGAGGACGACGACGAGGACGACGCAAAGAGCGAGACGAGCTCGAGCGGGCGCGAGAGGAAGCCGGCGGCGATGAGCTGCGACGAGAGGTGCGAAAGCGACGACTCGTCTGTCGGTGGGTCGTCTGTCATTTCTTGATGTATCCAGAAATGGGTGGGATCTCTGGGGTGGGCGGGAGGGTGCGAGGGGAGGGTCGAGGGCAGGAAGTGAAGGTGCGTTGGCCAAACTTGGGCGGAAGGGAGGAGGCAGCTGCGCAGACAAGTCACGTGGTTTCGACTGCTTTGTTTACTTTCCTCTTTACATCAATTTTGCAGAACAAGCACCGCTTGAGGAATGTTCAAGTAGATCTAATAATTTAAGAACTTTTTTGAGATTCTGCATAGACAGTCCCACCAAAGTGCTCCAAATTTCGCCACGTCACCTACTGCCTTTGAAGGCGAGGTACGCCCTCAGGATGCAATGGCTACGCCAATATCTCACCCCATAGTCCCATAAAGAGCTGGAATACATCGCTGACCCCTTTCGGCCCGGTTGTGAAACCGTCAACGCCCAGTAATTCTCGCAGACCATTCTTGACCACGTTGCGCCGCGCCCGTCCCTGAGCCCACGCCTTCGCCGCTCACAACAAAGAGTGGCCGTGCAAAACGCTTTAAAAGCTTTGCACAATCAACTGGACGAATGAGTTTCCTTGCTCTGTCTTGGGTTCGAAAGTAGCTTCGATGCGTGCGAGTGCTAGGGTTGCGAGAAGAGGGATGCGTCTAGCATCGCTAGACGAACCTGGTCAATTGCGTTGCAGTGCGGCTACGGAATGGGTGATAAATGCCACGCGATCGTTAAGGCTTTGAGAGCTTCTCCGAAGGACAAATAACCGCCGTTGACGACGTATCGCGCCAGTCTAACGCACACCACTCAACACGCGTCCGAGTCTCTACTCCTAAAGGAAGTGAACTCACCGCAACGGCTTAGCCTTCGGGGTCTCCTTCACGTGGACCAAGAAGCTGGTGTCTGAAGTAAACTTGATCGGCTGGGGTGTGAAGAGGTGGCGAAGATGCGGGCTTCCAAGCAGCGGGGTGTAGCCGGTCACGAGCGCGGTGTGGACGACGTCAAGCATGCCGACGTCGGTCTGCGCATCGCAGAAAAATGAGGCGGTCTGTCAATATCACGTAGAGCAAAGAAAAGGGCCAGGGTGACAAACGCTGGAATCACCAGCCACCATGGCAAAGTCAGCCTCGGGATGCACGTTCAAGAGGTAGGCGGCCATCTGATCTTTCTTCATGCATGCCGACACGTTGATCGTTTGCTGCGACAGAGGTTTGGAGAGCATTAGTATCTTTAACTTTGTTTAACACTAAAGATGGCGCACTTCCCCGGTCTCTTTCTGTACGGGATTGATGACCACTCCCGCTTTACTTATGTCGCCCGTGCGATTGAACTGCGCCACAAGAGCCTCGAGCCGCGTGTTCACTAGGGTTTGGTTAGAATGGAAGTGATACAGAGCCTGAAGTGCACCGAAGATTAAACTTGCGCTGTTGGCGGTGCTCCTGTGGTACATCGAGGTTCCATTCCCACCCGACGCTGGACCAGTCGAGCAGCTTGCCGGTACCAGATCCGTTCCAAACTGGTGAAACCGGAACGTTTCAGTGTCCATTCATTGGTGACAGCGCATGAAGAACCATACCATCAGAAAGCAACAACTGCTCGACTCCCGCTCGCCATCCCTCGCCGAGCTTGATCGGCTGTACACCGCGGCCGCCATGCTCGATCCCAGCCAGCTTCACCCATCCCTCACCGCTGCAGATGCCGAGGTTGGGGATCCGGGTCATCCCATACTCTTCATCAAAGGTTTCCCAATCAGTCATGCTGACAATGTAGACGCGATTCTTCGGGTCGGCGCACAGCCTAGTGAGAGTGTCGATAAGGGCCGGTCGGGGAGGCTCCCAGTCGTCTTCAAGGGTGCCATCTACCACGAGGACAAAAAATTACTGTCAGCACGTAGAAGCTCAAAATTTCAGGTGACGCTTGACCATAGTCGAGCAAGAACAAGCGGTGCTTCGCTGACCCGTAGGCCGCCGCCAGACCACGACCGGCCTGGTTACTGTCCTTTAAACGAAGGCCAAGTTCAAGAGCGGTAGGCTTGAGGACTTTGTGGGAGACATGTCGGTCCTCTTGATTGCGAGAATTTGGTTCGAGTTTTTCTGTAGGACTCCGGGGATCAGCGACGAGATGGATTGGCGAGTGGGAGCGAAGGGACACGTTGCAAAGGCTTACTGGTTGCGTGGGTCACCTTCGGAGCGCGAGGGTCGCTCATAGCGGAGGAAGACAAGTTAGAGAAAAAATATAAGAGGGAGCTCGGTCTTATCTTGTTCTCAGGAGGAGAGTAACGGATAGGGGCATGTGGCTTCCGGCGTTCGGAGAGCGGCCTAATCCGTTCTCAACCACGTGTCACCAGCATGCATTGTCTTCATTGGTTCAAGCATTAGGTGCGGATTTTAAGTACTTTAAATAGTTTGAACAACTTTGATGGAACACACTTGACATGTTGTTCCGAGGTGGGAGGACGCGCCGCCGTTCCTGACCCCAGGTCACGACTGAAACGCGCTCCGCCCCTTCCTTCGTGCCTCAACCTGGCCAACTCGACTGGCGCTCTCAAACACCTCGACACGTTCAAAAGTCACATCATTTTATCTTGAAAAGTCTCTGTATCCTCTACCTCGAACCACCCACCCATCGCCGTTCCCTCAACTCCCATCACGCACATCCACTTTCCTGACGCCCGTCCAACTCGCGACGCCCATCGCGCCCAGTTTCGCACCATGTCAGACTACGAGCTCGCACCGATCCGTCGACCGACCAAGACGTACGGCAAGCGTTCGCTCGCCAAACGCGACGTTCCAGCACCACCTGCAGCAGTAGCTAGAGGTCCGCGCGCTGGCTCCGACACGAGCGACATGAGCGACGACGACGACGACGAGGTGCAGCGAAGCTTGGCGACGAAGCTCAAGGGCAAGGAGAAGGCGATGGCTTGTGTGGAGAAGGAGGACAAGGTGGTTGGGGGAAGCAAGGTCGGCGCGATGGCGAAGAGTCTGGGAGGGAAGGCGAGGCGAGCAGCGACGGTCACGACGGCGTCGGTTGTCGGTGGGATGAAAGGGAAGAGCGATGCTGCGAAAGGGAAGGGGAGGGACACGACGGACTGGGACGAGGACGCGGTTATGAGGAGCTACGATGGCGCTGGAGCTGGGGCGGAAGCAGGCGCGTCGACGAGGAATAGGACGAGGGAGGGCAGCGCTAAACCCACCACGACCCTGACGAAAGCGAGGTCGGCTCCTTCACCTTCCACGATCACGACCAAATCATCGCCACGACCGAGGTCGCCTGTCCTGAGACGCGTGCCCACCCCCACGCCAGCTCCCTCCCGTACACTATCCACCTCAACATCTCCTACCACCTCCCGGAACAAATCTATCTCGACTGCTTCAGGAACCTCCACTTCGACGGCTAGACCCTCGCTTTCGCCAGGCAAACCTTCACCATCCAAGAACGCCACTCTGAACGGCTCAACGTCGACCTCGCCTGCGAAGAGCAAGGCCCCTGCTGCAGCCTCGCTCCACAAAGCCGCCCCTCGAGCTGTCGAGACCGAGCAAGAGTCGCCCCGCCCGACCAAGCGATCACGAACGTCCGAGACGGCCTCAACCTCGACCTCCACAGCGCGCGCGAGTTCAGTGAACGCACGCTCTCCCGCCAGGTCCTCAACCCCTTCCCTCCCCCTCCCTTCCACCTACAAACTTCCATCCCGACCGAACTCCCCAGCGCCCGCATTGGTGTCGACGTCGCTCCAACCACCTCCTTCGCCTGCTCGTGTCCCGACTTCTCCGGCCAAGGACCTCACCTCCCTCTTCACGCCTTTTCTCGCACCGTCCTCCCCCTCCACCTCCTCCTCTCCCAAAAAGAGCTCCAAGCCTCTTTCCAGGACACCAACGGTCGCAAGCATGGGTGGCAGAACAGGTTCGTCGTCGTCTCGTTAGCTTCCGCTTCTTTGCTAATCATCAGCAACAGCGAAACCCTCCGCCATTTCTCGCGCCTCTTCCCAGCCCATCTCTCCTCCCCATCTGCGTCTCGCTCCCCTTCCGTCTCTCCAGAAAAGCGCAAAGCCGACCTCGGACCCTCCAGCTCCCTCCCAATCCTCTCGCCGAGCGCGTCGCCGACAAAGAAGCTCGCGAGGACGTGCTCAGCAGCTGCAAGTGGGAGCATGGTTGTTTTGGGCAGTGGGGTGGAAGCCCTCGGGAGGGTGGCTGCAGGGGCGAAGAAGACGTATGGAGGTGCAAGGAGCTTCAGGCAGGATGATGGCCTGCTCTCGCTCGTCGTCCCTGCGCCATCTCGCGCCGCACCAGCAGACGGCACGCCGGCCACCACCTCGCGCGTCAAACCCGAGCTACACGCCTCCTCCACTCCCTCCACCGGCACCTCCTTCTCCCGCCGGCATCTTCTTCCTCTCCAGCGTGAACGCGAACGCGAGCGATACGACACGTTGCGGAGTAAGTGGGGGATTGATGTGGAGGAGGAGGAGGGGCTGGAGAGCAGCGAGCATGAGTTGAAGAGCATCATTCAGTTGAGAGAGAAAGGTGGGGAGAAGAAGTTTAGAGATGAGTTTGATTGGTTGGTCGATGGGTTGAGTGATGGTGGGAGCGTTGGGGTTAGGAGGACGAGGTGAGTAGTCCTTCTATCATGACAGTAGTCGTGTTGGGATAAGCGACAAGAATCACTGTGCTGATTTGTTTCCTCGGCACCTGTCATTGCAGTGCGATTGAAGTCTTGAGGAAAGTCGAGGACTCAGAGTTCGTGAGGAAGCTCAAGGCCGCAGGACTGGTCGAGCGTGTTTATGCCGAGTTTCGCAAAGCCGAGGCTGGCGACGGCGATAAGGTGCATTTCTCTTTTCCTTTAGCAAACCGCGCGTACAGGGATCTGACGCGTCATTGAACTTCAGGTCCTTGATCCTGCCCTCGCGTTCCTGGTCGCTTTCCTCGTTCGAGATCAACGAATGGCAGAGCAGCTGGTGAGGGCGAGTGGAGATGCTGGTGTCGGCGAAGGTGGTGTCCTGGTCGTGCTGTCGTCAATTCTGGAGAGGGATGGGAGCAGTCAGGAGATCACGAGTGAGGGGAAGAAGGGGAACAAGGCGGAGCTGAGAGCTGTGCGTCTGTTCCTTCTTATTCAACAATGCATCTAGACACTGACTTGGACGTTGTATAGATCACGAGTATTCGTCAAATCATCGATCGGTCCGAGTTGCTGAAGGAGGACGACCTGCCCGTTCGTCTCTCCCTTCTAACCTTCTTTTCGTACAATCCTGACACGGCTCAAAAGGTTACTTCTCGAGTGTTGTGCCTTTTCGCTATCTCCCTCATCGCTTCCTTCGCGCCTCGACCGGTCTTCCGTCCCCAGGAGCTTGTCTGCTCATCCGGCGCCTTCGACGCGGTTATCGCGGCCCTCACCAGCGAGTGCGCTGGCATTCCTCAGCGTTTAATGGCGTATGAAAATGGCCTTGTACGAGCCTCCTTATTGACCCTCCTATGGGTTTTCTTGCTGACCGTATTCAACGACAGGACCTACTCCCTCCTGACGGATCGATCCACCTCCGACTCGTCGACATCATCTTCGGTATCATCGAAGCCTGTTCCGCCGGCACCGCCTCGACTCACGAGATTCTGAGCTCCCATATCGCCGACCTCGTCCCCATCCTCTCGAATCTCGTCCTCACCTGCCACCTCCTGCTCCTCTCCGACTCCACTGCCGCCTCCCCTGTCGACATGAAAACCAGGAGCGCAGCAATGGAGGTCCTTCTCTCGTCACTGCGATTGGTCGTTGAGCTCACGACGGTCAACCCCGAGTGGAGTGTTGCGGTCGCTGAGCAGGACGGCTTCGTCTCGGCGCTCGTGCGGATCATCGTTGCGACGAGGAGTCATCCCGAGGACAGCAGCAAGTTTGAGGTCGTGCCGAGCTCCGATGCCGTAATGCCCGATAGCGATCTCGCTGACGTGAAAGATGAGGAGGACGGTGCGGGCTCAACAACGTCGGCGTCCAAGGCGAAGAAGGAGGCGGCTGTGACGGCCAAATTCGACTTGTTGTGCCTCGCGCTGGGCGTGCTTGCGAACGTGATGGAGATGGTGCCGTCCGTCAAGGATACTCTCGGCGATTTCCGTGAGTTTCACTGCGCTCTGTTCCCGCGAATGAGGCCGCGTGGCTGATACGCATCATATTGTCTGGCAGAAATCGATCCCAAGTGCGGTGAGCATCGTCGTTGTATGCGCTCATGCCAGTGTGGTGGACGGGAGAGTGCTCTACTTCGCCTCGTGGACCTCTACATCGACCCTCTTGACGACAGTCTCAACGAGGTGCGCTCTTCTCGAAGCCATTCGCTTTCAAAGGGCCACTGACTGACCGCCACCACACAGGCCAACACTGATTTCGTCAAAGGGTACTCCGGCATGGTTGTTGGTCTTTCGATGCTCGACTCTCCCCGCAACCAAGATCTCGTCATCGAAGCGCTCTCTTCGCGGCCGGAGGCGATGGAGCAAATGCTCGTCGCGATCGAGGAGCTCGCGTCCCTCACCGAGGCAGCGGACAGGGCCGCAGCGGAGGAGCGGGACCCAGAGGAGGACTCTCAGAATACGGCGCTGGAGGATGACGAGGACGTGGAGATGGTCAAGAGGCAGAGTGAGGGTGCGGTGCGGTTGAGGAACATGGTGGACGCTGTCAGGGCGCGCGTTGGGTAACTCTTTGTACCGCTGAATTGACATTGACAACCTTATCTTGGGGTCCAAGCTACACCGTGCTACTTCAATGAAAGATCGCCTCCTTTAGATAAATCTCTCTCATCGCCTGCTTCACGTCACCCTCCTCGACCGCTCTTGGACGCCTGGGTTCAGAAAGCTCCGTCGGAGGGTCCACGGACGAAGGAGGGGGGCCGGCGGCGAACGCCCAGCCATCAGGATTACGTGGTGATGGGTACAGCTGGGGGAAGATCGTGTGGGCATTTCCTCTGGCTCGACGCGCGTGCCGAAGAGGGTTTTCTGGTCGCACTCGAACGAGTGGAGGAAGACGATGACGTGCAACGGTAGAGGAAAGATGCCGATTAGGTACCTGAGGCGAGTATCAGTGAGCCTGAAATTGATTGATTAAAGGGAAACTGGCTTGCAGTGACGAAAAGGTGATGGCTTCTTGGAAGGCACCGCCGCGTGCGATAGCTTCGATGCAAGTCGCCACGATCACTGGCAAAGAAAAGGCATCAGTGTGATTCAATAGCCTGCAAGACTAGAAAGTGCGCACAGAGAAAGCCCAAGTATCCCAAGTTGACCACGGTGGTCATGATGCTGATGAGATGAAGTGTGCGATACGCCCACGTAAGCCTCTCGATCAGTTGCGCGTCCCTGGGGTGCGTCGAGTTCCGCTTCCGCACTTGCTGCATCTGCACCCGCAAGTGCGCGAGGTAGAAGTAGGAGGCTAATCCAAACACCTGAAAAGAGAACCGTGAGAAGCTTACGGCCGGGAACCGACTTGAAGGACTCACGACGCAGTGCACCGCCAACACGCCTGTCCAAACCCACCACGCCGCTCGGTTCCGGTTGACAGCCGCGACGTACATGCTGTCGACAATTTGGCGCTCTTCCCCTCCTGAGGTGAGCGAGAGCTCCGGCGAAAGACCCTGTCGCATAGCTTCGATAGCGCCGTTGACGTCTTCGATCAACGCTTGGAACCGACGGAAAGCGACGTCGCGAGCGTGGCTCGTGCGACCGGCCAGGGTGAGGATGGTGGGAATCACCGCAAGTGGAAATCCGAGGAAGAAGATGTTGAAGGCGGAGGGGTACTTTCGTGGGTCGAACGTGCTCAACGGCGTGGTGATCACGCTCAGACAAGGCGTCACGGCGACGGCCCACGAAAAGCACCAGCCCACGAGCCACAGCGGGATCCTGCATTTCAATTCAGCAGAAGCATTCTAAAGTTCAGAAGTCAACTCACCACACGCAAAGCTGCCAGAAGTTGAGTCCAGTCGTATTGGCCCCGATCTTGGCAAAGTTGAAGCACGCGTGGAGGTACCCCAACGCCACTGAGCGGAACCAAAGCTTAGCTCCCTATCCTTCACCGTTTATGAGTATAAAGTACAGGCCAAAAATACTATGTACCACCCAATCCCTACGAATTACATTGCGTCAGCTGCGGAATCAACGATCGACGACAAGCGGCGGTACAAACACACGACCATGGGATGAGGGACGACGAAGACTCCCGCTGGCGTCCTCGTCCTCCGAATGACCCAGAACCCCTTCCGCCGAGCTCGAATAACGAACGAAGTGACGTTGAGCAGGAGGGCGAACTGGAAGGCAGCGGAGAGGACGGCGAGGCGGACGTTGTACCCTGAGGCTGGCTGCAGCCAGAAGGGCACAGGATGGATGATGTCGGTGTACTGCTGCTCTGTGCTCGTCAGATTTGCTGAACTCATGGCTTTGCGCGAAGTTGGGCGAAATGGAAGGGAAGAAGGTTAGACTAGGTTCTTCTCTGGGCTCCGCACAGGGGCTTCGGGCGCCGATGCGCGGGGCTGTGCGATGTCCGGACACGGTCATCAGTCTCGCAACGACAGCCGGATTAATTGAATGTGAGAGGGTTGCACGGGTAAAGCAAAAAAAGTTAACAGAAAATAGCCTCCTTCAGGTACACCTCCCTCAACAGCTGCGCCACGTCCTTTGTCTTGGGTCGCAAGCTTACGTCCCCCAACTCAGTTGTGGGAGGGTCGATGGAGGAGTAAATCGCAGTCGGAGTACCATGTTGGAGGGTGTACAAGTGCGGAAAAATGGACTTTGGGGCTGAAAGGGCCGTCGCGGCGTCTCCTCCCGGGTTGCGGTCGGAAGGACCAAACGACGCGAGGTAGACGATAAGATGAATCGGCAGAGGCATGACAGCGGCGAGGTACCTCCATCAAGATGCATCAGACGAGAGTTCACAATTGAGAGCAGTTTAGGCTCTTACAGTGAAACAAGCAGAATTGCCTCGTTGAAAGTCGGGCTTTGTGCCAGCGCCACGTCGCAGGCGGCAATGACCACTGCAATCAAACCGTCAGCGAAAAGGCGTGTCGGCTGGGAACCCAGGTCCTTACCTGTGGTTCCGAGTGCCACGAGTGTCGCCATGGTAATGAGGAGCAACATTCGGTACGACCACGCGAGGTTGGCGTGATGCGCCGAGTCCGACGGTCGCTTCACCCTTCGCTTCCGCAACTCGAGCATCTCCTTCCGAAGTGACAACAAGAAGCACCACGACGCAACAAGGAAGGTCTGGGAAAGCGCAAAGAGTCCTGGCGATCGTCTCAAGATTGGAATAAAACGTTCGACTTACCAAGCTCGTCAGTCCGAAGGTCCCACACCAGACGATCCACACGCGCTGGTTTTGGAGCATGGCGCGGTCGTACAAGTAACGAGCGGCTTCAAAAGCAGGTCTGAGGCTATCAAAAGCCGGCGTGGAACGGCGGTAGATCAGCCGTTCGGCTGGCAAAAGTGGCAACCACTCCTTCACCGCCACGTAGCTTTTGTAAGCCCTCAAAGCGGCGTCCCGAGTTTCGCTCGCTTGGAACGCCAGCGTGACTATCGTCGGGGCGAGACAGATTGGGATGACCGTAAAGTAGAGGTTGACTTTGGTGGGATGGGTTCTTGGGTCGAGGTAGGTGGGCGCGAGAGTGAGAATGCCGAGGTAAGGCGTGGTGGCGACGGCCCACGTAAACGCCCATCCGACGAGCCAGAGCGGAATCCTTCTTGGCGAGAAGATAAGCTGGAGATTTCGGGTCCAAAAAACGCTTGACGCACCACACGCAGAGCTACCAGAAGAAGAGGCCTGTGGTATCAGACCCAGGTCTGCCGTAGCTCGACGCCACGTTGAGGTAGCAGAAGCACACTAAGAGAAACTGTTCCATCAGAAAAGTGTACAATGTGGTTCCGGTGGCTGATTAATTCACAGCAAGCAAAGATGATGTTGCCCACGAGCCCTTCGTAGACCCGTGCGTCAGTCAGTCCTCTCGCCGAGCCAGACACGCCGGCGAACGCTCACAGCAAACGACGGGGTGCGGGACCACAAACACCCCCGTCGGCGTCGGCCTCCGCTTGATGATCCAAAGATTCTTGCCACGAGCGCGAACAACAAATGAAGTGGTGTTGAGGAGCAAGGAGAAGAGGAATGTGGCGCAGAGCACGGAGAGGTGGATGTTGAACCCGTCGCTCGAGTCGAGCCAGAAGGGAATGGCAATGGATGGTACGTCGCTGGAATGCATGGAAGGGATGCAGTTGGGAATAGATAGAGAGAGAAAAAGAGCCGTCCTGATCTGGTGAAGGTAAGTTGCTGACATCGTGTCCGTCCAGCGCACGTAGCACGTCGTGCCGGGCAGATGACCAGTGTAAGGCCTTGTGCCCGGATAGCGTTGATCTTCGAGGCACGTCAAGCTTTTGACCGCGCGTGTTTGGTGCTCAACGCACGTTGAGCGAAAGAATGCGGACGAGCGCCAGGCCACGTCAAAAGGAAAGCGTAGATGAACGGTTGTGCATTGACAAACTGAACAACCAACACGTCAGTGGAACCCCCCTCGCACGAGCAGCTAATCTTTGAGAACACACCAAATACGCATAGCTTCGATAACATTCCAACCGTTCATCTTTCCTGCTGCTGTGCTGACCACGTCACCCGCCAAACCTCGCCAACCTCCTCCTCCTGAGTTCCTCCATCGTCGGCGCGTCGTCCTCCTCTGGGCTGCCATTCTCGTTCTCCTCCTCCTCTTCTTCCTCCTCCTTCTCCTCCTTATCTCCCTTCGCATCCACCAAAGAAGCCTTCAGCGCCCTCTCCAACATCTCGTCCTCCTCGATCTCCGCTTTCGACTTCTTCCGCTCGACCGGTTTCGGCAGCATCAGCCCACCACCACTCCCACTGAGACCTACACTCCCGCTCCGACTCGTGCTCGCACTCGCGCTACTTGCCGCACTCCTCCCGTTCTTCAAAAGCCCAGACTTTGACTCCTTCTTCCCCTTCCCCTTCACTGCCGACGTCGACGACCCCGGCTCAACAATGACCACATCGTCGTCGTCGTCGTCGGCCTCGCCCTCTGTCGGCGGCTTACTCCCCAACCTCGTCTCCTTCAAACTCGCCGCAATCGCCATCGCCATCATATCCTCCTCGTCCAACCTCTCTTGCAACGGGTCCGGCGAGCGTTCGCCCAACCTCGGTCGCTGTCGCCTCTCCCCGCCTCCCTCTCCACCAGACGAGACGCTCTCGTCGTCGACGAGGATCTCTTCTTCTGGTCGTCGTTTTGTGCGAGCTGGAGTCGAGGTTGACGAGCCACCGAGGACGTTGCCTTTCCCTCCGCCGCCGAAGGAGGTGGTAGGGATGGGTTGGTCGGAGCCGTAGCGGGAGGTGGGGTTGGGAAGCGAGGAGGCGGTGACGGATGCGTCGCAGGGTGGGAGGCCGGTGATGGACGAGTCGTCGGCGGGGACGATGACAAAGATGGAGTAGCCTGAATTGGCGAGAGATATCAACTTTGGGAAGAGATAGAAGTGAGGTCAAAAGAAGACGCACCCTGGTTCTCAGCCTCAGCAAGCGACAGGCCGAGGTACATCGGCGAGATCCACTCCGGCGCGTCCTTGCACGAGTCGAGGTTGTAGAAGCGTTCTTGGACGGCAAAGCGACGTATCGTGAACCAGTGGAGGTCGTGGCTATGCGACGTGCGAGAGGGACGGGTCAGCACGGACGCCACTGGGAAGGATAAGCGGGGAGCCGCACTTGAGGATGAAGGCTTCCATTTTCCTGGTGAAGACGCGTGAGCTACGCAGAAGGAAAGAAGCAATAAGAAACAAACTTACTCTGGAGTTTCGTGAACGCTCCTCATGGTCGGACTCTTCCACCTTACGGCCTTGACACCCAACACCTTGAGCGCCTCCTCCATTACTGTCTCGCACCCTCAATCAGCTTTCACGCCTCCCTTACATTCTGAAATGGAAGCAGGCTTACCCATGACACTGAAAAACCCGCTATCGTCGTAGTTCTGACTCTCGCCGCCTCTCGCGGCTTCGTCCAACTGAGCATGCTCGAGCGCATCGAGCTGCCTCGCGACGTCCGCAAGGTCCTGAGGCGTGAACATGGGTTGCTGGAAGAGGTTGTTGAGGGAATGTTGGAGGCACATCATGGATCCCTCTGCGCAGGTGGATGAAGAAGAGGGTCAGCACTGTGAGCTTGAAGGAGGTCGGGGAGCAGCAAGGGGAGGACGCACGCTCTTGCTGTGTAATCAAGCAGGCTTCAGCTGTGAGCTCACAAAGATGAAGAAGAGCAGGGGCGCACACGTTCATGGTAGATGGACGGAATGAGGTCCATGACTCCAGCGACTCGGATTTGGTGGGGGGAAGGAGGACGGCACGGAGCTCAAAAGGCACGCAATCTGGCGAGAGGTAGGGAGAGACAGTCTGTTAGCATAGTTATACAGTCATTCTAGAGCTCCCTTGATTGAGTGGCAGCTCCCATGACCCTCGTTCGCCCTCATCCAACAGGAGGTTCTCGAAGACTGTTCGCCTCGAGGGGCAGCCGCATGCACGATACCCACGCCCCACCAGCATCACCATCTCACATAAGTTCCACGAATTCATCGTCTGAGCCACCTCCTGCGCCGTTCACCACCTTCCCAGCGCTCGGCGACGCCCCTCTCCTGCCGCTGAATGACGCAGGCTCGCACGAGAGAGCCGCCACCATCTCCATCAGCTCCGCCCAGGCTCGTCGTTCGTCTTACTATCTCTTCTTAATCCTTTCTCACCAGATGTCTGGAGCTCACCTCGTTGTACCGCCCTGAAGCGCCGGGCGCAAAGTCGCTTTTGTTCGATCAGGACGAGGACGACAAACGCGCGTCCTCTGGCAAGCTCGTGAGAAGTTGGGACGAGAGCGTGGCAGTGTAGAATTGGCGAGTAGAGTCGATTTGGGCGAGTATGTGCTCGCTGTTGAATAATGATGCAAGTTTGGAACTCGTTGTGGCGCGCGTGAGACCCGTCGTCGGACAGCGGCGCGCGAAGGCCAAAGACGAAAGGGCGCGTGCGCGTCCTGTGGGCACTGACGTGGCTTAGTTCGCGTCGGGTCTTACCGCCTTCATCGCTCGTGTCCAGGCATGAAGGGTGTAAATGAATGGATCTTGTGTATCAAGGGTATCTGGTGGTACGTTCAACGTCCCTGAGTACTCTGCAGCTTCTTTTTAATGCGAGCCCAACGACGACGCCCCTTTGATGTTGTTGACCCACGACCCTTTCCTCGAAAGATCGCTTCCGACACATACGGGTGAGTCTGATCCCGATCCAGCAGCTGATAAGGGTGGTGACTTGATGAGCTTTACCAACCGGATCTCGTTTGGTGCAGCTGTTGGGCCGGTGGTCTCTGTGGGAGCAGCGGGGCGATGGCGTCGTTCACGGAGGTAGAACCAGATGGTCGAGAAGCAGGTGAGGTAGGCCGGCTGTGAGGGGTTATACCTAGATTTAGTTTTTTAAAGTTACCACAATAGAGCGAGGAGCTTACAGGGAGGTAGGTGTACGACGGAAGGTACACGAGGACCTCGCGACTGATCCCTCCCCACGATTTCGGTCCAGTGAGGAAGTAGACTACGTGCACGACTCTGGTAAGATCTCAATGATGTAGTGTCTGATAAGGAAGATCCCTCACTCTCAATGCCAAGCAACCCGCCCAAGCCGACGACCATCGCGAGCGAGTTCAGTACCACCACGTGTCGCAACCTCGTCACCCTCCGCAGCTTCTCCCTCACTTCCTTCTCGTACCCCGGATTCCGACTTTTCCCCTCATCTCCTCCCGGATAACCAACGTCCGTACTCAACGGTGCGTGCCGTTCCTCGAACGATTGCGTCGCGTGCGCTGGGTCGACGGTCGTTCGGAGGGCGTTGACGTCCGCCATGTGCGAGAGGGAGAGTTTGAGGTGCTGGACTTGTTTTCGGAGGAGGAGTTGCATCATGATCGTGTATGGTATGTACACCTTTTTGGTCACGAGCCGTGTTCAATACAAAACTGGCTAGCATTGTTCGAGAAGAGAGGACGCACCGCCCCGATCGCACAAGTCCAAGCGAGGATGACATAAAAATGCCAAGTACAGTAATCGTTCAATCCCGCTCCCTTTGCCGCAATGTCCTCCAACAACGGCGCGAGCTCTGTCAACACGGTCGTCCCCCAAGTCCCGCCTTCCACCGCGTCGGAAACCGTGCTCGCCAGCTGACGATACTCGCTGTAAAGGACCTTCTGGACCCTTCCCGCCAGGATAGGAAAAGGCAGCTCGGAGGAGACCGTGATGATAGGGAGAGCGATGAAGAGGGCGGTTTGCGTGATGCGCGAGTCGGTCATTCGGTTGAACGTCGAGAGAGGGCCGCGTGGTGGGTGGAGCTGGATGACGGCGCGGCGGGCGGGGAGGGCACGAAGGAGGAGGTGGGTTTGAATCCATCCTGTATCGTGCTGTGAGTCAATTGCTACAGACATGAGTGTAAAATAAAACGCACCGGTGACAGGGAGAGGGAGGTACACCATAAACTGGAACGCCACGTTGTGCATCACTGGCGTACGGAAGACGAGCAGCAGCAACACGATCCACGCTACCGAGTACGCGAGGTAGCCTATCAGCAAAGCTGATCGAGCGACTTTGCTACCCTTTCCTGCGGTCCACACGGATCAGCACTTCTGACCCCGCACCCCCCTCTCGTGAACTCGCGATGGCCTCACCTGCTCGAGGAACGGCGTTCGTCCCCCCTTTTGCGAGCCACAAGAAGTACATCAACAAGTAGAGCGCAATCAGCCTGTCCGAGTCAATACATCCGAGAGTCAGCATTTCCTGTTCGATGCTCTGCACGGGACCTGCACCCCTCCACACCTCCGCGAGACACTCCGCAATGACGACCGGCGCAAGAACGCACCCAGCATGAAGGCCCACGACGACGTAGACGTTCGGGATGAAGCTGGATGAGGGCGGACCGAACCCTAGCTCGTCCCTGAGAGCCTCCAGTGCTGCTGCTGGCTCGTTGAGCCAGTAGAGCGTCGCGGCGTCGGTGCTCGACATGTCCCTGCTCTTCTACGAAGGAAGCCCGGAGTTGGGACCGCGTGGAGCGGACGAAGGACGCGATGGACACGAGAGCCGTAGTTGTCGTTTGGCTCAGAAACGAGTTGAAGGAGGCAAATGAGTGACTGGAGGTAAGAGTTTGCAATGAAAGAAAGGGTGTCCGCGTCTCAGCCCCTCGAGAGAGAAAAACGAGGAGCGAGGAGGTCCGCCGGGCTTGTCGGACTCCGAATTGAGACTGAGACTGAGACTCTGCACCCGTGCGCGATCAGACGGATCTCCTCAGGTCGTGGGCAGCCTTGCTTCCTCCTGAAACTCAGCACCTTGAGCTCTTACCCCGGGTTTCCATCGGGGACAGTATCAGTTCCCATGGCGGGACGGGGAGCGGGAGGCCGCGCTGACGTGGTGACTTGTTTCCCCCGCTGAGGCGGAGGTGAATAGGCAGCAGCGTCGTGCTTAAAGTCCTACTTGCCAGTACGATTTTATAAGCTCATGACCCCTCGTGCCCTCCGCATCTCCTCTTGCTGAGGCTTACACCCCTGTTTCGAGAATCTCGGCGTTTCATTAAAGTCGACGTCGTGGTCGGAGAAGCGCTCGACACAAGACATTGGTGATACAACATGCTTTTCCGTTCTAAGCGCTGAAATAAGGACAAGAAAAAGAGTGCTTCACGGCCTCGTGACCAGCTCGATCTCCTCAGGCTCCTTCGCTCTGGTCCTCCTCTCACCCCGGCTCGCGTACTTCTCCCTCCTCGCTCTCCCGACACCCTTGAACCCCAACCTCCACCCCACACAAGCCGAACCTTTCAACAACCCAAACGGCGGGAGCAACCAGCTCAACCACCAGCTCCATCCGACTCTCGCTCTGAGCTTCTTGACGACCAACGAGACTTGCGGTGCGAGAGCGGATTGGGGGCCGCTGTTGTCGATTACGTAGTCGGCGAACACGAGTTTAGAGGACAGAGGAGACTGAGAGGCGAGTCGGGATTGAGCGGCGGCGAGGGTGAGCGTGTTGCGGGCCATGAGGCGCTGAAGCTGGAGCGTTTCGGAGCTGGATGCAAGTAAACAAAAAGGACAAGCACGTGATCAGTTCATCCCGCTCTTTCGTCCACTTGGCAGCTTGATTGAGCTCAAACGCACCAGTATACGACAATAATCGCACCGCAGAACTTCCACAGCCCGGCTTCGATCAGCAGCGGCGCGTCGACGACGACGAGCTTCTCCCCGCTGAGCCACAGCTTTGCCAGCTCCCACAACAGCAGCCTCCTCACCGCCGGATGCACGATCCTGTTCAACTCCTTTCTGGCCCTGTCGTCTCCATTCTCAAACACGATGGACCCCAAAGCGTCGCGGTCGAGTGAGCCGTCCGAACGGAGGATGGAGGTGCCGAACTGCTTGACGAGAGAGGCGAGCGCGGAGGTGCCAGGAGCGACAGCGCGGCGGGAGAGGACGTCGAGGTCGATGAGTGGGACGGAGTGCGGTGGTAACTTGAGCTGCTCAGAAACGGTCGATTTGCCTGCGATGTGCGGGGTGATGAGCATCAGCTCACGCTCCGGTGGATGCAGTGGTGAGGGGTCGGGCGGCGGAGGAGGTGACAGGAGCTTACTTACCGGAAGCGATACCGCCAGTCAGGCCAACAACTATAGACACATGGGTTAGAGTTGGCTGGTCGGGTGCATTGTCGAGAGCGCCGAGAGCTGGATTGAAGGGGCGTACTGAGCATCGCAACAAAGCACCTAGCTCAACAGGGCAGCACCAATTGCCTCCTAATACAACACGAATCCAAGTATCTGGAACTACGATTCGTAGATCGTTTCGTTGTCGACCGACGCGCTACCTAGAGATGCTGATGGTTGGAGTTCAAGTGCGCTGCTCAAGACTTGGGCGCGACGAACTTGGGCAGAAATCGGCTGGTGGCTGTTGCTTTCTCACCACTTCTTTCACTAGTTTTCGACATCCTTCCAGAGTCAGTCAAGTCGACCATTACATAGTATATGCGCTTCCAGGTTCAGCCTCCACGCATCGCCGAACATCAGATCCCCGAACCGCCCCTCGAAAGTCACGAACTCGGAAGGTCCTCATCGACTACCGTCGCACTCACCCTCGCACGATGTCCACCATTCAGTCCTTGCCGCCTGAACTCGTGCTCAGAATCCTGGAGTACGTCGTCGAGTCGTGCGACTGGGAGGACACGAACAGCAACCGAACCCGGCGACGGCTGCTCTGCTCGACCGCTCTCGTCGCTCGTAACTGGTCTCGGCCGTCGCAGATGCTCTTGTGGAGGAACATGGCTTTCGACTCTGAGGCGGAGGTCGACCGACTGATGGATGCCACGTCGCCCTGGCTTTATCGGACCGTCGAGCTGTGCTTCTACCTCATTCCTTTGGAGAAGATGACCTCCGTCCTTGCCCATCTGAGAGGGATCGACCATCTCACCATAATGGGGTCTAGCATCTCGACTTCACTGTTCTGCTTGCCCGCTTTGAGAGGTGCGTGCCGCTACCGTTTTTTCGCGGAATGTGGCTGACACGTTTCCTCCTTGGTAGACTTGAAGCGGCTCGATCTCATCGATGTTGTCGATCACTCTACTCGCCCCTCGTCAGACATCACTATTCGACTCGAAACAATGACGCTTCGCGCCCGAGTCGCTCCACAAGGCACGCTGGCCTCGCTCCTCGCCAGCAGCCAACACTCCCTCACCCACTTGACGCTCTACTACGTCTGGCTCACCATTGCCCTCATCTCCCTCCTCGACACCGTAGCACCCAACCTCGTGTCGCTGGACATCTGGGACGACGCGGAGGACGCCTCGTCGCTGCTCACGCCGTTCTACAACTCGTGTGGATCGCTCGAACGCCTCACGCTCTCCCCTAACGAGGACTTGCTTGACCCACTCCTGCAGTCAAGTATCCGGGTGGAGAAATTGGTTATCGGCAGAGATACCGCTGAGCTCAGCGCGGTGCGGGCTCTCGTTCGAATAGTGAGGGACTCGCAGGTCCTCGCTCGTGGATGCGTCGAGGTGATTCGGCAGCGTAACTGGCCGGAGCTTGGAGCAATGTGGGCTGCCGTGGAGAAGGCTTGCAAAGCCAGAGGGATTGGTTACGCCCATCTGGTGAGCCAGTGATGGAACTACGTAGCGGCGGGATGGCGGACAGAGGGTTTTGGTGTAGAGCTGAGAAGGGGCCGGGATGAGTAGACAGGCGGTACACGTGGGGCGGAAGAGCGGCTAGAGTGCTTACATGGCTGGCAAGACATTACGTCGGAAGGCTATCATACTCGCCTTCTGCTGTGTGCCCGATTCCAAACCTGTGCGCCACGTGGCCCCTCTCGATAAACTATGTCCAGGCCGACGTGGAGCCGGAAGGCAAGTGGCTTGGACACCGTTCAGGCGCACGAAGCTCTGCTTCTGAGAACTACAGCTCTGGTCTCAAGACTCGCCAGAACAGCTGACTTTATTTGCCAATTCTCTCTCTACCATCAATCATCCCCTTGCCCGTTGTCGTCGAGCCGCGACGCCCGCCCTCGCACTGGCTCCTCGCGGCCCCACCACCTACCGAATCGCTCGCTGTCTACCCATCGTTGTCTCACACTCGCCAACATGCAATCATGTCCATCCGAGATCCTCGCCAACATTCTTGGGCATTCCGTCGAGACTCACATCTGGTGGGACGCGGAGGACGACGCGAAGCGAAGGCGGCAGCTGTGTTCGACCGCGCTCGTCTCTCGCTGCTGGAGGGATCCTTCCCAGCGGCTTTTGTGGAAGGAAATGTGTCTTGAAGGTAGAGAAGGAGAAGGACGGATCAAGAAGCTCGTCGCAACGGCGGTGGGAGGACGGTGGCGGACCGCGAGGCTGGATCTCAAAGAGATTGATTTGATGAGGACGATGGACCTCCTCGATCACCTCAGAGGCGTTGAGCACCTCGTCGTCTACGACTCTGAGTTCTATGATGGCTTGTTTGAGTGGCCTGCTTTGCGTGGTGAGCGGCTTTTTCGTCTGCCGTTTCCCTGGCAGCTGACCTAACTCGTAGAGCTGAAGCGGTTGGAGCTCCACTCCGTCAAGGACGAGTCCTCGAACACAAAAGCAGAGATTGAAGTCGCTCTGGAGAGGATCGTCCTCTCTGGCGTCTCTTCGGGACCGACACTCGGCTCTCTCATCGCTAGCAGCCGACACTCGCTCAAGCACGTCTCGTTGGAGCAAGCCGTCGGTTTTGTGGCGCCTCACTGGTCGCTCACCGAAGAGCCGGCCAGCACTAGCGAGCTTCTAGCTGAGTTTTAGGTAGCTGCATCGAACCTCACCTCTTTCTCCCTCACCATCGAGCACCAAGACGACCCCGCCGTCGTCAGGCGATTCTTGGACGCGTGCGGCACACTCGACCGACTCGGCCTCAGGTCCGACTCGTTGCTCCTCGACGCCTTTGAGTCTTCCACTATCAAAGTGTCGCGCCTTGCTGTTGAGGATTTCGTGGCGGAGGAAGACGTCGTCGCGGCACTCGTTCGATTGGTGAGGGACGAGAGGGTTTCGAAGGCCGGGAAGGTGGAGGTGCGCGGGACTCATTCGTTTGGCTGGGTCGCGGACATGTTTGATGTGTTGGAAAGAGTGTGTGATGTCAAAGAGGTCGCGTTCGTATACATAGCGGGATAGCAACGGACACTGGAGGTCTGGACGCGGCAAAAGGTGAGCAAGAGGACTGGGACGATTGAGCAGTCGAAGGGTCATGCTTGTTACAATTAATGATTTGAATTACTTGGGTATTCTGTGCTGTTATTCCTGGCCGCTTGAATCTTACTTTGTGCGCTCCTTGAACACCACGTAGTGTCCAATCTTGAAGCGTGCGCCTCCACTGAGGTTGAGAGCTCACTCATCCTTGTGACCAGCCCGGTGCCGAAACATTAAGACTGCTGATTCTGATGAGGTGGCGACTGTCGCAAAGTTTACCGTAGATTAGACAACCGTCAAGCGCCACGTCAGCGCCTCTCCGCCCTCCGGCTCGCAAAGTCGCCGGAGGGCGGCCTCTCGCCTCTCCGAGCCCGCGAGTCCACCACGCGCGGGTCACTCTTCGCTCCGCCCACTCTCGCTCCTTCCACGGTCTAAACTCGCACTACTTTTCGCACGACCACTATCACGATGAGCGTCGTACAAGAGCCCAAGCACAAACGTCCGAATGGGAACCCGTTCCCTATTCCCCTTGCGCCAGGGTTCTCGCGTGACAAGCAGAGCTTCGTAAGTTGTCGCTCTCGTCCCCGTTCGTCGGTCTCAGGTCTCGCTGTCGAAAGGAGGGTGTGGCTTGCACAGCATCGATGGAGCTGGATGTGGATTGTGGGACGAATGAGCGCAGGTCGTGGTGGTTTGAGGGGCTCGTGAACGGGAGGAGTGTCGGTGTGGCCACCCCAAGATGCTCGTCAGTTGGATCGAGAAAGGAACGCACGCCGAACCTTTCTCGCCCTATTCAACCGATTGACACTCCTCTCGCTCCCCCCTCTCTGGACCATCACTTCCCATCCAAGTACGGCCGCCGGTACCCCACAGCTCGCGCTCGTGCTCGTCATCCCCAACCAGCTTGCTGGCGCTTGCTCGAGAGGGCACGATGTCGCGAGACTTTCTGGTCGTTAGGTCTGGTGAAGGAATTCGAGCTGGGGCCGGCTGGGTTGGGGCCGTGACGGAAAGCAATGCGCCCCTGAGGTCATCTTGCTGATCTTCCTGACGGGATGTGCGAGCTGACGGGACGTGCTACCGCTTCATGAGAAGCTACTGAGGAGCGTTTTGCATGATCGGAGACGGTGCTCTCTCTTGTGACTGTTGGCTTCTGCTCTCAACACTGCTTACAACCCGCCATCGGAGCCCGCGTCTCCTCTCCGAACTCCCCGACTGATCTTCTGTTCTTTCTCCGTCGCCTACCAGACCAAGCCGAACCCCAACTCTGGAGAATCCGACATCTACATCCACGCCGGTTTCCCTCACCTCCCCAACCCCAACACAGCCGACAAGTTCCCGAAAACCGCGTACGGATGCTTCAACCTCGGCTTGGCGACCGTGCCCCAGGGCAAGTGCTTCGGCAGGAGACCTTGGGACGACGAGCAGGTCAGAGCGGATGGAGGGAAGGGCGATTGGGCGAAGAGGTTTGAGTGGGAGACGTACGAGGAGATTGATGCGAGGAGGACGAGGGTCGGGAGTGGGTTGGTGAGGCTGAAGGAGGAGGGCGTGGTGGGGAGCGTTGAGAGGCAGTGGAAGGTCGGCGTGTGGAGTGTCAACAGGCCTGGTGCGTATTTTCTTTCCTTGTGCTCTTGAGGTGAGCTCGTTGTGGATTATCAACTGACCGTCACCTTTCTCCGTCCTTCTTCCTCTGCGCTGATCAACTGTACGCCATCTCTAGAATGGCAAATCGCCTCCCAAGCCTGTTCGGCCTATTCCCTTGTCCTCGTCTCCCTCTACGACACGCTTGGACCCAACGTTGTTCGCTTCTGCATCAACCACGCCGACATCTCACTCGTCTTCGCCGCCGTCGACCATATCCCCGCGTTGCTCAAGCTTGCGGATGAGTGCAAGGGCTTGAAGGTACTTCTCTTAATATCATCTGTGACGGCCCTCAAGTTTTGCCCCATAAATATCCTAAGCGAATGCTGACTGACAATGGCACCGTCCGGCCTTCCCGTATAGGTCATCGTCAGCATGGACGCCTTCGTCGGTCGCTTCGAGAAGAGTGGCAAAGTCCTTCGCGAGTGGGGCGAGAAGGTTGGCATTAAGGTCATGGGTATTGATGAGCGTGCGTCGTTCTCCATTTTGCTCGTTCGTTGCTTCACCCAGGCCACGTGCTAATCGTCCGTCCGGCTTCGTGTTGATCACCCTTTCAGTCGAGGCGCTCGGAGCTGCTCACCTCGCTCCTCACATCCCACCAAAGGGAGAGGATGTCGCTTCAATTTGCTACACTTCTGGCGTACGTCTTTCCTCCTTTTCCTTCCAGACCACGCGGGACACGTGGCTGATGTGCTGGCGGCCAAACCAGACTACCGGAGATCCAAAGGGCGCGGTCCTTTCGCACCACAACCTCGCTTCGGCTGCTATTGCTTCGCTGCACGGAAACGATAGCATGGAGGATAACGCGGTCGTGATTTCGTACTTGCCGGTAGGTTGTCTTCTCCGAACGGCGGTGAGGGCAAGCGAAGGACTGACGCGCTTGTTTGAACAGCTGTCGCACATCTATCAGAGGTTTGCCGAGGATGTTGCGCTTTGTGAGTTTCTGCTGCCTCACTTTCTAATTGATGAGAGGATTGTTGCTGAACAGCTACTCAACAGCGACTGGTGCCGCTATCGGATACTCTTGTGGAGACAACTTGAGGTTGTTGGAGGATATCCAGCTCTTGCAGCCTACTGTAGGCCCACCATCTCGTTCAAATGCTCCACCCAAACACTGATTAAGTTTCCCTCCTCAGTACTTCATCTCCGTCCCGCGAGTCCTCAACCGCGTGTACCAGGCGCTCAAGGCTCAAACCGTCGACGCGCCTGGCGTCAAGGGCGCGCTGTTGAGAAAGGTGTTTGCGGCGAAGATGGCGAACCTCAAGAGCGGCGGTGGAGTCAAACACCCTGTTTACGACGTTCTGTTGAGGAAGGTGAGCTCCCTTCCTTCTTTCCCCTTGTGAGGCTCGATGTTGATCAGAGGGGGGCCCAAATTACAGGTCCGAGCAGCACTCGGCGGCAACGTCGTCCTCATTGGCTCAGGCTCCGCTCCGATCGCGCCAGAAGTCCTCGACTTCCTCAAAGTCGCCTTCTCGTGCGAGGTCACGGAGGGGTACGGCCAGACAGAGAACTGTGGCATCGCGTTGAGGTGCGTCGAGGGCGACATTGATGCGGGGACTTGTGGTCCCCCGCAGCCGGGAAGTATGGTCAAGCTTGTCGATGTGCCGGATGTGAGTGATTTTCTATAAGAACGGAGGCGAAAGGTGCTAATCATTACTCGGGGGCAGATGGGCTACTTCTCGACGGACAAGCCGTACCCACGGGGCGAGATCTGCACGAAGGCGGGCAACGTTATCACCGAGTGTGCGTTCACTTTTCCTCTCAGTCATAGACTGCAGTTTGGCTCACTTTGAGGCTCCAAAACAGACTATAAGGATCCTAAGAAGTCGGCCGAGACGGTCGACCAGGATGGGTGGCTCCACTCAGGCGACATTGGACTCGTTGACGAGAAGGGCAGGTTCAAGATCATTGACAGGATCAAGAACCTGGTCAAGCTCTCGCAGGGAGAGTATGTCGCCCTGGAGAAGGTCAGCTCTTACTTTCTTGGTTCTCGTTCTTGTGGAGAGGCTTGGGGGCTGACGTGGGTTTGGACGTTCTCAGGTCGAGAACATCTACGGACTGTGCCCGCTCATCGCTCAGATCTATGTTCACGGAGATGGGTTGAAGGATCACGTGGTTGCTGTCCTCGTTCCCGATCCGGAGAAGTTCGCTCGTGCGTCTCTCCCAAACCTTCGCGTCCTTACGAGCACTTGCTGACTTTTCGCCGGCCCTCGCACAGCTCTCGCGGCGAAGGTGCTTGGGAAGTCCATCGCCACCACCGATATTGCGGCTCTCGAAGCTGCGGCTAAGGACCCCAAGGTCGTCGCTGCAGTCGGGAAAGAGCTCACCCCGTATGCCGAGAAGGCGAAGCTCAATGGGTCCGTTGTTCCCCCCTCCCCATTCGCATTCCTCGGGAAGGGTTACTAACTCGCCGTTTTCGGTAAAAACCAGCTTTGAGCGCATCAACAACGATATCTTTATCACCATGGATCCGTTCACGATGGAGAACGACCTCCTCACGCCGACGCTCAAGACTAAGAGGAACGTCGCGGCGAAGAAGTTCAAAGTCGAGCTGGACAAGCTTTATGACGCGAAGCCGAAGAAGGTGGCCAAGCTGTAGTTTACTTTCTTTTGTGGTGAGGAGATGGGACTTGGTATAAGTGCGCTCTGATTTTTGTATTGGTCACTCGCGTTTGTCCATCTGTTTTTGAAGGAGGGTTGGATGTGGAGAGAAGTCTCACCTCACGTAGGTTATTGGTGTTACAAAGCAAGCCCGGCTGTTGGGAGTGCTTTGTTCAACCCCTTTTTGAAACAGCCTACCGTAGGAGTATTCAACACTGGAGAAGGGAGGGAGAAAATGTGTATGTTTTCAGACCCGCTCACGTTCTAAGAGGAAGCTAGACTGAAAGGAGGAATGAGGGCCAAAGGAAGCAAGACCAAAATGTAGAGGGAGGGTATATATTCAAGCTCAGAGGCACAATCGTGGTGAGACGGACTGTTCGCGTTTACAACATGGCCCTGCACGTGTTTCCTTCTAAAGTGAAGCCCGGAAGGCACGACGCTGGAAAACAACGGACTTAGTGGGTTGAAGTTCAAGAAAACAAAACAGGGAAACCCACTGATTCGGCACTCTCCTTGCTGGCATGTGACGTCGTCGATGTGCGGAAGCATGGAGCAGTCCACGGCGCCGGTCTGTCGAATAGGAATCGCCACGTCAGCGTGTGTTCGACCTCAACCAGAAGAGAGGCAACAAGAACGCACAGCTTCATCGCAGCCGCCACAGTTCTCCAAAGAGTTGTCGGTGTCGACGCACTCGTACCCGCCCTTCCAGAGAGGGCACGCCGTCATGCCAGCAGACTGGCACAACAGCGCTTCGCGATCGCGAGCTGGTTCCGACGGGTAACGGCGTTGCCAGACGGGGTGACGGGGACGGTGGCAGCGGTGCACGAAAGACCGTCGGCGGAAGGAGTGGTGCCCAATGGGCAGCCCGTACACTCGGCGGTGCCGTATGCGTCACAGTAGCCGCTGGTGCAAACGGCGCCGCTCGGGGGGCATGCTTCAGCGTAGGAAGCCTGGACTCGCCCGTAGGTCCGTATAAGCGTGCAAGGTCCACAAATGCCAAAAAGGGGACAGCTCACAATGAAATAGGCTCCATCAGAGACTCCTTCGATGCCCGAACCCCCACAATAGCCTTGGATGTTGGTGGTGAAATAATTCGTGAGGCAATAAATGCTCCCTAGGCACTGGTCATCGGCGTCGCAGGGAGTTCCAAAGTTTCCTTTGTTGTGACAATCAATCAGCGGGTGTGATGTAGTTCAAAGGAAAAAAAAAGAAGGGTGCCCACACGCAGACTCCTTGGGCCGAGCACGATCCATTGTCGCACTGGGTATCCGCACCCTGCTTGGAAGGATCGCAAGCCGCGCCGGCGAAACCACAATAATGGTTGCCGCTCCCGTTCACATCCGGTACACACTGGGAATTTTTCGGAACGTAGCCGGTGCTTTTGGACCCGCCGGAGACGGATCCGTAACTGGGGTCCGATACCATCGCGGTACAACTAGAGAAACCGGCATTGCTGGCTTGGTTAAAAAGGGAGGTGTAGTCGCCTTCGGGTTCAAGGAGTGTACACGTATGGGCGTTCATTGAAAAAACGGAGGGAAAAAGACCACGTTAGCGATGCCACGTCATCCAGGCGCGTCAGGTCTGTGCGGGGCGCGAATGGGCCTTACAAGACAACGGATTACTGGGATCACAAGGGAACCGCCCGACACCAGTGGCCGCAATGGCCTCTCCTGCCATCATGAAGGTTGCGACGGCAGCGAAAGCCGCCCGAACGTTGCTGCCGCTGAACATTGCCTCAAAATTGAAGCTGAGGACCAGTGACGAAAAGGATACGAGTAGTGGAAGGTGAAGAGGTAGACGTTGATCAGTATCTTGACTGGATGTGAAACAAAAACGTACTCTTTGGAGAGGGCGTGTTTTGCAGAAAGGGTTGGACGAGAATCGTCGAACGGCGTAGTCGGGAAGTCGAAGTGAGCGTGAAAGGCTGCCTCTTCGACGCTGCTAACGGGAACGGGAGAATGAAGAGAGATGAGAAAAAAGAGAGAGGTTAGAATACTGGCAAAAGCACAGTGCCCTTGGGTGCCAAGCTAGTGGGCGCCGGGTGTCTTCGATGGAGAAGCCCGGGAGCAACTGCTTACGGGATTCCGCTCATACATGGTCCCCCGATCGTCAGAAGCGATTCTACCGTCGACGTTGTCAATGTGATGAATGTTTAGTGGGAGAGCGTTCCAAAACTCCTCTTTCATTTGATGTTTGTGTTATCGGCGTGTGAGCCCAACGGGATTTGGGTTCATGGCGAACAGCCACCGGCTTTTTTCAACATCCTTCACCCTGCAGCATTGAAGCAGCTTTGCCTCGTTAACGACTTCTTTGAAAAAGGAATCTTCCAGAACGGCGGGTTCAATTTCCCAAGCTAATGTGCAAGAGGCCTGAGCCACTCGCTTATCCCTCTGGCTGACGTCCCCGTTCCCGGCAAATGTCGACGAGCCGGAGTTACTGGGTACCTTTGGTGGTCTCGCCCTTCCATAAAAGCAAATCTAATTGACGCTCAGGGCATGTCGCTACGGGTCCTAGTCTCACCTTTGGCACAGGGTGTACCGGATTTACGCTCCCGAGAGCCATTCAGGCAAACATCCAGCACCGTTGCCGTTGGCTGCCATTCATCTTTTGCCTTTTAAATACCTCGTGGAAATGATTGTAGCAAAAGTCTATCATGGTTTGCCCGCTTTAAATCAGTCCTGCTCGAGCACAATTGAACACGTGAGCGCGCGTGGCTCAGCCAACGTCAGGTCTCAGCCCTCCATGGACGTATTGATTGACCAGCTGAGTACTCAATGTAATACTACTGAAGAGAGTGCCAAAAACGGCGTGCATTGCCGGCCACGTCTTATTTCCCGCCGTTTTCAACGAAAGTCGATTTACTTTATGAGCGAGCTTCGAGGCGGCAGTGACAGTGGCGTCAGGGTTGGTGTTCGTACGCAAACGTCCGGCCCACGATCGCCTATCTAGTCAAACGGCTACAGACTCGCTACGTACCTCCTTCGCCAGAGTCTACCTGCTGGCTGCTGTTGTTGCCCTCACGGCCGGCGGCTTCAGCGCAGGAGCTGTGCCCATCATCTCGCGGGTTCGCGGCCTCTTTGTTCCCTTTACTCTCGCCAACCTCACTACAGTAGGTTGTGTCCTTACGTTGAGCTCTACCCCTGGCTCACGCTGATGTCAACTCCTTCGAACCTGCAGAAATGGACCAACTCCCCGCCGAGCTCCTCCGCTTGATCCTCGTCAACCTCGCCGACGTGCGAGCCCCGGGCCACCCAGACGACCTCGAACGCTACCCAGGGCTGGCGGACCTCTGTCGCTCTTCTCTTGTCAACAGAGCCTGGCTCGACGCCGCGCGGCCGCTGATCTGGCGCCACCTCGTGCTCGAGACGCTCCCGAACGACAGCGAGGAGTTGCAGCAGGACCGGAGGAGGAGGTTAGGGCTGGTGGTGAAGGCGATGAAGGATCATCCAGAGAGGGGAATGCTCGTGCGGTCGATCGCGTTGTCGTTTGATCGTGAACTGGCGGCGATGCCTACGACTCCCGCGTTGGTTGAGCAGTGCCCGCTGCTCTCGTACCTCTCCATCGAAGGAATGTCGACGTTGGAGCTGGACAAGCTTTCTAGGAGAGGGGTGCTTTCTGGTACGTAGCTCACTTCTTTCTCCATTTGAACTGTCACTAATCACAGCGAGCGTCTTTCGTCGGGTAGAACTGATCACCCTCCTCATCGCCGACGGCGTCTTCACCATCGCCCCTTCCGCCAACGTTCTTCAACAATACCCAAAACTCACCACACTCCGCCTTCTCGAACTCGAGATGGACGACGCCTCATTCGCCGCCATCCTCTCCCCGCCCACCCTCCGTACCCTCACCATCTCCGGCGTCCGTGGCGTCTCCGACGCGGCCTACCTCGAAGCCATCAAACTCCCCTCCGCAAATCTCAGAACCCTTTCCATCTGGGCTCTCCTAGACCCCGACATGGGCTACGTCTCGTGGTACGAGGTCTTGCCGACGTACACCTCGCTCGAGAACCTCGAGCTCTCGCTCGACCTCTTCCCCCTCTCGTCACGACTCATCGATCGTCGACCGAAGAACCGACCCCTCAACCTCCTACTCAACTTCCATCTCAATTGGTACTTCCCCATCACGACTGCCGATGCGGATAGCGTCTAACGGGTTTTGCTGGGAGATTTGAAGTCGCTCAAGAGCGTCAAGTATAGGTGGAGGCCGTTTGGGAACTCGGAGGATTTGGTCCAGGGTGGTGCGGTGAAGGAGGGACATCTGGAAAAGTTGGAGAAGGAGATTGGGGAGGCGTTGGAAGCGCAGAAGAGGAAGGCGCTGCAGGC
Organism: Pseudohyphozyma bogoriensis; assembly: GCA_024364755.1. Lineage (NCBI taxonomy): Eukaryota > Fungi > Basidiomycota > Microbotryomycetes > Chrysozymaceae > Pseudohyphozyma > Pseudohyphozyma bogoriensis. Next base: position 147,548 of record JALBUQ010000033.1, read on the forward strand.
ATAGTGAGAAGGGAGGGATGAGGTGGTCGCGAAAGCAAGTGAGCGCGAGCGGCAACGTTGGCCGTTTCTTCTTGTTGTCATGACAACGGTTCTGTCACAGGTGCGCTTTGAGATGGATGGTGGGATGGGTGCGTGGAATGAGCGCGTAGCGTCAACGTTGTATCTGTCCTTGCGGGAACGGTACTTGTCTTCACCACCCGTTTCTCGCCCTTTCGTGTTGGCCACGAGTCGAACGAGAACGCAGACGGCTCTGTGTCGATTATTATCCTCACAAGGATCATTCCGAGCGTTGGAATACCTCTTTTCAATGGTCGATGTAGGCTGAACTACGAGTGACCAGCACGGTCGAGCAAAGTGGCAGGTGGCCCGCTCCCGCCTTCCAGTTCAAGTCGTCGATGTCAATGACGGGTCTCAAAAGTAGAACCATGAGCTCAGAAAAGACAAAAATTGAAGGCACAGCAGAAGTGAAATCGCAGAAGAGCGTCAGCCGTCTGTGTCGAGGGAACTCTGCGGCGAAGGCGACGTGGCCCGCCCACTTTCACCCTTGCGCTCGCCCGGTTCGTGCAACTGAAGAGCTCACATCCTTGTTCACGGGTTTCATCTTTGTCATATCCTTACGAATGAAAAAGCCACCCCTTCCGCCTCGCATACACTTCCCGCGTCAACCCACATGCTCCCGACCGTTGGCCAGCCAGAACTCATCCTGACTTCCACGTTCCCGCCTGCCAACACCCGCGTCTCGGTGACTACGCGTAAGAACGCGTGGATAGTATCTTCGTTCCCAAGAACACTTTCCCAAATGTGAAGGCTGGAGACTCGAATGGTGGATGAGAGGAGAGGCTCGAGTAGGGAAGGGTCGGAATACAGGGACAGATGTTTGAGCGAACCGCACGAGTCGTAGAAATGAGTGAGGAGAGCGGGGCTGCCCTTGAAACTGTCTAGAATGGTAAGGGAGGTAATTTCTGGTGTGGCTGTCTCTAAAGTGGGAAGGAGTGCGTGGCTCCCCCGGTCTGGCCCAAGCGTGAGGTGCGTGAGCGAGTGTTGACTGCTGTTGGCGAGTGCGGCGACGAGGGGGCCAAGTGTGCCTCCTGACACTTGATTGAAGGTCAGATCTAACTGCTCAAGCTTGCAGCCGAGGTTCAAGTAGTTGTGGGGACCGGGATCTGTGACGCCGCCCAATTGCAGCCGCTTCAGCTCTGTGAATGGGATGAACGTGTCAGCGCCTTGAAGAGGTTCTGGAACTGGATCGGAACGCGTACCGTTTAGCGAAGGCAACGACCAAATAGAAGGTAGTATGATACCGTTGAAAAGCATAAGATGTTCGAGCCCTCTGAGGTGGTTAAGGAGGACGAAGACATTGTCCGCCCGATGCACGGTGCCGCCAAATTTGCGGATCATGAGCTTCGCGGTGCGATAATATCGGGGCTTGGTGTTTGAGGTCAGCCTTCTGATGGTATCTGCATCATCCACAATCATGCTTCTCCATAGGAGCGTCTGCGACGGTTGAGTCCAGTTCCGAGCGACCAGCGCCGTCGAGCGGAGCTGCTGCCTCCTAAACCGATCGGTATCGGTGTCTGACCAATCAGAGGGCATGCAAGTGTCCTCCATGATCTTAAAGAGGATCTCTGGCAGCCATAAATAAACCGTAGGCATCTTTCGAGGGTGTGGCAGCCGTTGACGCCGGGCTTGTGCGTGGAAGGTGGGGAGCTCCCAAGGTGGCTCGCTTGTAGGGTTACCTAACGGGCAGGCCTGCAAAGTAAGGAAGCTACCTGATGGGCTTAGGCGAGAATATAATATGTGTAAAACAAAGTCGTGGATGTGGTAAGAAGCAGAGAGTCACGGCGGACCTCTTACCCGAAGTCGCAGGACTTCGGGCCGTAGCACCCCACCATGTCGCCGCGCCACAAAGCAGAGACGATGGCGACGGCGAAGAAAAGGTTTGACGGTCAAATGGTTAGCTATTTGCTTTTTTGAATACTGCAAACCTTTGTTGGTTCATCCAAACCCAACAAATCACAGTTGCTGGAAGCGTAAATGCCACGTAGCTCAGTCTTCAGTCGAGGCGTTCCGGGCAAGTCAGATTTGCGCCAGTGAGAAGGTACTCTCAGACATTCACTCTTGGGAGCTGTGGTACAAGCTACCTTTGTCTCTCATTGCCTCCACCTAGTCCCCTTATTCGAAGCCGTCAAAGAATTCGTACCTCGTGCCCATCCATTCCTCCCCGTCTGTCCAAATCTCGTCCTCGTAATAATCGTCCTCCTCGTAGTATTCTTCTTCCTCCTCCTCGTCTTCCCAATCGTCCCATTCGTCTTCGTCGTCTCCCACCTCCACGTAGTCGTAGCTCACTTCGATCCCCCTGGACGTGCACACCCTCGCTACCCTCTCCCACAGCTCCACCTCCTCCGGCACCGAACTGGCTTGCACGTTCAAGTGACCTTGTTCCAACACCTGAGTCTTGGCAACTAGCTGGTGAAGAGCGCGAATGAAGTCGTCTGTGTTCATTGGGTACTTCAGATCCAGTTTGGCGACCCGAATGCTGGAGGAAATGAGAGGTTCGAGAAGGGAGACGTGGCCGGAAAGGGTGAGACTTTTTAGCGTGCTGCAAGAGTCGTAGAACCGGGTGAGAAGTGTTGGTTCGCCCTCAAATGGATCGAAAAGCTCTAAGTCGACGAGGTTTGGCGCCACCGTTTGCAGGGTAGGGAGGAGTGTGGCGAGGGTAGGGCGGAGCGTGGCGTGGGCGCCGTAGAGATGGAGAGTCAAGTGGGTGAGGGAACTGCGACTGCTTTCCAGGAGTGAGGTTAGTCCGCCTTCCGACTGGTGTGCCGGTATGAGGCGTAGCTCCTTTATCGTGAGATTTAGCGAAGATGTTTGGTTGTCGGACGGGTCGTGAACGCCGTTGAGCACCACACGGCTGAGGTCTGTAGAGACGATGATGTCTCAGCTTGAAAGTACATCTAGAAAAATTGACACTGACCCTTCAATGATGGAGAGAGTAACATAGCCGACGAAAGCGTGCACTGCGCCATTTCGAGACGCTTGACCCCTCTGAGGTGGCCGAGGAGTGTGATTGTCGTTTCCGCAGAGATGTGGTAGAGGGAGAGCACAACGGTGCGATGGAGTGCTGAAGGGTTGCTCTTTATCAAGTTATTGATCCTTTGCTCCCCATCCTTTGCAAACCGCATGTCCTTCCACAGAAGGATCTGCGACGGCCGGGCCCAGCTGCGAGTGACCAACGCCGTCGAACGGAGCTGCTTTCGTCGTTTCTCGTCGTCGTACAAGTCTTCAACGGCGTGTTCGAGGAACTTGAGGACGAGCTCAGGAGGAAAAGATTGGATGGTGGTCATTTTTGGGGGGGGAGGAGCCGGTCACCGACGAGCTCCTGAATACGCGGCAGGCGATTCAGCGTGCACTCTTTGCAGGAGCACGAGAGAATGGCAACCAACTTGAAGCGCTCGAGATCCGAGTGACCCTCGTATGTGGTTCGGGTTCGTGGTGCGAGTGATGGAGCAAAAGAACAAGGAGAGGAAAAAACTGAGGCCCTAGCGTGGTGATTCTGTTCCTCTTCAGTCTCCTGACTGGCAAGCTTCTGAGCGCCGCTTCCGAGTGCGCAGAGGTGACGTGGCAGTTGAGATGCGTGCGAGTCGTACTGTAGAACGACGTGAGGAGAGGCTGAGATTGGTTGCTTTCAACGATAAAACACCCACACAATCGGAAGGTAAAAAAAAAATGGCGACAAGAAGAAAAAACGATGGCTACACGAAAAACACGACCCCCTCCTTATCCCCCACTCGCTGCCACCCCAGTCATCTCACGACTCGTCATCGACCGCACTCCCACTCCCCCTCCTCTTCTCGAAATGCGCCTTCCTAGCCTTGTCCCCATCCTCCCCCTCATCATCACTCTGGACCGCACTATTCGTCGTACTGATTCCAAACACGGCGTCCGCCCTCCTCCTCTTCAACAAGTCCTTCGCGTCGACAAACTTGCCCGTCGTCTCCATTGCGCCAGCACTGCCTGACCTCGTGGTCTTCGTTTGTCCCCCATGAGGAACAGCAGCAGAAAGTGGGTTGAGGTGGTCGTCGTCTGAGAGGGAGGTCGTGGATCGGTCTTTCTCCGGTACGGGTTCGGTAAAGCTCCTCGATGCGACGCCGTTGGTGCCGAGAGGAGGAGCGGAAGGGAGGCCGAGCGCAGCAGTCGACTTGTAGAGGTCTTCCTCCTGCTGAGGCTTGGACATGATATCGGACGGCACGAGCGGGATGGGCGACTGCCCGCCTGCAACGACAGAGACGGACGACGAAGGCGCAGGACTGGGCGTACGTGGGAGCGTCGAGCTGCCGTCGTCCGACTCGGAGAGGCTGAGGCTCGTCGGTCGGTTGCCGGAAAAACGGCGCGCCATGGGTGGAGACGAGGTGGGACCCAACGCGGGCGCGGGCGAGTTGGCGCGACTGGTCGTGTTGGACCGCTTCTTGGGCGTGAACGAGAGCACCTCGTCCTCCTCCTTGTCGCTCAGGCTGCCGGCGTCTATTCTCGGCGTAGAGGGTTTTGGCGAAGCGCCTTTGAGGAGCTGGAGGGAGGGGTTGGGGAGAGGGACGGGGAGAGAGTGCGTGTGCATCGCGGCGGGAGGAGGCGTCGGCTGGCGCTTTGCGTGGTGCTTCTCGAAAGCCTCGACGATCCACTCGGCCATCATGTCCATCGCATCGTTGGCCTCGGGAAGGATGCTGCGAGAAATCGCAAATTAGCATCTCAGAGCATGTCGCATCTTGACAAAGGGGGAAAGCCAGCGACGCACCTCGACATCTGCAAGTACCCATGACTCCACCCCGAAATGATCCTCATCTGCACCCAGTCCTCCTCGTCCTCGTCGACGATCGGGTCCTTGCGACTCGAGACGCCCGACGACATGCGGAGCGACTCGCCAAACTTGTTCTGCTTGGCGAGGAGCTCGAGCTTGCGCGAGTCCTTGGCCTCGCGGATCTTGCCGGCGAAGATGACGGTCTGCGAGTGGGCCACCTCAGTCAGCAAAGAGTTTTCCTCATTTTCAGCAAAGTAGAAGGCAACTCACATCGTCGACGAAAGGATCACGCTCGCCGCACGACATGTACACGGGCGGGAACTGAGCGAGGAGCTGAGGAGGGGTGAAGATCGGCGAGATGTGGTAGTCGGAATGCAGGTCGGGCGAGTTGTTGGGTCCGATGTAGAGAAGCGCCATGGCGCGGCACTGTGGAAAAAACGGGTAAGAGGAGAGTCAGTCGGTGCATGTGGCCCGAAACTTTGGAGGTGAGAGCTGACCATCGAAGGCGAGATGATACGATCTACGTGAGGGACAAGATCGTGAGCACTCGAAGAAACTCTTTTCGAACAAAGAGCTGAAAAGTCACCATTGAAGAACGCCGTCCGACTCGTCATGGCCAACCTCGTCTCCAACGGCCCCTTCCCACTCATCTCCTCCTGGACCAACTTGCCCGCCTCGTCAATCTCCCTCTCCAACTCCCTCTGCTTCCTCTCGTTGCCCGCAAAAAACAACACCCTCTGACTCAGACTCTTGTTCTCCTCCCTCTCGCGGTTCCACCCCAAACTCGGGACCGGGTCGCCGTCCCCGTAGTCCTCGTCACCAGTGACTGGACCCCCACCATTCTCGCCAAACATCCCCATGGAGAACTTGGCGCTTCTGGCTGGACTCGGAGAAACACTCGCGACGCGCTTGATCGTCTCGCCCCACGACGTCGTGCGCTTCCTCTTCGGCCTCTCAACGTCCTCGACGACCGAGAGGGGCGAGCGGTGCTCAAAGTGGTCCTTCTGGCGCAAGAGGCCGGCAATGTTGGACGACGATTCCTGGCGCAGGACTTTGAGGTCCGACGAGGGCATCCAGGACGTGAAGTGGAACGAGAGGCACGGGTAGGCGAACACGAGCGCGACGGGGTTCGGGAGCGAGGGCGACGATTCGAGCATCTTGACGACGACCGCCGTGGCGATGTTGGCTCCGCTGTGGAGGTAAAGAAAGGTGAGTCGTTGTGCTATCCGACGACAACTGTCCAAACGACGCACGCAGAATCTCCCGTGAGGATGACGTTGAGCTGGTTCCCCCTCATGCCAATCGACTTGCCCTTGGACTCGTACAGCAGCTTGTACGCGTCGTACGCCTCGTCAATCGCGAACGGGTAGGGGTACTCCGGAGCCTACGTCCGCTAATATAAGCAGCAGTTCAAGTTCAAAAAAAATGAGAAAAGAGAGAGACGCACCTTGCCGTAATCAAACGCCAACACGGGCCGCTTGGTCTTGATCGCCCATCGGATCAACCGCTCCTCGTGGTGCAGCGGCGTCATGCAGATGAACCCTCCGCCGGGGAGGTCAAACACCAAGTCGGTCGTGTTGGCGAGTTCCTCTTCCGTGCCGTCGAAGAACAGCCACGCGGTGATCGGTTTCCTAGGTGGCGAAGAAAGGAGGGGTCAGTTCGAAGAAGGAAGGAAAGAAGGGGAGGAAAGTGAACACTGACGTGTACGAGGAAGAAGAAGGTCGAGGGAGGAGGATCCGCTTGTTGATCTTGATCCTCGGTCGCCCGTGGCGGGTGAGGACGCGGAGGATCGGGTTCGACGTCTTCTCCCACGTCGTCCTGAGCATCTCGACCGTACAGATCGCGCGGTATTTCCTCAGCTGTCAACACCAGCCTACTATCAGCAAATCTCCACATTGTTAAAAGAATGAAAACAAGAGCACACCTTTTCATCCGCCTCGTTGGCGAAAAAGAGGTAGTAGCCCGTGAACGCGAGCGAGGCGACGTGGCGGAGCCAAGCGGGGCGAATGTTCATCGCCGTCGCAAAGCCCGCATCGAACGCCGTGACGATCCAAGTCGCTCTGTAGTAGTCTGTTGTCACGTCACCACCATGATTACTCGTCAGCAAAGGAAAGGGAGCTCCTATTCCGACCCCCCTCCATCTCTGCTACGAAACCAACCGGGGACTCACTCCTGGAATACAGCCTCGCCAACGGTTCCGGCGCCTGGAGTCCGAGGATGCTATCCGAATGCTTGACGGCGTAGATGCCAATAAAAGTCGAGAGGATGATCTGCCACGGCGTGTACCGACTGAGGAGCTTGTTCAGTCGTCTGACCAACGGGACTCGTCTCGGGCCTTCGCGGTTCCCTTTTGCGAGACGCGAGATCCAGAAGAGGAGGACGAGGAAGACTTGGGTGCGCTTCCAGGACGAGGAGGGGCGGCCGTAGAGCTGGTCGAGCATCCCGCTGGTTGACAGAGGTAGGGATTAGTGGTGTGGTGGTGGTGGGGGGGGGAGGGGAGGGGGCGGACCTGGAATCCTGCTCTTGGTGGGTTGAGAGATGGTGTGTGTTGTAGTGTAGACCCTTTCTCGTCACCTGTTGGTATCACAAAAGAGTGAAGGCGTGGGTTAGCCCATGCCCTCGAGCAACCAAAGGTCGGTGCGCCACCCTCAAGCCGTCGTGCTCGCATCAAAGGAAGCGAGGACTGACCGGTAGCGATAGACCCCAGCTGCCCCTAAGTATTGAGACGAAGCCGCTATGTACAGTCTAAGAGGAATCGAGTCGGGCGACTGGCGAGAGGTGAGCGAGGTGGATGGTGGGCGGTTGATCAGATCTGAAGGGTGTCGAGGTCGTGAAGCAAGCAAAACGGAGAAAGGTCAGCTCCGTGCTACACTCTTCAGCGATCGGCCAAGTGTTGATCTGCTGGTGCTCCCTCTGATCCGGCTCCCGAGCGGCTCGGGGTCCCAAGGGGCGAAGCTGATGGCCATCTCGCTGCTCACTTTCGGACGGTTGCACCGTCGCTCGGCAGTAATTCTCCTCCAAATGAAAGGCTCCATCAATCGCTCGAGTTGAGCACGACAAAGAGAGGCCATCGAGCGAGCGAGCCAGCCTCGCTTCGCGCCTTCTGCCTCCTCCCCAGACCGCACGACGCCCAAACGCACGAGATAGCCGTCGCCCGGGATCGCGCTCTCGCACGACCGTGCTCATCCCGCCGTTCCCACGCCCAGCACCAATCAGCGTAGCCACTACTCACATTCTAAACCCTCACGTACTCCCGCTCAGCGGGACAAGGCTCGCGAGAATTCCACGAAGAGGGGTCGGCGATCGCGGTGACGGAGCGCGTCCTGTCCTGGGGCTTGCTGGCTTGCTTGCGGTCCTGGACGGTCGTCTGTCGGGTTCCTCGCTCTGCCAGGGTGTGTTGAGCCTAGCCAAAGAAAAATGATGTAACTTTTGGAGGGGAGGTGGAGGGGAACGAGAGGGGGTTCGGGCTCAGGCCAGCGAGCGAGCCAGCCATTGGCCTTGGGGGTCACGAGTGACCGCGTGAGACTTGCGCGTGAATGGGCTCGCCCCCTTGAGCCAGCCGCGCCTGGATCCGAGGACGACGAGGTCGAGTCGAGGCCGCGCTTGTTGCTGGTATACAGTAGTGTAGCTACTAGGAGTGTAGTTTCTCATCATCTCGTTCCTTGCTACAAATTGCTCCACTGTATACTTGACATTTTTTGTAAGGCAAAATGGAACGACGAAAGGACAGCAGCAAAGTTGCGATCCACGTGGCAGATCTGCCCGTCGATGGACGCAAGCGAAGCGCACGTTTTTGTCCCCTTTCTGTCAACGAGCTGCTGTCACGAGATTGTGACTATCTCCGACAGCGGGATGGCAACCACATCGCGTTCTCCGCCGACCGTTGACGTTGGCCTTTTCAGCTGCATCTCTGGGCTTAGGCGTGCAAGTCGTAGATCACGCCAGCCTTCCTCGAGAGCTCATCCCTTGTTGCACATCAAGTTTGCCTGGCCACAAAACAGATGTGCCCGGGACCCAGCAGGCGGATTTTGCGACAATCAGAACTAGGCACACGTGGCCTCAACTGCCTCCTTCGGCCATTCCCAAACCCCTCCTTACACATCCACTTCAGTCCTCACCCACAGCAAACAAGCTCAACCCCTGCAAGTTTGCCAACTTGTCCTCCGTGACCCTCCTCCCCTCCTCCTCGTCGTCGTCACTCAAGTTCCTTCCCGCTCCCGGACCTCCAGCGCGTCCACGACCCAACGCCTCCTTCTCCGCCGCCCTGATCCGCTCTTCGATCGCCTCGCCTGCTCCAGCGGTCGACTTGCCGACGATGGTGAGACTAGGAGCGGCGACTAGCGTCCTGTTTGTGTTTACCCACAGGCACTCGTGAGTTGGCTGGGTGACGAGGGGATGAGAAGGGGAAAGGGGGGGACGTACTTCCAGATCAACGTTTGCCAGTCCCGGCTGCTCATCTTTTTGACGCGCTCAAAGTCCACCGTCGACCACAGGGCTTCGAGGTCCGTCCCGTCCCGAGCGCCAAACACCGCGTCTGTGGTTCGCCGGCCCACGTCAGCTTGGTTTCGTCTCTGCGTCAGGCACGGCGGGCCTGCGAAAGCCCGCTCCAGAGGACTCTGAAAAGGAAGTAAAACGCACCGTGATGCGCAATAGTCACTAAATCATACAAGCTCTCGTACTCTCCCGCCACGCCCTCCATCTTCTCCACAACGTCCCTCATCCTCTTCATGTCGATCTCGCCGAGCGCGGCAGCGGAGAGGAAGTTGCGGAGTTGGATCGAGGCGGTGGGGAGGTGAGAGGGTTGGACGTTGATGAGTTGGATGATGAGCAGGAGGGGGGAGAAGGAGGTGAGGATCTGGATGTTGAGGTCTGGACGATGAGGGGTTTCCAGTCAGGTTCGAAAGGGGTGAAAGAAGGAAGGAAGGAGGGAACGGACCGGTGCACACCCTGTCTTTCCCAAACGCAAGCTCTTTGTGCAGCAAAGCTTCGACAGTCAGGTACCGCATCAGCACCCTCACTTCCAGCTCGCTGACGTCCTTCCACGCTTCCACGTCCTTGCCACTCCAAACGACCCACACGTCGTTGCCCTTCTCTTCGCCTGGGTACCCATCTTCTTCCTCATCTCCTGTTGAAGGAAAAGAAGGAAGAGGAAGCGGAAGGTCTACATCAACCACGGGCTGCTTCATCCCCAACACGGGCGGGAGAGTGTGCGTCCACGCCCTCTTCCATCCCTCAGGCCACTCGCCTCTCGCTTCCCCGTGAGCGGCGAACAGTTCCTCGACGCTGCTTTTTAGTGTGTGGAGGACGGCTGTAGGGGAGGGAAGATTAGACGGAGAAGAGGAGATGATGAGGGTGCAGTTTTGTGGGACGTAGTAGGTTTCGTGGAACCGGATCACTGCGTTGGCGGGTTTGAGTATGGAAGAAGGAAGGGGAAGGTTCAAGGGATCAAGAGGGGCTCCAAAAGAGGTAGAGGAGGTAGGAGAAAAAGGGGCGGGACGAACCGTCGTCACGAGTGAGGTCGAGCACGTGTTCTGGCACGCCGGTGACGGCAAAGCGTTTTGGGTCGACAAAGTGGTAGATGCTGCGCTGGACGCTAATCACGGAAATCAGTTTGGCTCTATGATACTTTCAAAGCGCAGAATAGAGAGTAATGGAGGGAGAATCCTCACGCGAGCTGCATCATCTCGTCTGGGTTCGAGAGGTCGGCACATGCGGCGTGGTAAACCGCGCCTGTGACTTGGTGGGAATCGCGGTCAACTTTGACGACTTGGCGCTCCTACGATGACGAGTGTCAAAATTGTCACTTTCACGTAGAAAAGCTGAATATGGGGCATACAAAGAGCTCCTGGCGGAGGGACATCCTACGCAGGTTTGGGTAAATCGGCGCGCCGGGGTCGTGCTACGATGCTAGGAGAAAGAAATGGCGGAACTCACGGACTGAAGATGAAGTCGAGAAAGACGTGCAAGAACGATAGGAAAACCCGGCCGTCTTCCGACTTGATCTCCTGCCCACCGACCCCCCAGCCAACAAATCCATCAGCTTCCCCCCCTTTGCCACCTTGAACCAAAAAGGCGCAAGACTCACAAAGAAGAACGTCGTCGCGCTCTGCGTCACCTCCTTCCCAAAGTACACTCCCTTCCTTCCCTTCCCCATCTCTTTCGCGAATTCCGCTAGGGACCCCTCATACCCTTCGCATTCGTCCAACAGGCATTCGGCGACCGCCCGCGCGACACCACTGTCGTTCCGCACTTCAAAGGGGACGACGACTTCGACTCGGATGTCGGTTTCTGTTGAGGTGGAAGCGGTACAGAAGCAGACCGATAGGCCGGAAGCGAAGGAGCGGTATTTGATGATTTCGGAAGTGGAGGAGGAGGAAGGGTTTTGAGCGACTGAGACGATGTGGAAGGGCGTGAGGGTTGATGGGAGGGATTGGAGGATGGAAGAGAAAGTTGGTGGTGTAGTGTGATGTATGAAAAGAAGAGGTGGTGGTGATGGTGCATGTGTTGGTGCCGCCGGAGGACGAGGAGCACTCGCGTTGTCGCCAGTCGTGAAGGCGAGCGCGGTCGACTCGGAGTGCACGGCCACAGCAGCCGACAACTCGGACACGACGACTTTGAGCGGCATCGTTTTCTTACTTTTGAAGTTTTCTGACCAGAACACAAAGGTGAAAAGGTGAAAGGTTCAGGGGAAAGAGGGGGCTAAAGAGCGAGCGAGCCCCTTGCGCGGAAGAGCGGTGCGGATTCCGTGGCGAGGCAGTGCAGTCGGACGGTTCCCCACGTGGCCGTCGACTATACAAAATCGGCGACAGCTGTATAATCATAAGGGTCATATCCTTAAATTGTCTACCCCAAATCCCTTGAATCTCATATAAATCTGCAGTCTAATCCCAGTACGCGCGGCATTGGTTGTTAATGAGCGTAGCGCCGGGCGAACACGCGTCTGGAGCGGAAGCAACAACAGCGACAACATTGGTCAGCGCTCATGGATCACCGATTGTATGCGAAGCGTGACAGAAACTCACTGATGACACACTCTCCGTCGATGCATTGCACACCGTCGACGTGTGGCAGCGCTGAGCAGTCCACACCGCCAGCCTGTGGACAAGACGAAAGCGGAAAGCAATCGCGTCAGATCTCCCGCACGCTTGCCCCCAAAAAATTCTCAGAAGAATGACTGACATAAGTACTGCATCCACCACAGCTCTCTAGCTCCGACCTAGTGTCCACACACTCGGTCTGACCGTTCGGCAGCGGGCACTCGGTGAGCCCGTCCATCGCGCACCGGTTGAACGCCAGCAGTTGGGGACGTCGGCGCTGCCTGGCTCGTCCGGCTCCTGCACTGGCGGAGAGCACGCAGGAGGTTCCGGAGGAAGATAGGATGTAGCTGCATGGAGGGCGTAAGTGATGAGGTTGGAGGGGAAAGGGAGGAGGGAAAGAGGGCGGACCCAGCGTTGCAGGTCAGGACGCATTGCGCGGTCGAAGTGTACACCCTGTCAAAGTCCTCGTAACTAAATAATTGAAGATGTATCAGAACTTGAGCTAACACCCAATGCTGTGAACGGCCGCACCCTAGGAAGTTACAAGTCGCGGCGCCGTTCGGATCGCTAGCGCACGGAGAGAGGGTATCGTCACTGCCGGAGTCCTGCCGCGATGCAGAAAGCGCACGAGGTGGGGAAGGAAGCAGGTGGTGGGGGCAACAAAAACGTTAGTCATCCGAAAAATCTATCAGTGTCAGGAAGAGTCGGCCGTACGACGGTGCATGCACAGCCCTGGCTGCCCGAGACGGAGCCTGTGACGATGCCCAAGGGCCCCGAGTCGGGTCCGACTGTACAATCATCTTGCTACCAGCGAGATCGACAATTCAGTTCCAGTTTTGAGACAGTTTGAACCGAGTCAGAGAGAGGGACCCACGTATACGGCCGTGCGGTAGTCCAGCCAGTCTTCGCAAGACGCACTGACACACACAGTGATTGATTAGTCACGCCGAATAGGTAGACCAGATGAGATGAAGAGCTCACTCGGTGCAAGGTGCGCAGATTGCACCCAAGTAGACGGTGTTGCCGCCGCTCCAGCCAGTCGCTACCTGGTCGTTCTCGATGCACGTCTCTCCCGCCCCGCAGAACGTGTACATTGTGGTGTCTGAGTACGTAGGATCGGTGGGCTGGTAACCAATTTTAGATGCCGCGAGCAGCAACTTCCGTCAGTGTCGCGGAAAAGAAACCTGGTCAAAGGGTGGGGACTCACGTCGCCGCAACCACAGTTCCCAGCGACGTCCGTCGTGGGGTCGTTGTAGGCGTACAGCGAGCCTCCGAGGTTGCTGAGGGTACAGTAGTCGGGATTGACGACCGACACGGACTCGGAAGACGGAACTACTCCCATCGCTGGCGAGGAAAGATATTCGGAGGAGGAGCGGAGAGAGACGGGCGGAGCGCGAGGAGATTGACGATGGTCGTAGGGTGTCCTGTGGAGGAAGTGGTCTTCGCTTGGTGGGTTCCGTGAGTATGACCTGTGTGAAAGTGGAGGAAGAGGAGGCAGGAGACCAACCCGCCTTGCGAGCCGATCGAGGGGGGGTTTACAACCGAGCGCTGCTCGTCGATTTTCTGCTATGCCCCTCGCGAGCTCACAAGAAAATCTCTGAAACCAGGTACGATCCTGAATAGGAAGAGGATCGTATGTGGGCACGTTTACTGAGACGTGGCGGGAGGACGGGAAGCGGGATCAGAGACTTGGAGCACTTGAAACAGTCACTCGGTCGGATGCCCGTCGGTTCTGTTTTTGCGCACGATTCCAGTCGTAAACTGTCACAAGACAGGCCTGCTTCAGAGAGCGCACTACGATGAAAACACTTGACATCTCCTCCACCTCTGATTCCGTACGAAAGGTGCTCAACATTGTCCGGACGCTCATGCCACGTCAGCGCCTACTTCAGGCACCGGAAGCGGCGCTCTTGGCGAAGGCACCGGGTTTCCCGATACGGTCGTTGTACTGCTCATGTAGGTGATGTGAGAGAGGTTCCTGCTATTACATTTTCACGAAAACTCATCGTATGCAGAGCACCTTGGAGCGGAACCGGGACGCGTGGGTACCGCACTTCGACGCCGCGCGAGACCTCGGGTGGGGTGACAAAGGGACGGGTACTGAAACAGGCAGGTTCCTGGCGCGTCGTCGCAGAGTCCACGAAAAATGCCCCTGTGCTTCATGAGCCTACACTCCATCCAGCTTCTCACAAGCCCCAACAAAGCGTGTCGCCAGCCGTCAACTTCGTCGTCGCCTGGCCCGGGGATTCTGTGAATCAACATAGAGCTCGCACTCCATTCATCACTCAACTTTAGGCATCCCTTTCTCCTCCCTCTTGTCGTTGATGAGCTCAATCCACCTCCTCAACCTCTGTTCCGTCTCATCGTACCTCCCCTTCTGCTCGTCACTTCCTCTCTTCGCGGCATCCGCGTTGCGAACAGCGGCGGCAAGCCTTCTCCCTCCGCCGTCAGCTTTCTCTGCTGCTCTGTCTCGAGCTTCGATATCGGCTAGGACCGTGGTGGATGCATGGCCAATAACAGTGACTGAGGGTGCGTTGACCAGAAGGCTGTTTAGCAATCCATTAGTCACCGTCAAAGGTGTTGAGGGCAAGGAAACGAAACAAAATACGTACTCGGAAAGGAGATGCGTCCAATCGTCCGAGGTCATGGCAAGATAAGTGGTGAGCGAAGCTTGCTCCACTGCATCGGGAAGGTCGCACCCGTCCGCTGCTCCAAACACCGCGTCTATTCTTGCCAGCCACGTCAGCCTCCCCTCCTCGCCCCAAAACCAAAAGAACCACCGGACCTTCACAAGCGAGTGCGACCATAGTTTCCAACGGGTCCCGCCAGACCTCCTTATTGAGGTTCTTCAAGACGCACCGCATTCGAACCATGTCGACGCCACCTTGAGCGACGGCGGCGAGGATGTTTTTCAGGCGCGAGGCGATCGTCGTCTCCTCGCCTGGACGGATGGCGTCCATCCGGATCGTAAAGATTGATGGGTTGGTGTCCGTGTCGACGTCCACCGCTGTTTTCAGAGGATCGAATGCATTAGATTAAAGGAGCTTCTGCAGGTGAAGAAACCTTAGGATCCCGACTCACAAGCGCAAAGCGCTTCCTCGTCTCCGTCCTCTCCATCCAAAACCAACCCCTTCACGACAGGCGCCTCGTCCCCGACCAACAAATAGTCCGCCAACAACTTGAGCTCAAACGGCGGTCTCGTACTCCAAGGCTGGACCTCACCGCCATTCCAACTGACCCACACCCTGTTGCCGGACTCGTGCGCGGGGATGTCGACGTGCACGTCGGCTGTCTTTGGTGAGAGGATTGGGGGGATAGGAGGGAACCATGGACGTTTCCAGCCTGGAGGTGTGGGACCGAGGGCTTGGTTCTTGGAGGTGAAAGTGACTTCGGAGTTGAAGTTGAGGGTGTTGAGGAGGGAGGTGGGGAAGGATGGTGGGAAGGACGTGGAAGGGCCGGAGATGATGAGCGTCGAGGTTTGGGGAACGTAGAACTTTTGGTGAAAGTTGTGGACTGTAGAGGAGGAGTTTTATGAGCGGGTACGTTTTTGCAATTCATGAAAGGAAAGGGAAACATACCATCTTGGTTCGTCATCCCCAGGATCGCGAGTGGGGTTCCAAACATGCTCGACCGCTTCGGGTCTTTAGCACCGTACAACGCTCGATGGAGGCTGCAGAAGGCAGTTTACTGTCAGATAGCATAACATCGTACACCAAAAATTGGAAAAAACACATGAGGTGCTCACCCAGCCGTCATGATCTGATAGCCCACCCTTTCGAGCCGCTGGGATTGCTCGTACAGCGCGCCCGTGACGTGTCCGTTGGCGTCGACGTCGTGGACTTGTTTCCTCTGGTCAGGTCATGTCAGATCAAACGGTATGAGAGTCAGCCCAGAACATGCTCGGAGCGTGGCGATCTGAATGCGGCTTACAAAGGTCCCTTGCGAGAGCATTCTACCGAGTGCAGAGCAAGTCGTCAGTCGCTCGAAAGGGCGAAAGAACATGCCAATGTTCCGGTGGGTATTGGTACTCAAGATAGGTGGACTTACGGATCATAAACGTAGTCCAAGAAAATCGGGAGGAAATAGAGCAGTCCTTCGGCGCTGCTCGCTTCCTGTAACAACCTCCGGGTTAGCTCAAACAGGCCGCACAAGGGAGGACCTTGACACCTCGAACAAAAGTGCAGCCGGAAAGTTCCTGAACATGAAGAATAGGGCTCACAAAGCTGAAGCAAGTCTCCTCGGGATCCAACCTCATGTTCACGCTCGTTCCCTCAAAAGCGCCGTGTCTTCGCTCGGCGATCTCCTTGACGTCGAAAGGGTACCTGAGTGCATCAAGCTTTCAGCTCAAATAAAGTTAGCTCCATGAGAGGACACACGAGTACTCACCTCAAACTCCCTCTGAACACGCTCTGCGCGACCGCCCTCGCGACGCCCGAATTGTCGTTCATCTCGATCGGGATCACGAGTTCCGCCGTCACCGTTCCCTTCGTCCTCTTTCCTCCTCCTCCATTTCCAGTCAAAGTAGTAGCAAGGACGACGTTGAACCCCGTGCGCTCGCTTTGGTATTTCGCGAGTTCGGCTCTGGAGGGTGAGGCGGGATCGGTGGAAGCGGAGGCGAGGAGGCGGAAGGGTTTGATGAGGGGAGGGAGTGGGAGGAGTTGGTGACGAGGCGGAGGGGACGGAGAGGGTGTGGTGGGAGTTTGTAGGAGTGATTGAGAGGAAGGAAGGAGGAGAGGGACGGTGTCGGACGACTCGGAGCTCAAGGAAGTGAACGTGGCGGAGCGGTACGAGTATGCGAAAGCGGTTTGCGCGACGACGACTTTGAGGCCCATTTGTTTGGTTCTCAATTTCAGGTTGGAGGTTGGACCAGGGGTTGAATGAGGTTTTGGTCCAAAGTGGAGGCTTGACGCGATAGGAGCGCACAGCGGGTCCGGGGAGGAGGCTGGCACAGCCATGTTCGAGCGCTGACGTGGCTCGAGACTCCGGCGCCAACACTCCAAGTTGCATGCCGGCCGTGGCTGTCGGATGTGGCCTGGCTTATTCCCAGTCACTGGAGCCGAGCGCCGCGATCTCTCATTGACGGACAAAAGTTGATGGCCAACAAGGGATGAAGGCGCAAATTGCATGGATATCACTTCTATGGATCGCACATGTGGTAAATTTCCTGCAGCCATGGCTGAGGGATACAGGGATCAACAGCACTGAGAAACGATAACCAAAACCGGGGTTAGATATGACGTGGCCCTCGACACTTGGCAGCTTCACATGGGCAACTCACCAACACTCCTCAACCCGCACTACGCACAGCTGTTATCAAACAAAGACCAACCCCTCCATTTCGACCGCGTCGCTCTCCTTTCCCCCTCCCAGCGCCCTATAGAACCCCGACGTGACCCCCATTTCCTTCATTCCTTTCCGCGCGTAGAACTCCCTCGCGCCGGTGTTGACGAGCTGGACGTGGAGGTTGACTCTGACTTCTGTTACTGGGTTTGGGGATGGTGTGGAGGATGGGGAGGAGGAAGGGGAGGACTGGCGGACGAGGGAGGCGAGGAGGTCGTCGAACAGCGTTGTGGCTAGTCCCGAGCGGCGGCACGAAGGCGAAACGGCTAAAGTTGTGATGTAGATCGTTGGTGGTGCGTTTGAGGGTGAGGGAGGGGAGGGGAGGAGGCGGCCAGAGATGCATCCCACTAGTTCTCGAGTGGAGGGGTCGGACGAGGAAGGGGCGAAAGCGAGGAGGCAGAGCGTGGTGGAGCACGTCAGGAGGTGGGTGAAGAATATTGAGGGGTACTTGAGAGGCAGCGTCGTGCCCTGTGTGTGTGTTTTTGAGAGTAGTGCGAGAAATGGAAGGGGGCGCAGAGGCGAGGTAAACAAAGTCAGCTTCCGGTGGAGGCTTTGGGGGCCCCACTGCGATTCGGCGGGCGCGAGTACGAACGGGGGAGTCGTGAGATGTAGATAGAAATGAGACTTACGAGTAGAGATCTGACATCGTCGACATCTGCCCTCGCTATCGGCCTGACTTGCACGCCTGCGTCTAGTACGTCCCCCTCGCTTACCGCCCCTTCGCCGGCCCCAGTCCGCCTCCGCTTCCTCGGCTGCTGCTCGTCCTCGTCCTTCTGCTGTCGCTCGAGTTGTACGAGAGGCTTGAACGCATCGGCGAGCGGGAGGGGCACGAAGAAGGGGACGAAACTCGACCGGATCGCGCTGATGCTGCACGTCGCGGGGAGCGGGAGCGAGAGCGTGCGCGTGTATGCGGAGGAGGTGGACGCGGTGGGCGGGAGGGGTTGCAGCGGGAGGAACGCAGACACGGGCTGGTCGAATTGGAGCATATTCTGCTTGTTTCTCGATATAGTGAAAAGTATAGAAGGAAGGGAAGGGAAGGAGGCACACGACCCGGAGCTGCCAGCCAGTCCAGAGCCGGAGCCTGAGCCACTGACGGCAATCCCACGCCCGGGCAGACTCGGAGCCGCCTCGTCGTCAAGTACGCGTACCCGTGAACGGCCGACTCGTCCATGACGGATCCCGGCGTTTTCTTTTTGCGCTCCGTTGCCAGAGGATAAATGTTTAGAATCGTAATTGGTTGCGGATAGAATCGGGACAAGGAGGGAGACGAGTAGAGCAGGAAGTGCAGCAGAAACAAACGCCGGTTCGGACGAGCGCACAAGGTGCATGCGTCGGAATCTCATCACTGTCGCCTGGTCACAAGCAGCATCACAGACACTTCTCGCCATGTTTGTGAACTACTTTTGTCCAGTGGCTGAAAGGGCCCCCGCTCTCCCGTTTGCACCAGTTACCAAGTCACCACGTGGTGCCGTTTTCGGCGAACGCAAGGAAAAACAAAATCCCCCTTCTCTTAATTCAGCAGGTCACAAGCAGAAGAAGAGTGTCCTAAGGGGCCAAGAGGTCCCACTGGCAGATACTGCCCTCGGCACACGCACTGACAGTTCCGAGCGCGAGATCGTCGCCGACGGTTGTCCCAAGGACGCCAGTCGTCGTGCTGCCCGCAACGAGGAACCGGCAGAAGTTCGTGATGCCCTCGTAGCACGTGTTGCATTCGATGTTGAACTGTGCTAGCTCACAGGCTGGAATCAGTGTTTTCTGTGTGCAAGATGAAAAGAGGGGCGCGAGGACGACGAACGAGTTGCGCGGCGCCAGTGCTGGTGGTTGCGATGATCACCCCGGCACCGATGTCGGAGGCATAGCTGAGGTAACCCGAATCTCCCCTTTTTTGTTGAGATTCTTCAGCTAAGAGAATTTCTGGAGGGTACTGCTTCGGAAGGAATCCCGGGACGCACTGGATCGTGTACACCGTCTCGTCGCCCCCGTCGAGGAGGATCGGCTCCGCGATGGTAAAGCTCGATGTTCCGGACGCAGCGGTCGAGTCAGCCTTGAAACCCGAAGGAGATTAGGCCACTTGTGGAGCGCGTTGAAGCTGGGATCGTATGAGTGCGAGGGGGTTGGAATCGTAGCTTACCAGCACCAGTGAGGCTTCAGTCTCCCCAACTGACGTGGCAAACTCCCATCCCACTGTGGCTAGCGATGTTGATGACAATGTCGCTCATCAGCGAGTGAAATAATTCTGAGTGCAAAAGCGAATGCAACATACCGGATCGCCGTTCCTTCCAACAGTAAGTGCCAGGCACGGGAGTGCACGTACGTAAGGACCTGGCGGACGGCGCCAGCCTGAGAGGGTCGGGCACACGCTTGCTCTTCAAAGATCGCCAGGGCGAGTATCAACGAAGCGGTAGATTTGAGCATGAATCAAAGTCTGTTTTGGCGAAGGTGGAGGTTTCGGACGAAGTGGAAGCTGGGAGGAGTGGTGAGGGGTGATGGAACAAGAAGCAAGACGAGCGCCCTAGGGGCGGGCAGGAATAAATAACCAAAGCGGAATCCGGTTTTACGGTTGAGCGGGGAAGGAATGAGGGAGAAGGGATAGGAATAGATCTAGGTATAGGAGCGTTGCTCAAACACGGCCCGCTCGGTCCGATGGTCACCAGTGCGGACCATCCAACGCGCGGAGTCGTGCCGTTCCCGGGTCATAGGCCGCTTAAATGGTCTTAATCGACACCAATTTCTTTTTCTTTCTACTGTTCGACACCTATACCTCACGACTACTTTTACTAGCGGGCATCGGACCGCGACACTCTGGGTCTCACGTCGGCCCTCTTCTCTGGACGCTCACCTGGCACTTCCTGAGCGTTCCGGCGAGGCGTCGAGGCGTGACTCTGGTGTAAAGGATTCAAGTGAAGCTACTTGTTTTTCTTTTTCAATAGCTCCACGTCCTGCACTGCCGTAAGCTGGGCATGGGAGTACCTTTTCGGAGCGGTTCGATTGAAGCCACGTCATGCCGGTGTGACTCGCCCATGTTCGCTCCACGTCGTAGTCCCTTGTCTGCCGTTTTCCGGCTCAAAAGCTGAAGCAAAGGAGATGACTACGTGAAAGGTGATGATGTGGAACTTTGTGAGTCGTGCAGTACAGTACTTACACGAAGCCCAGACCGACTCGAAACGATCGGAGGGGGCCTCTCGTGCCGCTCCGCGTGCCGCACTGACTCGTCGTCAGCCGAAACGTCGGCTTCGGGAAGTTTATCAGCAGCGCGACCCTTTGCCTTGCTCTTCTTCGCTCCACTATCTACTCATAATCCACGCCACAAAACAATGACCGATCTCTGCCGCTTGTCCGCTTCTGAAGTCGCTGAGCTCACTCGCTCTGGCAAGGTGTCGGTTGAGGAATAGTGCGTTCCCTGTTGCGGTCGGCGGCCGCGATGTCGGACGAGCTGATCGTGGCTTTGTTGGACCAGCGCGAAAGCCCTCATCGCGAGGGTTGATGAGAGGGATCCTGTGGTGCATGCTTGGGCTTACTATAACCCCGAGCTGATCCTCAAGTCCGCGAGGGCGCTCGATGCGATCCCGGCGGACAAGCGTGGGCCGTTGCATGGAGTCGCGATTGGAGTCAAGGTGCACTCGCTTCATAGTTAAGCTGAACCTCAGCTGACAAAAAGAGTCGCTACAGGACGTGATCCTCACGAAGGACATGCCGACGCAACACAACTCGCCAATCTACAAGGACGACGCGCCGGCGCTCGACGCGGGACCCGTCCAGACCCTCCGAGCGGCCGGAGCTCTCATCTTTGGCAAGACGCACACGACCGAGTTTGCGACGTGCCAGAAGGGCAGTCCGGCTTGTAACCCTCATGATCCTACCAGGTGAGCTTGTTTGAGTGTGTGCGTGGAAGTGCAGGCAAGGAGGCTGACGTGGATGTTGTGTGTAGGACCCCCGGAGGAAGTAGTTCGGGCTCGGGGGCCGTTGTTGGAGATTTCCAGGTCCCCATTTCTCTTGGGAGTGAGTCAGTTTGATTGACAAGAGCCCTTTCCGGAGCTAAAACCAGGATGTTGCGGCAGCTCAAACTGGTGGATCGACGATCCGTCCGGGATCGTACAACGGCATCTTTGCGATGAAGCCGACGTGGAACACCATCTCTCGAGAGGGGTTGAAGATCTGTGCGTAGTCACAATCCCCTTTTCCTACGCAGAGCTCATTAAGTGCCTTCACAGACTCACTCACCTGCGACACGCTCGGCCTCTACGCCCGCACCGCCGACGACCTCACGCTCCTCTCCCAGGTCTTCCGCCTCGAGGACGACGTCGCTCCTTCCGCCACCCCTCTCTCCATCAAGGGAGCCAAGTTTGCGTTCGTCAAGACCCACGTGTGGCCCAGGGCGGAGAAGGGCACGGCGGAGGCGTTCGTGCTCGCCCAGAAGCTGCTGAAGGACGCCGGCGCGGAGGTGGAGGAGATTGAGTTGCCGGAGGTCTTTTCCAAGATTAGTGTTTGGCACAGGTGTGTTCGCTTTTTGTTCCTTCGAGTTATTCATTGACCAATCACTTCCTTCAGATGGGTGCTGGCCGGCGAAGGTCGCAGCTCGTTCCTCGCCGACTACATGTCCAACAAGGACCTGCTCGACCCTCTGATCGTGAGCCACGTCGAGAACGAGACCAAGATGACTCGCGCCAACTTGTTAGAGGCGTACGACGAGATCGCCAAGCTCCGTCCGGTCATGGACGAGCTGTGCGGCAAGTATTCGGCGCTCGTCACGCCTTCCGTCACGGGCGAGGCGCCGGTCTTGCAGGAGCCCTTGAGGTTCACTGGTGATGCTGTGAGCTGTCTGATCCATCTTTGTGTGAAGCCTCTGCTGACCTTGCTTTTTCCCACCTCGCCAGTCCTTCAACTCGATGTGGTGCGCCTTGCCACGTGTATCTTCCTTCTTCGCCGCAGCTGATTCTTTTCGCTTTTCAGGACCATCCTTCACACCCCCGTTATCAACGTCCCCGGCTTCAAGGGACCCAGCGGGATGCCGGTTGGCCTCACGCTCGTCCAGGCCCGGTACCACGACCAGGACCTCATCCGCACCGCCCAGGCCGTCGCGCCCGTGTTTGCTGCTGGCGGGTGGAAGTCGACTCTGTAAGGTTCTGGTGGAACATGATGTAACAAGGCAATTAGACTGGCTACTCAGACTGGCTACTCTTGAAGAGGTTGCTGAGCTGGATTCCATGGCCCATCATCGCACCGTCGCCACGTTGGTCTCCATGGCGACAAGGTCGTCCTCCCGCTTCGCTTCCTTCCAGCCTCTTCCTTCCTCCTGCCCACTACATCACGCCCTCCGCTCATTTCTTTGACTGGACAGAAGCCCTGGTGGCTCTCTTCTTTCTATCTACTCTCTCGCTGGCCGAGCCCCACTCCACGGACTTTTCGTTTGTCCCGCTTCTGTTGATCGAATCGACGTCGCTCGTCCGACGGATCCCGCTTTCGACCCCCTTTCTATCACTCGCACCACATCAAACCACACTTTCTTCTTTCCGCCCACAACCAAGACAGAACAATGGGAGTTTTCATCCTCCACGAATGGGCGACGCTCCTCGCGATGGTCTCGGGCACTTGTGAGTCGTCGCCTGCTCTTCTTGAAGCTCGCGTGGCAAGCTCACGGCCGAAACCGACACCACAGACGCCGTCTGGGCGGGCATCTGGGGGATCATGTACCGCAAATTCTTTTGGGACATCGTTGGAGGAACTCTGGGGCCAGCTGGGATCATGTGAGTTGGTGTTGAGAGGTTCGAGGAAAGGGCGAGAGAGCTGACGCGGAACTCGTGCAGTCCGGGACCGAACTCGGCAATTTTCGTCAAACTTATCGTGACGATTCCGCTGATTCAGATTCTCAACATTGTGAGTGCATTATAAATATTTCGGGAGGCTATCGATCTGAGAGGAGGACTTCGACAGGTCAACGGCGTCCTCACGCTCGGGCTCGAGTGGCCTCTCCCGTTCGTCAAAGGCACTGCCGTGCACCGCTCTTTCGCGCTCAGAGGGTTCTTCTACGTTTGGTGTGGCTTCATCGCTAGTAAGACACTGATATCATTAGATCTCAGATAAAAGGGGTTTTAAACTGATGTATCACTGCTAAGTGCTCCCGTATCAAACCATCGACGCGGGCTTGTTTTACGCCATCACAGCCGCCGTTTACGCCACTGCTATAAGGTGAGCCCAGATACGCTTTCTCTCTCCAGCGCTACGCTCTAACTCTTCTTCCCTGCGGCTCACAGTAAAGGGGAGCGAATGGAAACGAACGTGGGCAAGGTCACGATGGCCTGACGAGCTCGGACGCCGCCGGCGGGTTCCAGAGAGACAGTCCTCAGTCCATGCAACGTGTTCTGTGTTTGTGCCATACTACAGAAGAGAAGATGATTGGGCCTTGCTCTCTTGCCCCGTTAGACGGGTTCTGACATTCTCACAACACGTTCAAGCTGCCGTGTCAGCGCTTCCAGAGTGTGACGAACCCGCTCCCAGCTCTTCGCGTAGCCGAAATGGAGAGCAGAAGGGCAAAAGCAGCTCGCTAAGCTTGTTTACAGAGCTGACTCACAGCTCGACTGGGCCCACTACACCTTTCAGGTACACGTCGGCCCATACACTGCCACCAGTCCACATGCTTTCCAACGTCGCGCGAAGCAAAATCTTCGAGTTTTTCTCTCACGTTGGCATTGCTCTCTCAAGAAATGCGAGTCGGTGACACTCTCGCAGCAACCATTTGTGGAACACGTAACGGACGTGACGAGTGTTCATTGCCGCAAACAGACGGTGTGAGGGGTACAGAGGGGAGCTGAAAGGAAGGAATGTGCAAGTGAGAAACAAAAGATGGTCAAAGCGAGCGCTCAGTAGTCATCTCCATCCTTCTTGTCCGAGTAGTCATCGCCCTTGCCCTTGCCGGAGTAGTCATCGCCGCCCTTCTTGCCCGAGTAATCATCGCCCTTGTCGGAGTAGTCGTCGCCAGAGTAGTCATCTCCATCATCCTTGCTCGAGTAGTCGTCACCGTCGTCCTTGCCCGAGTAGTCATCTCCGTCGTCCTTGCTCGAGTAGTCATCTCCGTCGTCCTTGTCGGAGTACTCGTCTCCGTCGTCCTTGCCAGAGTAGTCGTCGCCATCCTTCTTCTTGGGCGAGTAAGTCTCCGAAGGGTAGTACGAGTCCGTGCTGTATCCATCTGGGGGAGCCGCAAAAGTCAGAAATACTCCGGGCTGAAGACAGGCGCCACGGACAGTCGTAACTCTTGGTCGGGTAGCTCTTGGACTTGTAGTCGTATGAATCGGTCGAGTAGTCATATGAATCGGTTGAGTAGTCGTACGAATCGGTCGAGTAACCCTTGTCGTCATAGGACTCGGTCGAGTATCCGCTGTAGTCGTAGTCATCGGTCTTGTAGCCGTCTAGAAGTGGGAGATGCCGAAGACACGTCAGCGCTTCTCAGCTGGCCACAGAAAAAGGGGTACAGGCTTACCGCCCTTCGACTTGTAGGAGTCGGTGGAGTAGCCCTTGTCGCCGTAGTAATCGGTGCTGTAGCCTTTTCGAGGGGAAATATGCACAGTTGGGTCAGTATCGCTCAGATCGGCGAAGAAAAGAGGGAAAAGAACGGGCTCACCATCCTTCGACTTGTAGTCGTAAGAGTCCGTCGAGTACTCCTTACCCTTGTCGCCGTAGCCTGAAAAACAAAAGAAGGCTCGCAGCTCAGCCTCTACCATCGAAAGCAGACAAGGAGAATGCGCACCGTCCTTCGACTTGTAGTCGTACGAGTCGGTCGAGTAGCCCTTTGACTTGTAGTCCCCGTCTTTGTGACCATAACCTGAATGAACAAATCTGAGTTTTCGAGGATCTATCAGCGCAGGCAGGAAAGGAAAAGTGCGCACCGTCCTTCGACTTGTAGTCGTAGCTCTCAGTCGAGTAGCCCTTGGACTCGTAGGATCCGTCCGAGCTGTATCCATCTGAAAGCAAAAAGCTCCAAGTTTTAAAAAAAAATCGGGGAGGGCAGGGAAGAGGACAGCTTACCGGAGTAGCCCGAGTAGCCCTTGGAACCCTTGGTGTGCTTGTAGTCGTCCGACGAATAGCTCTTGGTGGACTTGCCGTCGTCTGTAGGAATTCAAATCAGCTGAGTATCCTAAAAAAACCAAGACGCAGAAAAGAGCGGACGGACAGTCATCATGGCCCCACGTGTCTCCATCGCCGGGCGCGGGCAAGGCCGCAGCCAAAGCGAAAAGCGAGAGGTAAGGGAGGAGGGAAGAAAAGAGCATTGTTGGTTTTGTGTGTAGGAGTAACGGAGGAGTGGAGAGTAGAGTGAAGCAGAAAGAGAGGGAGAGCTCGAGCAGAGTGGAGCTTTTATAGGCCACCAACAAGCTGGCTGGCTGTACGAATGGCGTCGGCCTGCCTCGCCCCGCTATCCCCGCACAGCTTGGCGATATCGCTGCCCGCAGTGCAGTCAGCTCTGAATTGAAGCAGGTTGGTTGGTACTCATGTCTCCATGGAGGACCGAGGAACCAGGCGCCGCGCCAAAACGGCCACGCTGCCGCGTAAAGCTGGAAATCCCGAGACGGAAGGTTCCTGTCGTGTCTGTCGCGCTGGAGAGTTGATGTCGCACTATTCACCAAGAACAGCACGATATAAGCTTCTGCCCAGGAGCATGACACCGTGGATCGGTGGAGGACGAAACGCAGACCGAAAGCTGAAGTGGTCACGCGTCGAGCGCTCGCCTTCGGCCGAGTTGCATGACCTCTTGACCCGATGGGTGAGGGTGCTGCTGAGCGTGCGATTATGCTGCTGGATTGGACTTGCTGTAATCTACGTCGCAGCAGTGACATGCGTTGCTGACCCTTGTTTACGGACGTTCACCGAATCGCGGTGCACCACCGTCGGTCAAGACCACGTCAGCCTCGAGCCCACTTGACGTCGTTGAGTGAAAGCAAAAAACCATGGATACCTTACACCACTCATGAAGTCACGTACTTCAGGCTAGGCTGAACGTAGGCTCGCTGGTGACAAGGTGGCGCTTGAGTGCTTTCTGGAGTTTGGTGGAAGAAGGAACGCGTGCCAGACGAAGGAGGACCTTTCGAGCCTAGGGTTTTAGATCATACAGCCATGTCCTAGAACTAGTTGTCGTAGCAAGAAGATGTGAGAGCATTCGAAGCGACAGAAGAGAGAAGGGACATGGGCTGGGCACCAGCGGAACGCCGTCGAGCCCCAGTCTGCTGACTTATGACAGTCAAGAACCAGCGGAATGTTATCAAAGCTCATTCAAAGTCCTCCGTTGCTGGTATAGACTCCTTCTAGGAAAAGGGAGGGGACAACGGGAAGAAGTGGAGCGAGCCAGGGACCCGTGAGATAGCGCCGTCAGAAAGTGGAGGGATGTGCCATGAAGGAGACCAGGGCAGAAGTTCTTGGCCTGCTTAGCATGACCTCCCTCCCCCGTGTTGAGTCTTCCTGCTGGTTTATGTGGATGTAGGAGTGACAAGGGGCCACGTCGACCCGTGAGGCGGTGCTCTCGACGACTTCTGTTTGGTGTTGTTTGGTCGAGACACGATTACCGTTTGTGCCACTAATGAAGCACTTACTTCTAATCTAACAGCGGAAATCGAGTCCACGTGTGTAATTCATCATGATTCCGTGTCCTTTCGCCATCCGCGGCGGCCGATCCGCCCGCTTCTAGACCTTCGAGCGACCCCCCACCGCGCTTGCTCCGTCCTCCCCCCTCCGTCTCGCGAAACCCCACCATCACCAATCATGCCACCGAAGCCTCCCTCGTCCGAGCCGACTCGCCGCTCGTCGCGCACGTCGACGTCGTCCAAGCCCGCGTCGGCAGCGTCGGCGCCGTCGTCCAAGTCCAAGGCGAGCGCGAGCGCCGCGAAGCCGTCGTCGAAGCGCGGCAAGGGGAGGGCCAAGAGCGCCGCTACGGTCGAGTCGGATGCTGAGGAGGAGGTGGGAGGTCAGGAGGAGGCTGGAGGGGAGGAGGACAAGGGCGAGCCGGAGGAGGAGGCCAAGGACGAGGGCGAGCCCGCGACGAAGAAGGCGAAGACGGCGAGCGTGCTCAGCATCGGCGACGTCGTGCCTGACATTACCCTCAAGAATGGTCAGTTTTGTGCGTATAAATATTAGTGAGATCTGGTGCTGATGGGTCTGGAGGGACTGCAGAGGACGACGAGGACTTGAGCCTCAAGGAGCTGTACGACAAGACTGGGTGCGTGATGCTCGTGTTCGTTCGGCGATACACCAATACTGATGATTCTACTTGATCCCCATCAGACTTGTCATCTTCTCGTACCCCAAGGCCAACACTCCCGTGAGCTCCCATCCCTCAGCTCGCATTGCCGATCACCCTCCCCACTCTCCGCTCGTCGACGCGTCGCGCCGGTCCATCCTCCGCTCGTCTTAATACTACTGAAGCTGACCAGAGCATCATTATCACTGCTGAACAGGGCTGCACGACTCAAGCCTGCGGCTTCCGCGACATCCACTCCCAGATCACCGACAAGGGGTTCAGCGTGTATGGCCTCTCGGCCGACGGACCAAAGGCTCAGCTCGTGCGTCGCTTCTTCCCTCCTTCTCAGCATGTTTGGATGCTGATAGTGTGGGTACGTGGCGACAGTCGTGGAAGACCAAGCACAGCTTCGGGTACAGTTTGTTGAGTGACCCCAAGCGGGAGCTGTTGAAGCAGCTGGGCGCGACCGACGCGAAGAAGTACGTCCCCACCTGGATCTCTCTTCTCACCATTGTTGCTCACGTACTGACCATGAGCCGACGCCCCCAATTCACTCTACCTTACACGCGTGCTCCGCCTTCCCGTTCCCCCTCCCTCTCCCAACACACAAGACGCTGCCACTGGGTCATCGAGAAGGGCGGAAAGCTCCTCGAAGCCGCCATCGGCGTCAAGCCCGCTGATGACCCTTCTAACGCGTGCGTCCATCCCTCTCCCGTTCTGCAGCGTTGAGAATGGAACAGGAACAATGCTGACGTGTTTCCGGTGCACGGGATGTAGGCTCAAGTTCATTTCGGCGCTCTGAACTGAGAGAGTTGCTCTTGTGAAAGTTTAGTGGAGGAAAAATGATGTAGTCTGGTTTGTACCTCAAAAGCGCGGGCGGCGCATGTCAACTTGAAATCCCGGTTTATCATGAACGTCAACTCAACGTTTGCCGAGACCCATCAGCAGTGTGTCGGATGGCCGGTAATGTAGAACGTGATTGACTGCGTTCTCTTCATCAAACCCGGTCTTCGTGCCGACAGCGAATGGCCATTCTCGTGTGCAAGATGGCGTCGAAACATGATCACAGAGGATTCGCGACTCTGGCGCCAGGCCGCTCGTCTGACAGCGTTTTTTCCCTTGCCAAGCGAAAGACAAACGTGCCGCAATATGATGCGATTGTTAGGCCAGAGTAATGGTGAACCACTGCGGCAGTGCGCGAGACGGTTTATCCACTGCCGTGGAGCAATCATGTCGCCATTGTTGCGCACTCTCCTGGTGGAAGACGATTGACCCTTCTCGAAGACTTGCTCTTTCCTTTTCGCATACATCGCTTTTCTTCAAGCGAAAGCACGAGTATCCATGGGGCTCGGTGGAAACAAGCTCATTGTCGTCCTCAGGGACATTTGTAAGCGGTTTCCCGACGCCCCCCAGCCACAGCAGGGCGCCTGACGGTCCCAATCCCTCCCAACGCAGTTGATTGGTACCCTTCGCACTACCCACCTGCAGAAAGGAAGCTGCTCAGGAAGCTTGATGCTATCATTCTCTCTTTTACGATGCTGAGCTGTACGACTTTTCGATCCCGTTGTGAAAGGGAACCCGGAAGGCTGACCCCTGACATCGCGGGCCAGTTCTCGCAAAGACGTTGAACACGAGCAACCTCAGCAATGCTTATGTAGGAGAGACTTGGGGTGATAGCTATAACTCTAAGAGCTGACACACTTTTCCTGTACAGGTCTCTGGGATGCAGTGAGCCTGAACAATCACCGTGAGCTTGAGGTGGTGGCAGCTAACCACGTGCGCGTTGGGTGACTGGCAGAGAAGAATTGCACCTGGACGGCAACGATGTAAGTCCTTCTGAATTTTGAAAAGAAAATCTGCCGTTTTCACACACTGAGAGTGTTTTGTGATCCAGCTGAATTACCTTACGATGTGCTTCAACGCCGCCTACTTGGTCGGCCAGATCCCACTCGGCGCACTGCTCACCCGACCTTCACTGCAAGTTCCCACGCTCACGTAGGCAGTCATATAGCTCATGCTTGGATATTTAGGTCTCCCTGGATCTTTCCGACGCTGGAGATTCTCTGGGGCGTGATCACTTTCTCCACCGCCGCCGTCAAGGTAAGCCTTTTTCCCCTTTCCGCACAGTTTGCCGATGTGGCTGCCAACCAACCTTGCAACACAGAACGTGAATCAACTTTACGGCATTCGAGCGCTCATTGGGTTCCTAGAAGCTCCAGCGTATGCTGGAACTCACTTCTACCTCGGGTCCTGGTACAAGAAGGAAGAGATCTTCAAGCGTGCTGGTGAGTCGCGCCGCACGCAGTTGACCGCCATAGGTGGGCACTGATGAGGTGACTGCTGGAGCAGGACTGTGGTTCTGCTCGAACTTCATTGCAAACATCAGTGAGTTGCTGTTCCATCTTCTGGTGAGCTCTTCGAGCTGAAGCGTTAGGCTGCTAGTCTCGGGCTACCTTCAGGCGGCGGCGTACCGCAACCTCAACGGTGTTCACGGGCTCGCAGGCTGGCGGTGGTGAGTGACATCCTTCACTGTTTTTTGAGAGGTTGACATTGACTTGTGGACTTCATCAAGGCTGTTCATCGTGGATGGCGCCTACACCGTTCCAATTGCACTAATCGGCTACCTCACGTTCCCCGGCATTCCGAGCTCGAGGAAGAAGTGGGTCTTCTCGGAAGAAGTGAGTCGTTCTGCTCTGATTGTCGAGAGGGGCTAGCTGAAGTCTGAAATGAACTTTAGGAATGGGCTCTTGCAAAGTCTCGAATGCCGAAAGACCACAGCCAGGCGGGCAAGTACACGTGGTCAACGGTCAAGCGCGGCCTCACCTCACGCATTTGGTATATCGGCACGACTTCCTACGTCTGCCTTGCTCTTGGTCCGTACATATGCTATAAGTTCTCATTCATCTGAGCTGACGAGGCGAGCCGCACCCAGGCCCGTGGTGGACAACGACCAACTTCAGCTTGTGGCTCAAGTCTGAGAAGACGTACAGCGTTGAGCTCATCAACATCCTTCCGACTTTCTACTCCGTCATTGGAGTGTTCACGTGCTTTTTCGGTACCGTGTTGGCCGGCAACAACATCCTCAAGCCGTGGCTCGTGTTCTTCGTCACTCAGGTCCGTCCCCCCTAAAGGAGCACAGTGAGAACACAGGAGTGCAGAAGGTAATTCTGAAACTCGCTGCTTCTGGCAGGGAATCTTGATCTTCTCGCTCATCTTGCTCACCGTCTGGTACATTCCTGCGGGATTGAAGCTCTTCGCGTTTTATTTGGGGGGCTTCTGTGGTCCGACGAGCCCAATTCTCTACAGGTTTGTCATGATTCCTGAACATCTTACACCTCCACGCTAACGTGAAACCATTTACGCTTTACAGCTGGGTCAACATCACGTCGGTATAGTTCTCCGCTTCTTTGTGCCGTCCCCGAGCTGACACCTAACGTTCTGCAGCCTCCGCAACGACCCTGAGCTACGGTCCTTTACGATGGCCTCGATGATGACCGCAGGTTTCATTGGCAACCTTTGGATTCCGCTTTTGACGTTTCCGACCAAGTCGGCGCCGCGCTTCCCCAAAGGCTATCCCACCGCGATCGGCTTGAACACATTCTTCCTGTTTTCTTGGGGTTATGGATTCTGGTTGTATCGACAGTGAGTCCCTCATCTTTGCTGAGAGCAGTTTGATCACGAATTCCTGCCACGAGGAAGCAAAAAAAGCTCGAGACGTCAAGCTCCTACTAATGAGCAACCTGTGGCTGACTCCGTTCCTCCATCCTCACCCAGCGCCAACACTCAGGTCGGAAACGACGACAACGCGGTGACCAGCTCTGATTCGGACGCAAAATCTGTGGAGGAGAAGTCCGTCGGTGAGAGGGACGAAGTTCCCCAACTGAACGCCGTGGCCAACCGTGTGCAGTGAAGCGTCAAACCCCCGTTCTGTTTCGGCAGCTAGTCAGGTTTGAACACTTCGATTACATTTCTGCCGTTCTGCAAGTGATCGATCTTTCAAGACGTTCCCTCGAGTGCTCACTGCACGACGGGCACTCGACCTGTATCAACTTCGGACACCAGTCGCTTTCGCCAAGAGCTCTAGCAGCTCCTCCACAAACCCTTCAAAGAAAGGAACCTCGCCGTCCGACAGATTCCAGTCGAGCCTGATGAGCTCTACACCCTCTTTCAGCCTATCCAGCGCTACAGCGAGCGCTCCAGCGAGCATTGGGGACCGAAAACCCGCGTGTCCGAAGTAGCGTTCACCGCCGGCACGGAGTGCAAGGATCTTGAGATGCTGGCATTGGGCCAGCTGTTGCCCGATGTTGGATGGGTTGCACCACGCGTCGGGAGCCTCGATGGTGTACGTCAGGCGCTGTAGGTGACGAAACGGCGAAAGATCGAAAATGTGGGACTCCATCGAGTGCGCACGAATGCTGAGGCTCGTCAGAGTGTCGTAAGAAGAGGCCGTGAGGGCGATGAATGTGTCTGGTGTGTTGTCGCCGCTGAATGAGAGGTGGCGAAAGTGGAAGGTTGGCTTCTCGTTTTCGTACCACGTGAGCAGCTTTGAACATGTTACGATGTCGAGCGAGAGGAGGCTCGAAAATGACGGCGAGATCCACAGCCACGCATGGTCGAATATGTCGATTCGCAGACCCCGGAGATTGGGAACGAGTTGGAGCAGGACCTCCTGTGCGGCTTCCCAATGCTTTCCACTCATTTTGAGTAAGGCGAGATTGTCGAGATTGGGGAGGAGTGGTAGAAGTGTGCGGAGGGCGTGTCGGAGCTCGGCGGGGTGACTGACGGCCCACGTGTCGAGTTCCAGCGAGCGAGTGTTGCTCCCTAGGTCTGGGCTGTCGCGAAGCGTACGATAAAGGTTGGGCTCGTCCTCGATCAGAGAGTCGATCTCGACCCAGAGGAGTCGGACGGTATGGTAAAGCTGACGCTGGGCGCAAGGGGAGATCGCTTTCGACATGAGGCAGCAGGCGGCGAGATCCGATGGTTCAAGGTCCCCGACCGAGAATGTATGGCTCCAGATTTCTGTTGGGAAGATGAGCTCGTGATGGTCCTGGGACATCGCGGCCGAGGCGTTTCTGCTTCGCGGCGAGGCAGGCGTTGAGTATAACGTGATCCTGGAGGAGCTGGCAGTGATTAAGTGGCCGAAGGCTGGGTTGAACAGTGACGACCAAGACAGATATGCCAAAACAATCAAGGCTCAGAAGAAAGAGAGTTGCCTGTCAAAAGTATGTGGATAGGAGCAGCACGCGCGGGCCCCGATTCCGCCGCGGCGTCTTCGCGCCCCGTTTGCTCTGATAAGATGTAGCAAGTGACGCAGCAGACGCATGGCACTACAATTTCTTCAACGCACCGTTGCCACGAGCATACCCACCTGCAGCATAAAGCAGATCCTTGGGAATGGCTCGACCGCCTATCCAGCCGTGATCATGAGTCGTTGCGAAAAACAAGCGAGTTGCAAAACAACACATAAAAGCTGTTCCATCTGTTCAGGCCGACATCTTCTTCAGAATGTCTTGGTACTCCGTGCCGAGCGTTGCGAGCATCCGGCTCTTGGCTGCGAGTAAAGTAAGGAAGTGAGCCTTCGTGCTGACGAGACGGCGTGAACGGAGACGCACCAAAGACGCTGAGAACCTCCTTCAACAAATCGCGCTTCGAGACGCCGATAACGGTCGGTGACCAGGTATCGTCTTTCGTCGGTTTGCTGCAAGCGGCCCTGGATTAGCACCCGGATTGCTCACGAACAAGAAGAAGCAGAAGCTCACTAGTAGATCGGACCCAACAGTTCGATCACCAACTCCTCCGCCTTGTTCCTGAACCCTTCTTCGGCCAACTTCTTCGCATACTGCACCAAAAACGTCCTGTACTCCTGCGCCGACCCGAGCGCGATGGCGGCCTTCATCCTCGTCTCAAGGTGACCCAACCCAACCGCGTTCTTGAACATCTCGTCCGACCCGACCTGGTCCTTCTTAGCTCCAACCAACACCGTAGGTGCCGAGTCATCCTCATCGTCGTCCGAATCGCCAGTCGTATCCATCGCGCTGTCGACGATGATGTCGTTGATGGCGCTCTCGATCCCCCTGATGATCCCCCTCCCGGCGTTCCCAGCTTTCCCCCTCCTCGCCTCCCAGAAGTCACTCTCCTTCGCCCACCAAACCTCCGACAATTTAGACCAAGCGCTCAGGTCGGCGTCGTACGAGTGCGTCGAGCCTGACGAGAGCGAGATGAGCGGCATGCCGTTGTCTCGCAATGCCGCCGTCGTGATCGTTGGATGTGGGACGTCGCGGGTAGCTGACGAAGTCAAGAGGGCGGAAACGGAGAGTGGTGGGAACAGGGACTTGGCGAGAGCAGTGTTCCAGACGGTGAGTGAGCCGAGGGCGGTGATGGCCATCAGGAAAGGTCCTTCGGCTTCGAGGAACGAGCAGGGCGAGTCGAGCACCAGCGTTGGTAGCAGCCTGGGGACAACAAGGGTCCATCGTCAGATGCTTGTTAACGAGAAGAATCGAGAGGAAAAAGCGCACCTCCGTCCGGTCGGCGAGTAAACGATCAACGAGCCATCCTCCAGCGACACCGCCTCCAGCTTCTCGCTACCCGCACCACAAACGACGTATTTCGGTAGGTAGTCGACCCAAAGCGTCTTTTTCTCCGTCACGACCGCAACCTCCGACGTTCCTTCTCCTGTTCCACCAGCAAGCAGGGCACGTCAGCTCCCTTTCAAACTCCAAGAACAAGAAACTCAGCGACGCACTCTTCCCCTCGCCAAAGTTTCTCCACTCGAACGAATCCGCATCCTCCTCATCGACCACCTTGACACTCCCAAACGTCTTTGCCGCTGGCACCGCAAGGACCCTCAACTCCCTCTTGTCCTTCTTCCCACTTTCCGCATTCGTGATCTTGAACGTCATCTCCCTCTCTCTGGGGATATACGCCGGCCTCAACTCCCTCAACTCGACCTTCGCTCTTGACCGCTCTTCACCCAACGTTCTCCCCGACTTGCGGTACGGCACTGACGAGGTACGAGTGGAAGGGAGGTACCCGTCGTCCGAATCCGACTCCGCCTCGCGCGCCGGCGGGCCCTCCGCCCTCCGCTTCCTGCTGACCTCCTGCAGATGCTGACCCCATCCCGCTTGCTGTGGTGGAGCTTGCGGATGTCCGAAAGCGCCTGGAGGAGGCGGGGCACGGTTATCTGCCCAACCGGCAGCGTTCATCATGGGCTGGATCATAGACACCGACGTGCTCGCGTACGACGATGGCTGTTGAGGCACGGGCGGAGGGTTGAACGTCCCCATCGGGGCTTGCATCGCCATCTGGCCGTGCATCGCTTGCTGCATTGGCATCGCCATTCCCTGTGCTTGCTGTTGGAGGATCGGGTGCTGCTGGAGGACCGGCTGCTGGTGCTGAACGATCGGAGCCTGGACGGGGACGGGCGCCTGGGCTTGCGGGACGATGCGACGTTTCGCGCCGGGTCCTTTTCTCGCGACGAGCGTGTTGGGCTGCGAGATGGTTCCGAGGGCTGGACCGCCGTTCGTCATCGTTTGAGAGGAGGGTTGGGACGAGGCGGGCGTCGAGACGGGGAGGCGAGGAGCGTAGTTGTACGTCTGGCGGAAGAAGGCGTCCTTCGTTCCTGGGGGTGCGAGGGTACCGAACTCGGCGGGGTCGAAAGTGAAGACTGCGACGTGACCTTCGGAGGAGGAGGCCCAGAGTTGAGTCCCATCGGCCGACCTATAGCGCGAATCCATCAGAACAAGAAGTGAGCTCGTTGACCCTGGCCAAAGGAAGAGATCACGCACCAGCTCAGATCCAAAACGTCTCGATCAAACACGTCGTCAAATACGACTAACGGCTGGCTCTGGCTCGTTATCCACAGCGAGATAGAGCTCCTTGCAGTGAGTGCGAGCAGCGTGCAGAGGTTCGTTCCCGTTGGACCGAGCTTGGGGTCGCGAAGGAAGATGAGGGGTGAGAAGGCCTGCAATGTTCGCGTTTAAAAGAGGTTAGTTCAGAAAAGCCAGACAGGTAGGAATTGGCGCACAGAAACCTCGACGATGTTCTCGTGTCCGACCATGGAGTTGTGACTGTGCCACGTGTGGCGATCAATCACTGCCGCGACGAAGACTGGACCGTTCATCGAGTTCGGCGTGACGAGATGAGTACCCTCTGGCGACCACCTGAAAAGAGGACGATAGTCGTCAGCAAAGAGCGAGCACTTGGGAGATAAGGAACGAACGTGAGCCTCATGAGGTTGGTCTTTGGGCTGCCGATGAACGGCGCCGTGATGTCCTTTTCGAGACGCCAATCGGAAGTGCGCCAGATCTTCACTGTGTTGTCGTCGGACTGTGGTCGATCATTCAGTATGGCGGCTGGAAGTTTCGATCGAACGGGAAGGAACTCGAACAAACCTGAGTCGCGAGAAACATGCCGACGGGGTCGAAGACGACGCCCTTGACGAAGCCCATGTGCGCGTCAAGTCTCCGCAAAAGTTCTGTGACGTCGCTCAGTGAGATAAGAAGTTTGTTCACATGAGAGCAGGAAAGAGGAGAGCCCTCACGGAAGTTGACACCACTCCAGATCAGCACCGTCGAGTCCAATCCGACTGACGCGAGGTATTGATCGTCCGGAGACCACGCCACGCCACTGACATCTGAAGACAGAGAGGTTTTCGTCAAAAGGATCCACGGAAGAAGAGGGCGGAGGCCAAGACGCACCAGAATCGTGGCCGACCAAACGGCGCGACGCCTTCCAGTTCTCGATGTTCGTCTCTGTCGATCCCCAAACTTTTCCTCCCGCACCACTACATTTCTCGTTCCTCTATCAGTCTGTCCTTGTGGAGAACGGATGAAAGAAGGAAGGACGCACGTCTCCAAGTTCCAAATCATGACGATGTTGTCGTCCGAGCCACTGGCGAGGTACCGGCCGGCGTTGGACCATCGGATGCACATGACCACACCTGTTGAGAGGCGAGATGTTTGATGTCAGCGTTGTAGAAGCACAGGAGAGTGGAGGATGTTCAGAGGAAGGAGGGAAGCGCGGGATGGGAGCAACAAACAATGCAAACCCGCCAAGATGGTCGCCGACGCGATGGTCCACGAGACGCGTAGCAAGCCTTTAGCAGGTAGTCATCCAGCTCTGAAAAAGCATCTCTAGACCTCCAGGTCCAGCCGACGTGCGTGCCTCGTTCCAGCGAGCTCGAGCGCTCCCTTGCGCGACACCCCGCACGCCCACCGTCTCCCCTCGATACAGCAACAGAAAATAAACGCACCAGCATGACTAGTCATGGTGCACAGCAGCTTCGGGACCTTCTCCATGTTCTCGACCTCCTCCTTCAAGATCGGCGCGGTCGTCCAGATCTTGATCTTGGTGTCGAGTCCGCCCGTCGCGAGTCGCGAGCCATCCGGGTGCACCGCGAGCGTGTAGATCGTTGTTGGTCGCTCCTTTTCGTCGAGGTGCAGCGGCCAGGAGGGTTTGATGATGTGCATCGTTGGCTGGACGGGATCGGGGAGGGAGGGGAGGATGGAGGGAACGCGGCGAGCTAGGGTCGAGGGGTGCAGCTGCTGGTGTTGCTGCCGCTGGCGACGGTGGGTAGGCTAGGTCGTGATACAAGTGGTGGTGTTCGGATCTCAATATATATAGAATCGAGTCGTCGTCGAGGCTTGGACGCGAACGAGCTCGCGCGTGGATCGTCGTGGCACGAGCGAGCGCAACGAAGGCGAGTTGCGCTTGTTTTGGTCCAAGTCCAAGCGGGCGCGCCGCGAGATCGCTGACGTGGCCTCCAAGGTCACGCGTATGCACAGGTCAGCTCCTATTGATTTTCTGATCCTTTCCGGATACTGTTGTTGCAGGAGGTTGGCCGAGCTCAAGGGACCAATCAGAACGCGTCCTTCAAAACCCCTCGGACTTTGCTCCTGCCGAACCCCCTCGACCAAAGTTCGGCGGCGGCGGCCTTGCTTTTCGCTACATCGCTGCTCGCTTCACCAGTCTTCGATATAGATAAATTTGACACGATGTCGGTTCCACTGTCGTCAACAATAACACAGCTCCCACCGCCGGCTCCTCCTCCCCAGTACCCGTCCACCTCCACCTCCGCTTCGCCCTCTCCTCCGACACCAGCACCACCTCCAACCAATGATGTCGAATCGAAGTCAGCGTCCTACAAAGGGTTCCTAGCCGGTACGATGTCGGGATTGACGAAGTTGACTGTCGGGCACCCGTTCGACACGATCAAGTTGCGGATGCAGTGCTCCCCGCCGGGCACTTATTCGGGGCCGCTGGATTGCCTGAGGAGGACCATCAGCCAGGAAGGGCCGAGAGCTTTGTATAAAGGTGTGCTTACATTTCTTCATATCCTTTCTAGTGCGTCAAGCGCGTCGCTGATGCTCAACTAACTCGCCTTCCGCTCCGCCTTGCTTTCACTCCTCTCCGACAATCCACCAACATAGGCGCATCACCACCAGCAGTGGGCTGGGCCGCCTCCGACTCTGTCCTCCTCGGCTCTCTACACAACTACCGACTCTGGTTCGAGAAACTCGAGGCGCGGAATCGGGGCGAGAAAGTCGGCGAGGAAGGCAAAGATGGGAAGCAGGCGAGGTTGAGCATCTTTGGGCATACGATGGCGGGCATGATGGCGGGGTGGACCGTTTGTACGGTGATTACGCCGATCGAGGGGCTCAAAGGTGAGTAGGCTGGTTTGATGCGTCCCCGAAGGGTGCGCGAGATCGTCGAGGGACGCAGGCCGGGGGCGCCGGAAGATCAGATAGGGATGCTACCGCGGGTGCTGACGACTTGTTACATCGTTGTGACCCCTTTTGCGCCGTCCCTTGCACCTCCGCCGACTCCTCGTTCCCACCGCCCTCCTCCGCCCCTCCCACAACTCGCATATACCCACCCTATTCTTCCACCGCACTCCCCTCTAATCCACCCCCAACAGCAAAACTCCAAATGCAAACCATCGGCCCAAAACTCTACTCTGGTCCTATCGACTGTGCCTCCCAGATCGTGCGCTCGCAAGGCGTCTTTGGCTTGTGGAGAGGTTTCGGCGCGACCATCTTGTTTAGGAGCTGGTTCGGTGTCATGTCCGTCCCCCCTCCTCTCTCGTTATCCTGAGGGTATAGAAACTAATGATCAGCTGATATGGTAGGTTCGGAAGCTACGAGGTTATGATGAGAGGCTTCAGGGCCGTTCCGGAAGGGTCGCGGTGGAAGGTCAGCGATGGGACGGCGACGTTCCTGGCGGGCGGAATGGGCAGCAACTTTTTCTGGATTGGGAGCTTCCCTTTCGATGCCGTGAAAAAGTGGGTGATGTGATTTCTTTTCTCCTCCTTTCTTGAGGACGTTGGGCGTGGGAAGACGGATGGGATCCTAACCACGTGTGCTCCCATACAGTCGGCTGATGACGGACGACATTAAAAACCCGCGATACCCCACCTGGATGAGTGCGGCTAGGCAGATCTGGAGCGAAGGTGGAATCAGGGTCCGTCTCCTTTCTGTCGTCTCCTAGATGTATAATGGGATGCTCCTGACACGTGGATATACAGGCCGTCTACAGGGGATTCGTGCCGTGCATGCTGAGAGCGTTCCCAACAGTACGTCCTTCTCTCTTTTTACCCCTCCCTCGCTCTCACGTACTTGAGCAAGCGCGCTGACTAGATCTTCCTTGCCCTCGCTCTCCTATGCGCCGCGTCCCCTCGCGACAACCAGAATGCCTCTGCTTTACTGGTTTGGGAAACAACGATGAAGCTGTTAGGTGCGGAGAAATTGGTGACTTGAACGCGTGGGTGTGGGCCGGCGCTGGGCTTCGCTCGAAGGCACATGGTGAAAGAGGATGGGAGAGGGTCGGGTTGGGCGCGAGGCGGGTCGTTTGGAATGGCGCAGGGATAGAGTGATCTCGATGTTGTTTTTAGACCGCATACACTATGTATCACCCACATTCACCTCTTCCATCTGTGGTTCACTTCTCGGTTCGTTCACGGGCACGCACTTGCAGGGAGCAACGAGAAATTCCGCGGCAGGAAGGAAAAAAGCGCGTCATGATCCGTATCAGAATGGATTTTGATCTACCGCAAGCCCTCAATCTATGGGTCGCACTGTACTAGTCGTGTTCGTTCACCTCCTTTTGACGTACTTCAGCTTCTTCTCACTGCTTTTCTTGCTCCTCGACGGCGTCATCCCGTACGCAGCGGCGTGGTTCGCTCCGTCAATGTGACTCTGATAGTAAGCTTCAGCGTTGATCTGCTGGCGAACTGCCGCCGGTTGCATCATAAACGCGTCGGCTTGGTTCCTCTGGTCGGTGACGGCTGTTTGGAACACGTATGCGGGAAAACAGGAAGAGGTTAACGGTGAGTAAGGACAAGCGGTCTTGCAGGAAGGCTGACTGACTGTCGTGAAGCATCCTCCTGGACTCTTCCATGTTGTAGCCGTTTTGGTAACCGTTCGGCTCGGCAGCGGCGGGGGCGGGAGGAGGCGCACTGGGATAGGTCGCAGGCTGAGGGGCTGGGTACCTCTGTTGCGATAATCGGACTGGCGCCTGACGATGGTGCTCCTCTTCCTCATCGCTGTACCCTAAAAGGAGAAGAGAGAGCTGAGATCGTGTTGATTGTGGGAAAGATGAGTACTCACAGGCCGTCCCTCCTCCTCCGTCGGCACTTTGATGAGCAGACGTGGTGGTGGAAGCTGCGACGGGGATGGTCACAAAGGAAGATTCGCGTCAGTCGAACATTCTCATAGACGTAGAAAATAGTCTTCGCACCTGGGTACCCACCACCATATCCGCCGCCGTACGTGGGAGCACCACTCGTCGCTATACGCCGCCCATGAACGTCAGCCACGAAGGAAAAACGCCGTGTGAGAGCATCACTTACGCTGCCCGTGAGCACTTTCACCAAACCCGACGCTTCCACGACGAGATTCCGTAGGAGACTGGTAATGTACGCCGTACACTTTTGTTTTGGCATCCGAGTCAGCCCACCTTGCGCCTGAGGGAGGGGAGGAAAGACAAACTGAGGGAGCCTCCGCCGTCGGAACCGTATTGAGTGCCTCCATTTCCACCTCCGTCTGATCCGGTGACAGGAGTCAGGACTCAAGCGAGAGGTCATAGGGCTTGGTACCGAATCGCACTCACAACTCGTGGTGGTGACCGTCGGGCGGTGCTGACGACCTTTCAGACGAGGACTACTGTCAGCCTTGAAACTTGAGCCGGACTTGTGAGGATTCTTAGATGTTTTTGAAATCATGAGCTCACCTTGGGGGTAATAGGGGTCGTTTCCGCTGCCAGAACCACTGTTGCCCGCTGGGAGGAAAGACGAGAATGTAAATGTTCGTGCCAGTATTGCGCCCAAGTGGGACGATGTGGGCTCACAAGGGCAGGGGTAGCTCATCTTTTCAACTTGAGCTCACATGATGAAGGTGGAGAGAGAGGAAGAGAAAGGAACGCCTGAGTTGACACCGAGGTGGCCCCTGAGATGCATTAGGGGAAGCGCGCGCGGAGCGGCAGTGCAGACAAAATCCAGGAGTTCTCCGGCGACCGGTAAAACGCCGTCGTCCGGGATGGGTTCGCTTCCAGGCGTGTCGAGTTTATCAAGCTGAACTTGAGTAGAAGGAGTGTACGACACTACGGTGGGGTGTGGCGGTGTTGAAGGCGAAAGTGCTGAAGCATGACGGATAGCAAACGGCGGGGATTGGCAGGTTCTACCAGAGGAGACTTTTTGCTTGGCCTCGAGTTATGCCCCTTTCTATGCAATGCACAGGGGTGTGGCCGAGGACGGCGAGGAGAGGCGTTCGAGAACCGAGCCGCAGGGCGGGGTGGAAACGCGAGTTGACTGCAGAAGCGGGGAGCGAAAGCGAAAGACAATGACGTACATTAGTAACAAAAATCCTTTTGGCAAAGGACCTTTGCCGAAAATGGTACGGAACCCGAAACCAAACGGGCAAATGCAACAACTTGCCTGCTCGGAATCCTCTGACCTCGACACGCAGAAGATTTGCAATCGACCGTGAGCTTGTTCATATTGTTTATTTGTAGAAGAGGCTGAGCGTTTTTCGGCACGGTCGGGGGCAAGGCACGACCAATGAACGCTCCTGCGTTACAGCGCCGAGCGTCCCTTCGTACGATGACGGGCGACGTGGTCCCTTCAGGAACTGTTGGCATGGCTGTACGGACCCTGCGGACCCTTTCAGACGGGAAGCCTTGGTCTACCCTCTCAATACAGCTTGCTTTAAGGAGACAACCGCCTTCCGGTGCTTTGACCTGTCGGGCCAAGAACTTTTGTTGTTCGCGGTGCAACGTGTCATACTTCAGCACCACCAAACTTGCCGAAAAGTCGAGCAAGGTAAAGTTTGGCTCCCAAGTCGAAAAGGAGCCCAGCCCCAAGCCAGCATAGAGCCGCAGGAAACGAAGCCATCAGCTGCACGGCGTGGGGCGTGAGGCCTTTCGCTGGGGAGAAGGAGACGCGGTAAGAAGTAAAAAGTCTCGAAGGATGCTCTCACCTCGCCGCTCCCGCTGCCCAATATACGTCCATCAGAATAACGTAACACCTACCGGTCATCAAAGGCCACACAGGAGCATCGGCTTTGGAGCTTTGAGGAGCCGCCAGCGTCGGCCAGCCCGCGAGCTAAAGTCCATGATCAGCGCAGAATTATAAGTATTGCCCGAGGAAAGCTTGATTCATCGAGAGTATAGCAAGTAATTGACAGAGTAATTCGTAGCCAACCACCCTCGCCTCGAGCTCGTCTCTCGTCGCTCAGTGCCCGACACCGGCACCCGATTCGGGGCTCGTACTTCCGGGCGTCGAGACCGCGCGCGCCTGGCCTTCGTCACTGCTCTGCTCCTCGTCCCTCAATCGCCTCCATTTCTCGCACCACTTTTCGCACGATTCTCGTTCTCGACCAGAGCACGGCCTAGACGACTATCAGTAGCGCCTCCTACCTCCAAACGACACCCTTCGTCCAACGAAAGAATCGTACGAAACGGCGCAGTTCTGAGCGAGCATGTCCATCCACCACCTCCCGCGCCACGCGTTCCCCGTCCTAACGGAGCAGTTTCTCGTCGACTCGGCGTACGACTATGTCAAAGAACTCGGACAAGGTATGTGCACATTCTCGTCTTGCTTCCGTTCCTTCCGCCGCCGTCGCATTCCGGTCAGAAGAGGCTAACGAGGCGATCCGTGCGTGGGGTAATACAGGGGCGTACGGCGTCGTCTGCAGCGCGAGAAACAGGGAGACCGGCGACAGCGTTGCCATCAAAAAGGTCAGCTTCTCATCCGATCCATTCTGCGTGCTTCGAACTACGGTGGGCGGTGAAGGGGACGATCAGGGCAGAGGCGCCCAACTTGTCAACAAACGGAAAACGAGGCGCTCGGAGTTGCCGCCCATCGTGCGCGGCGACGGAAGCCTTCGAGTGATGAAGCTATAGGGCAGCAGAGTGAATCGGAGGATGAAGCGGAGCTGATGGTCACTGCTTATGGGCGACAGGTGACAAAGGTGTTCACGAAAAAGATCCTCACCAAGCGCGCCTTGCGTGAGTTGAAGTGCGTCCCTCCTCCCTCTTTTTCGTCCTTCACGCCAAACGCTAACACGGAATGACGCTTTTTGAAGACTGCTACATCACTTCAGAGGGCACAAGAACGTGCGTCTTGGACTGTTCTCTTCGAGGAGCTGCTAACGCCGAGTACTTACCTCCTCCTGCCTTTGCCCGTCCCTCACCTCCAGATCGCCTGCCTCTACGACATGGACCTCATCGACCCTACGAACTTTGACTCTGTGTTGGTCCTTTACCTGGATCACTCCTTCCCGTGCCCTCTAACCTCTACGTTCTCCCCCCTCCCCCACCGCTCTACCGCCGTACGCACCCCGTAATAGCTACCTCTACGAAGAACTAATGGAAGCCGACCTCCACGCCATCATCCGCTCCGGTCAACCCCTCTCCGACGCCCACTTCCAGTCCTTCATCTACCAAACCCTCTGCGGACTCAAGTACATCCACTCCGCCAACGTCCTCCACCGCGATATCAAGCCTGGAAACTTGCTGGTCAACGCGGATTGCGAGCTCAAGATTTGTGATTTCGGGCTGGCAAGGGCTATGGTTGCGGAGGGGCAGGGCGAGGAGAGCAAGGATGGAGGGTTCATGACCGAGTGAGTCTTCGGTACTCGAGTGTGCGAAGCAGGAGTTTGGCGAGGTTGAGGCTGCTGGCTGGGAGCTATGTAGGGGAAGAATGAGCTGCTGACGCCGTGCTGTTTTGGCGTCTGGTGGGGCAGGTATGTTGCGACGAGGTGGTATCGCGCTCCGGAGATTATGCTCAGCTTCGCCAACTACACTACCGCCAGTACGTCGGCTCCGTTCTTTTCTTGCTTTGTCACCCTCGTAGACTAACTTTGGATATGATTATTCATTTCTCCGCACTTCTTCCTTCTGCTCAAACCTAAAATCAATCAGTCGACGTCTGGTCCGTCGGTTGCGTCCTCGCCGAGCTTTTGGGAGGTCGACCGATCTTCAAAGGTGCGTTCCATTCCTTCCTCCCTCCTTGTTTCTTGTCGCTTCTGC
>JALBUQ010000034.1:0-190935 GCA_024364755.1 Pseudohyphozyma bogoriensis
CTCGAAGCGGGCCTTGAGGATCGTCGGGAAGCGCGGGAGGACGGCTTGGATCGTCGAGAGGTAGGGCTTGAGCGAGTTGGCGTAGGGCGACGCGGGGAAAAGAGAGGTGTAGAAGCTGAGGATTAAGAGAAAAAGGGAAGTGATAAGTTGAAAAGGAGACCGAATCACAACAGCGGATAGCAAATGAAACACTAAAGCTTACCCGCGGTCTGTCGCGCGTCGAGCCATTGAGTCAGGAAATTACAGACATAGAGAGCAGTTGACAGAGGACTTACGACAACTCCCGGTCAACCAATCTCCCGCATCTTCTTTCGAAGCGCTCGCGTCGATCAACCACCTGTAGTCTTGCAATCAGTCCAATTCGTGATCGCTCAGAAAGCCGAAACGAGAAGACCCACTCCTCGAAGTCTGGGAAGAAGAGAAAAACTTAGAGGTGTTTCGGGAATTAAGGGGAAAAAATGAAGTGACGAACTGAAAGGTCCGGTGCCTTTGACGACGACGCAGATCCAAGGCTGCTCGCCGTCCTTGAGCTTTTCTGGGTCCGAGTACTGCTCTCGCGCCCCGCGTCAGCTTCCGACTTCAACATCAACATCAATCAGCAAATTGACTTACGTAGACCCCAGCGTAGGATCCACCGATGCTCGCACAGTCCGAGATGGCGGCGTAGCGGACGCCCCACTGCGCGGCCTGCACCACGTCCAAGCACCACGTCAGCGCGTTCGGTCGCGTCGAGTGGCGCGGAGGGCGGAGGAAGGACGCACAAAGTTGAGGATCTTCTCCTCGCTCTTCTTGAGAAACTCGATGGCGCGCTCCTCGCTTTCCTCCACGATCTCGGAGGCCTTGTATGGAAAATCAGCTTTCACCTCCTCCAAACTCGCTGAACAAGGAGAACGAACCTTCTGGACCATCTCGTCATCCCTCTCGTAGACGGACGCCGAGAAGAGGAGGAGCGTGCGAGCGACGTCGATGTCGAAGACCTGTCCTCAGATAACACGAGGAGAAGCCTGCCAGTTAGCGGGGCGAGGAGAAATCACGA
Organism: Pseudohyphozyma bogoriensis; assembly: GCA_024364755.1. Classification (NCBI taxonomy): domain Eukaryota; kingdom Fungi; phylum Basidiomycota; class Microbotryomycetes; family Chrysozymaceae; genus Pseudohyphozyma; species Pseudohyphozyma bogoriensis. The sequence continues at coordinate 1,037 of JALBUQ010000034.1, forward strand.
GAGAAACGAGGCAGCGCACCTTGGTCCTCCTGTGCGTCATCGACGCGACCAAACTGTGCACGTCGAGCCCAGTGAACTGAGGGACCTCGTACTTCTTCTTTCCGAGGACTTTGGCTCCCTGAGCGACGACTTGGACCTCGTCGAACATCTCTGGCTGGGAGCAGTTGACGAAGCTCATGCCTCCCATGTACTCGCGCGAGACGGACTTCATGAGCCTCTGGATCCCAAAGTTGCGGTAGCAGAAAAGGAAGATTTGGAACCAGAAGAGGACAGTGAAGATGAGGGAGTATCCTGTGCGCGTTTTTTTTTTTTTTTGTGAGGGGACGGGTGATTAGCGGGAGGGACGCGTCCGCGCGGAGGAGGGGAACGACGAACCGAAGATGGAGTAGGCGACCGTGATGGGGTCGGCGATGAAGTCGAGAGGGTTCGACGCGATCGTGAAGGCGAGTCCGCTTCCAGTGATGATGATCTGCTTGACGAACGCCGAACTGCTCCCATTTCGTGCCCAGCTCCACGTCGTCAGCTCACTCTCTTCTGAGAGACGCGCTCGCGCGGAGCAGAGGGCGAGGGAAGGAAGGGAAACTCACGCGTCGTTGTGGGAGATCCAGTGGAAAACCTTGCTCAAAGGTCCCTTTGGACACTTGTCGTGCAACTCTTGGAGATCCTGCGCGTGAACTGTCGCACGATCCCGTCCCTCGTCAGCTCCTCTGCTCCGCGCGACCGACGACGAGGGAAGGGAAGGAGGACGACGACTCACTCGAGTACGAAAACCTCTGGAAGTCGTCCAACGCGGGGACTTGGACTGGAGGAGCAGCGTATCGAGGCAAATCGACGAGGCGTTGGGCTCGCTTGAGCCAGGGGATCTTGGCCTCGAGCCAGAGGTCGGCGCGGCGCACGAGTTTGTCCACTGTTTTCGCGAGGGCGAGGGCGTCAGTGAGTGGGAGGCACGAAATAATGATGCAAGTTGTGCGTACTCGCTGGATTGTTGCTGGAAGAAAGTGGGTCGAACGAGGGAAGGAAGTGGTCAAGAGGCAAGAGGGGACGCGAGGCGCGCGACCGAGCCCAAGTCGAGCGGAAAAGGACGAGAGCTGTCGAGCCGGGTGCGCCTCGCACCACCTCCTGTACTCGGGCGACTTTCTACCCGGAAAAAGGTCACTTTCTGGCATCAGGTAGACGTTGGAAAAGCAACACAGTAGTATTAAAAATTGCACCAACATATATCAAAGCTACGAGGGAGAAAAAACACGCCCAAACGCGAGCGGTACAAACGCCTCCTCTGCACCGCCTCCCCATCCACTCCACCCGGACCCGCCCTTACGCTCCCCGTGTAAGTCGGAATTGTGGGTTACTTCAAAACTCGGTGAGTCTGTTCGAACGGTTAGAGGGCTGGTACGGCGACATTGTTGATGAAGAGGTGAGGGGATGAGGAGGAGCAACTCGAGTCCGTTGGATCGGCTGCATTCGTTTGGGAACAAGACGGAGACGACGTTGGCGTGGATGTCGGAACTTGTGCTGCCGAGAGAACTAAATTTCCCTTGCTTTTTGTGTGGCATCTTCTGACAATTGCGAGTTTTCCTGCTGAATGGGCTCAGGCACTCCAGCGCGACGCGTTCGTCTGCACACGTGGCAGTAATTGGAATCGCGTGATACATGAACGTGCGTTGTCTCTTCTTTTCTTTTTGGCTTTTTAAAACGGTTGTTGACTGACAAAGAGTCTTTAGCAGTGAGGTGCATCCGGCGCGACAAGTGCTAACATCCATATGTCGAGGTCGAGGCGGAGAAAGACTGGTTCGAGTACAGCTGGTGATCCGCCGGACCGGACAGTCACTTTTGCATTTTGTAGTAGTCTCGCATTGATTGCATCATGATTTAAACAGCTATTGGTACATGTTGAGAAGAGAAACATTGGTGAGCTGGTTTCCCAGTGCTGGCTGACCTTCGCTGATCGCCTCTAGTTGCTTCCCCGAGGCTACCGCACGATATTCGTAAGAACAAATTGCCAAAGAGAATTGCCACGATCTTTTCAGCCCTGTTCCTCAGTGATTGCGCCTTGCCCGTCTGCGACCTGACTTGGTTGCAATCCGCCCAGCTTTACTCGGCCGTTTCCTATGAGCTCGTTCGTTTGTGTTTCCCTCGTTTCTTTTGCTTGACAGCAGCAGGAATCGAATGCCACGAATGCATCCAAAAGGGACTGCTGAGACCAGCGTGCCCATCACGGAAAGCCTGGGAACTCTGTACCCGATCTCCGTGCGCATTCATCAACGGCCTTGTCTCGCCGCCGTCGTGCTTTGCCCATCACTAGTGGATCATGACAGCTTTCAGCTAAGTGTCGAGTTTGTCAAAGGATGATGATGCCGTAGAGTCGGAGGGCAAGCCAAGGGACCGACGTGTTGCGCGGCGCGTTTTGGCCTCGGGTCGGGACTTTGGTCACTCTGCTTCCAAGAAATTTTCCACAGCCGGCATCTCGGCTTTTTTACAGAAAGAAAGGGATTCGCGAGTCATCAGAGTGCTCAGCTACGGCCAGCTTTCGCGCTTCCAAAACCTGGGCTGCGCTTTTCTTGGTCCGCAACGTGGCAGCTGACTGCTCTGGTCGCAGACAAACGCCAAAAACACGTTATCGGCGCAATTTACTTTGACATTCCAGCAGCTCAACTTCCAACAGCTTGGTTGAATAAACTTGAAACATCAAAAAGATAGCCAACAAAGGCGCGTGCGATTTAGGTCTCTCACCCACAACTTTGCCTTGCGCATTCCATCCAGATGACCATAGTTTGTTGGCCTCAGTAGCAGGAAAGGGGCATAGGCAACAGTCAGGAGGAAGCCCTCCTGATCACAAAAAAAAACCGACCCAGCTGGGTTTAAGCGAACAACTCTTCTCCTCGCAGTCCAGCGCGCTCTTGCACGCAGCGAGTTCATCTTCCTGTGCGCACCTGCTTTCCCAAGGGCCGTCGGAAAGCCAGGTTTTGAGGAGTTCAGGAAATATGCTAGTCACTTAATGCTTACTAGTCAGCCATGTCCGGCGACAGTCAGCGCAAGCTCGATGTCGCCAAAGGAAACTGGAAAGCTGCAGACTGCCTTTTGGACACGCGCTCCCGTGCAATCTGAGAGAAAACAAGCCCCGAAGCCCATGAACACAAGGTGGTGCATAGCTTTAAGGCTAAGTGACCTCTCAGGCGCAGGCGAGCGTGCGCCTTTGCACCTTTCGTTTGTAAATGCGCACTTCCGAGCGTGCTGATACACAGCAAACGGCTAAACGCAGGGGCACGGTGCCGGCCAAGCTTAGTAGCCCCACAAGTTGTGGTCTGATCGACTAAACTGGGCGGTGGTTTTCACCTCCCAATCTACAGATCCACAATCTCGTGCGAGCCTCTCTGCTTTCTCTCCGAGCCTCCAAGCTGGCAAAAGTGGTGCATTTTTGCGCTCAGCGTTCCCTCACTCAAAAGAATGAGCTGTTATTTCTCTCAAAGAGAATTGTAACCAGATCATCGGGAGGGGGGTCTATCGCCGGAAGTGTTTGGCTCGTCGCAACGGCGTCCCATCAGCTGTTGAGCGCCGACGTCGTTCACGCCAGCGTGTTCGACTTCGTCGCCGGGCCTATACTCTTCTCAACAGACGAAGAGTGGCTCTTACAGAGTAGAAGCAACTATGCGTACGGTGTCACCACCACCCTTGAGCCGTTCTGCGCTCGTCGAGCTTCGTGAGCAGTTGAACCCAACTGAGCTGACGGCTTTTCCCTCGTGATGCTTTTGCTGACAAGGAAGGCGACCTTCTCTTGGGAGAGGAGAGAAGACAAACTTCGAGTGAAGTGTCCTAGCTTCTCAAAATGCAGCCCTTCGCCCTCCCCGAGCGACACAGTCCACTCGCGCCAAAGTAGGGACTTCGGGCGTCTCATGCAGTGCCAACAAGGCGAGCGATAGAAGCTCGCATTGGCGTCCAAAGAATACGCCACTGCCCCCACTCTGTTTTGCCCACAATGTCCGAGAAAATTTGCACCGTTGGGGCGCTGCTCAGCGCCCGGCCTGAGTCTCGTGAGGTGATCGGTGCGAAACGCTCACGGATGTGGACGTGCGCAACGAAGATCGAGACTGCCTGAGAAGGGCACAGCGTTGGCTTTCAAAAAGGTGTGAATTTGGGAAGGAAGGAAGAGGAACGCTGCAGAAAGGGAGGAGGACGGGAAAGGCGCTGCGCGAGAGGGGGCCTTCGCCTCGCGCCTCTTCTTCTTTCTTGCTTGGACTGACGTGGTCGCTTCACCTCGCTACGAACCATTTTCAGCTCTCCTTTGACAAGCCTTGAGAAGAATGAGAGTGGAAAATCGTAGAAAGTGCATCAACAAGATAAGTTCACTACAAGAACACCGCGCATCCACAAAGCACAGGCCCTGCAAATCACGTAAAGCTTCCTCCTCCCACTCAAACATCGAACCTGAACTCCTCCTGCCCCTCAAACTCCGCCTCAATCGCAAACTCATCCTCAAACCTGAACTCCTCATCAACAACACCAAAGATTCCCAACTCCTCCTCCGCCTCCCTCTCTTCCTTAGCTCTCGCCTCCTCCTTCTCCGCGCGTGACATGATGGACGTCGACGACGACTTGGTCGACCGGAGTGAGGTCGTTGACTGTGCGGGTCGGAGGGTTTTCAGTGCTGTAGTGGTGGAAGAGGAGGAGGAAGGGAGGTCGCGTGTTTTGGTAGCAGCTGGGGCGGGGGCAGGACGAGCGAGGCGCGTAGACGACGACAGGTTGAACCCGCGTGGAGCGGTGGTGGGATGAATGAGGGTCGACGTGCTCGCGGTCCTGGCAAAAGTCGAAGGCCGAGACATGGCGAGGGTGCTGGTCGTGGCCGTTCGGGAGAAGGTCGAGGGACGGGCGACGGACGATCCGAGCGGGGCGCGTGTGGTCGTGGCTGACGTGGCGGGGGCAGGGGCCGAGAGCGGGAGGACGGGGGTCGTGGAGGATCGTCCGAAGGGCTTGCGAGCTTGGAAGGCGGGTTTAGTGGAGGTAGTGCTGGTGCTTGACGTGGTCGACTTGGGAGCAAGTGGTCGACGTTTGGGGAGTGGAAGGAGGGGCTCGACTTTCCCTGGTGGGGCTGGGGCACCGAGTTGGGTTAGTCCAAAACCTAGTAGACGCAGACAAATGTGAACACACCTTCGACGAAGTGCAACTCGGCCTTGAACTGCTCCCGCTCGAGCCTATCCGATTCCTCCCACTCCTCGTAGCTCAACGCGCCCTCACCTCCACCACCCAACGGCATCGACCTCAGCCTGTCCCCAATCCCCTCAAACACCTCAGCCTTGAACCCAGGATCAAATGGCTCATCTAAACACCCACAAACACCCACCCGCTTCCGTCAGCGCCCACTTCCCTCCTCCACCCTAAAGGAAAAGGACAACGCACCGTAATCGGCCGAACTCCCACCACAAATCTCCACCTCCCTCTCCTCATCATTCACCTCCTCCACCTCATTCTCAACCTCCATCTCAACCTCCACCTCAGGCGACAGGAACGAGAGAGCAGCGAACTTGCGCACGCCAGGCGACGGAGTACAGAGGTGGGAGGGGAGGAGGGGTGCGGCTGCTGGTGCGGGCGTGCGAGTTTGTGGGAGAGGAGTGCAAGCTGAAGTAGATGCGATTGGTTTTAGTGAGAGTTGGGCGGTGCCTGTTAGTGTGAGAAATGGTGATCAGTACATGCTGTTTGTGCTCGAATGTGAGGCTCCTGTTGAGTGATCTGGCGGCGTCGCGTCCTCCCCTTCGAGGCCACCGACGCGTCTTTTGAGCACAAGAACATAGGTAAAGGGAAAAGTAGGAGCCACCACCTAATTTTCCACCACAGTCCTCCCGTTGGCCCTCACCATCGCATCACAACAACGCCCGGCCCTGCCCATTCCCCGCCGCCGGCCCTCCTTCACTGACCAGACTACAACCAGAGCATTTCAAAGCAATCGTGAACTCACCCTTGCCGCTTCTCTCCGTCCCATCCGGCCCTTTACTCGCCTTATTCCCGTCCTTCTGCCCCAGCACCCTCCCGCTCCTCGCCGTCAGCCCGCCCGTCGCGAGCCCCTTCGAAGGCCCAGCACCACCAATCTGTCTCGCTGGAGTCTTTGCAGCTGCGAGGTGGTGCTGTGACTGGTGGTGAGCGTTCTCCTGGTTGAGTTGGGAGGTCGAGAGTGGGTTGCGCGGTCGGAGCATCGTGCGCGCGTGCCGGAGTCGGCGTTGGTGTTGATGGGATGGGCGGAGGTGAAGTGTAGTGAGATATTGTGCAGAAGGGTGCAAAAGTATGTGCGATTAGGTATAGCTCTGAGGCAAGGGCGACTAGAAGGACGCGTCGGCGCAAAGTGATGGGCGAAGGTCAACAACGGGCCGCTCATGAGATTCACCAAGTCGAGCGGCCAGTTGCCACGTCACCTCGAGCCGTTGGTACGAGAGTGCCGACAACTCACCATTTAGCTTAATTGAGCCTATGACGGACTTTTCCTTCCGCAATTATGTTCGTCGAGTTGTTTCCGACCGCAAGGCGGATCATTGAGGCCACGTGCCCTAACGAAGAATCCAGTGCACAAGGTATCATGACGGCGACCTTCCTGTTCAAGAAAGAAAAAACTGCTTTCTCTCACATGAAAAAAACTCCCTTGTGAATGACGTGTCATGAAAGAGTACTCTGATGCACATGGTCGCAACTACTACTACGGCTCCGGAAACTTGTCGCCCCGCCAGTATCCCGGCAGCTCCTCCAGCACAAATTCCTCCAGCAGCCCATTCAGATCACCACCGACCAACCCTAATTCCATCGGGCTCTGTTGATGCTTCTCCCAGAACGGGAACCTCACCGCCAGCCTTTTAAGATCCGAGAACCCTCCAGCCCTTATCCTATCAACAAACCTGTCCATTAGATCCACCACATCCTCCATCTGTAGCTTTGGATCCTCCATCCGAAGTTCGAGCTCCGCCACCCTCTCCCGGGTCGCGACCGAGTCGAGCCTTAGCGTATTCCAAAGTTGGAGGGCCGAACTTCGGGTCTTATAGAGCGACGACATGCCAACCGAAAGTCGTCGGAGGTTGGGATAGGATGGAGCACGGTCAAAGTCGTTCATAATCTTCTGGTACTCCGAAAGCTCGAGGCCAGACGGAAGGTAGAGCTCCTCGATGACGTGGCTAGACGATTGCAGCCACGCGTGGGTCAACACGGTGAGTGGCTCCGACCGAGTGACCGTGAGGCTTTGGATGTAGCGGACCAAAGGAACTGGCGATGACGGGGAGGGCTGGGTCTGGAAGACGGTGCCGAGAGGGTGGAGGTGACAGAGGACGCCGGGGAGGATGGAAACGGACTCCAACAGAGGGAACATCTCGAGCCACCTGGGAAAAACCGTAGGAAGAACGAGACATGAACGGTTTGTTAAAGGGAAGCACAACGACTGTGCCTACCAATTGAGATCAGTGTCCCACATGAGGTCGTTCCGCGGCAGTCGTGGATCACGGGGTTGGTTCTCGGTCAAAAAGTCGACGGTCTTGAGGTTCGGGAAGAAGACAGGGAGCTCTTCAGCAGCAAAAGAGTTGAGCTGTTCACCCCATGTGGTGTGGTTGATGGTGAGGTGCGCAACATAGTCGTGCCGTTGACCGAAGTCGTAGAGTGGGTTCGGCGGCCGCTTCGTGTCGGTCGGATGCCTCGCTGTATAAAGGTTGTTGATAGTGACGATTTCCTCCAGCCTCTCGTCCACTATCTCCCTATACGTCCTACAGACTTCCCTCAGTCTTGAGACGAGCTGACGAGTTTCGAGGTTCGAAGGCGACGCTTCGTTGAACGCGTGCCCGATAATCTTCTCGTGCAACTCCGTCGGTAGCTCACATCCACCAAAATTCGGGTCCCATGGTATTCCACGAAGAATGGGCGGAGGAGGAGGCGGCGGCGGCGGGCCTTCAATCAGACGATCGAGTTCCATGAGGGTGGCAGGACGGCCGTAATACACCCATTGGCCGGCCTTGTAGGAGAGTTCGATGAACGTCACGACGGCGAAGTAGGAGAAGAACACCGGCCAGGAGATGTAAGGCATCTCATTCAATCTGAACTCCTTGACTACTGGCGCACGCGGTGGTGGGATTGGCTCGGGCTTGGGCCAGTCGCGCCCCGGGAAGGGACGAGTACGTGGCAAGCGTCTGGGGCCGGACATGGTTGTTGGGGAAGGCGATAAGAGCGCGGTAAAGTACAAAGTGCGAGAGTGTCTATGGGAGGAGGAGCGGAACGAAAGGGGAGAGACGAGGTGACAAATGCCAGCCAGCTCGTTCAGCGATGGGCTCCCGGAACGCAGGTGACAGGAACGTTGCTGTCGAAATGGTCATGCGTCACAGTCCAGAACCGTTGGATCCTGCCCAAGCGAGCTCTCGGCTTGATGTAACTGGGTAAAGAAAGGATGGCAAGCCTTTGCGTCTAGGCCGGAAGCGATCAAACATCGCACCACGTCACCCCTCGTCGCGCTTTCGTCGCGCACCCTCAGCCGCTCCCATCGCCTCACTCGCTCGCTCTAAAAAGGCTCACTATACTCTCAAACAAGACGATAGCGTGGGGAAATCAAAAGTGTGAAATTTCTTCAACCGCCTCCTCGAAACAAGGCTCCACATCGAAATGTACGTCGAAAAAAGGGGGAAGAAAGCGAGATCAAGCGACAAAGGGAAACAAAACACGGATGAGGTTTCCTCCTTTGTTGGAAGATTTTTGAATGCCCGTTGTTGATCTACTTCTTGCCGTGCTCGGCGTTGTAGGCCTCGACCAAGTCGGCCCTGGAAAGACCCCTGGGCAACGCGGCGCGAGCGTCGCCACTCATGTGCGTGAGCGAAGCCTGGTTGCGGTGAGAGAGAGCACCGATTCAGCTTCAGGACGGAAGGCGGTCAAGTTCGAGGAGGGATGAGGGACCGACGTGGTAAGCAACGGGGCTGTGGTCGGCGAGGAAAGGCATGAAGGTATCTCCCAAGACGGTGAGGATCCTTTGGAAGACGGTAGCGTCAGCAACAAGCGCGAGCGACGGAAGCAAAGAGGTCCACTCACTTGGCGGGGTGGATGCCAGTCATGTTGGTACCGAAGAAGTGACCTCCACTCCCCTGGAGTCGGCAACATGTAGTCTTCGTCAGTACCGACCCCGACTCATTAAAACAGCGAAAAAGTGAGGAAGCGAACCCTCTCGGCGGGGCACTCGCGCAGTTCGACCTTCGTCCCAGGCTGGGCTTGCTCAGCGACCTCGTAGAACGGAGCAGCATGGTTGTGTGGCTGCATCTTGACCTCAATCTGCGAAGAAAAGGAACGGAAAAGATCTCAGCGTCAAAACCAATCAAAGCTTGAAGCAACAGAGAAAGCAATGTAAAGGACTCACTCCCATGGGGCCGTAGTTGAGGAGCGACGAGGCGCGGAGCGAGTTCCTGTTGCTCCTGTTGCTCGCGAGACCAGGGGGGACGGTCGCAACGATGTCCTTGTCGTTGGTGACCTTCCAGTACGACCTCTGGTCGTTCTTGACCTTGTGGAGCTCCTGCTCGAAGCCAGCCAAGAAGCCGCCGCCGCCGACGTTGGGGCACCCGTACACATAGCAGTCCCTCAAGAGGACGCCCTTCTTGAGGAGGCCGTCGGCGTGCTGGAGGCTCTCCGCGTAGTAGAGGGAGGCCAACCCAGCCCCGAGCGAGTGACCCGTGACGAAGACGTTGATGGGACGGGCGGGGTCGCGGCCGGGACCGTTGCGGAGCTGGTGGGCGATCGTGGTGACCATGTCGGTGATGCGACGGTAGGGGAGGACGGGCAGCTGAGAGCCATTGGCGGGGAAGAGGGTCTGTGGTAAAAGTGGAGAGGCTGTCTGTCAGCGATGTGGCGAAAGGAGCAGCAACCGAGAATCGACGGACGGTGTAGAATCCCTGATCTGTCGACGTGTTCAAGTTCAACGTCAGCGATGAACTTCACTCAGGCGAAGGTGACTAGCAAACTAACGGCAGCTCCCGGTCAAGTAGTCCTGAGCGTTCTCCTGAGCACAGGTCGCGTCGATGAGCCATTCGGCCATGCTCTGTCCGGACGGGCAGTCGGGGGTTGACGTGTCAGCATCGCGCTGTTCCCTCCCGTTTGGCGCAATTCAAAAATGGAAACGCACGGCAGGACCAGTACCCTTGAAGACCACACAGATCCAGGGCTCGGCGGAGAGCACCTGGGTGTCGTTCGCGGTCGAGTAGCCGTCCGAGTACTGCGGCCACACGACAACGTCAGCTTCCACTCCACTCCGAAGTCGGCGACAGCAAAGGGAAAAGAGGACGCACGAACGCTCCAGCGTAGGCACCACCAACGTTGACGCAGTCGGAGACCGAGACGTACTTGATGCCCCAGGTGTCGGAAAAGTCGAGCTGTTCGCCGCCGAGGAACGGAACGTCAGCACCCCAGCCCCCTTCGCGGACACGCGTCTCGGAATGCACAGGCGACCGAAAATCAGAAAACTCACAATCTTGTCCTCACTCTTCTCCAACAATCCAGGAGCGTAGGGCCTGTAGTTGGCGGCGGCCTGGACCCAAGCGGGCTCCCTCTCGTAGACGGACGCCGAGAAGAGGAGGAGCGTGCGCGCGACGTCGATGTCGAACACCTGCGCCCGCAAAAATTTGTCAGCTGAGCACGGAATGGAGGTGAAAGAATAGAAGTTTGAAACGCACCTTGACACGACGATGCGTGATCTTGCGGACCATCTCAGCCACACCGAGATCTCCCTCCCACTGACCCTGCTTGTCGTCGTACTTGGAGCCGAGGAACTCGATGCCCCTGTGGACGGTGACGGTGTCCTCGAACATCTGTGCCGAGTTTAAATGTAGAGGGAGTTAGAAAGTGAGCGGACGCGAGCACGAGAGGCGGGGAAAGCAGGAGTGAAAAAAGGGGACGAACCCTAGCACCGCCCCAGTTGACGAAGCTGAGACCTCCGCACCAGCGGTTCGAGATGTACTCGACGACGAACTCGCCTCCAAAGAGGTCGAAGATGGTGATGAAGACGAGGAAGCACGAGAGGGCAGTGAAGATGACCGAGTAGGCTGCGTCGACGTGAAGAGGGGGTTCAGCTCGCGCGCGCGGAGCAGAAAATGAAGGGACGCACCCCAGACGCTGTAGAGGAATCCGATGGGACTCTCGATGGGAGCACTGGGGTTCGCAGCGAGGGCGAAGACGATTCCTTGCGCCGTCTTGAGGAGGCTCCTCGCGAAGCTGAAGCTGTTGTTTCGAGTACGCGCGGCGCGGAGCAAGGTCAGCTTCGGACGACGACGACGACGACGACGACGACGCGCGACCGCGATCAACGGGAAAGGGAAGATGCAAAGTAAAGCAAAATGAACAGAAACGCACAGAGGGTTGTTCCTCGCAGCCTGGATGGTGTTGGCCCAAGGACCGTGCGAGCGCTGGGACTTGCGAAGCTTCAAGAGGTCGTTCGCGAGGACCTCGTACGCCGCTTTCTGGATGTTGTCGAGCGTCCTCGTCGGGTTGGGCGGGTAGATGTACTTGTAGAAGAGGCTCAACTCGGGCTTCTCGTCGTGGCCCTTGTGGACGGACTCGCTGCGCGGAGCGAACTTGAGGAAGTCGAGCATGGCGTTGGACGATCCGATGCCAGCCTGTTTCGTGGTGGGACGACGACCGTGTTAGTGCGAGATATCGTGCGAGAAATGGGGGCAGACGACGCACGAGAAAAGTGAAGGAAGGGGGGAAGGGAAGGGGAAGGATGAGGGAGGAAGGCAAGGGAGGCGAGCGCGGACCGACTTGGGATTTTGTCGAAGGCGAGCGCTGCGTGTCGCACACCTCCTGTACTCGGGCGAGAAAGTGTACCAAGTTTTCGCACTTGCATCTTTTTGTCTTGTAGAACACTTCATCAGAATCCTAACGCGCCCAAAACGAACGAATACGGTCACCAGCTCACCGAGAACGAGCACGTTTTGTCGACCATCCACACCAGCCCCCGCCGTCGTGCTGCTCGAGTGGTGGAATGCGATCAGTATGTGCTGAAAATGGGGCCCGAAGCGTGTCTTGATCTGGTGTGGAGCTATGATGGCAATGTTTAATATAGCAAGAAAGACCGACGTCGCCAACGCGGCACCCGAGCGAGTCTGGAAGGCCACGTCACGTCGTGGTACACAATAGCGCCTGCCCTCCAAGACCTTAGTCCCCCAACTTCGCTCGCCTGGACACTGGCAGAGAGGCCTCCCAAGCGTCAAGAAGAGAGCTGCACCCCGATGAATGAGTCCAACACCGCCGGAAGCAGAAAACGAGAGGACGAGCCACACCACCATCGCGCTGCCGATCCTGCCACTTGTTGCGAACCAGACTAGACCATCAATGAGAAAAAATCTCCAGAACCAGGACAGCAAGCTCACGAAGACGTCCTTCCTCGCCTCTCGACAAATCCACACCGCACGACCATCCACAGTCCTCTCCGCGCTCGCACGCCGATCCACCTCATCCCCCGATTAGATGCGAGAATGAACAACAGATGATACACCCAGACCTACCACTCTATCTACACTTCACTCTATCCATCCACTCCACGTTCCCCATCGTCCCACTTAGACCATTCCGCCTCTCCCCTCCTCCATCCTCCTCAACGTCGCTTCCTCCGTCCCCGTTCTTGCCGTCACACCCGAAGCGACCACGGTCGGCGCGTTGAACAACCCTCGATGGCGATTCGAAGGGTGTCGGACTTCGTTCCATATCCGGGTGAACTTGAGGGAGAGGATGGGCGCGTGTGGGGAGTATTGTTGGTGCGCGTGCGAGTGTTTCGCTGGTGCCCGGAGAAACGGATGAAATGGGGAAAGACGAAAACCATGAGTACGAGCCAACAAAAAGGTCGTCAGCAAAAAGCGATCCACTCACCAACTCCATCGCCATCCCTCTCGGCGCCCAAGATCCACCTCCTCCACTCCTCCGCGTCCTCCCCTTCCACCCCCGGTTCCTGGCTACTCCCAAAGCTCACCACCACCCAAGTTCCCTGCATGATCCCACAGAGCACGTCCATCACCAGCACCCTGCCCAACCCTCCTGCACCCTCGCCGACGCCCACGAAATCGAGAAACACGCCCGCGTCGCCGTGCCATCCATTTCCTCGCGTTCCGGGAGAAGGGAAGAGGATGTGGGAGAGGAGGGTGTAGGTAGTTAGAGAGAGGGAGAGGAGGAGGAGCGTTCGGAGGGTGGGCGTGGAGCGAGGGGATTGGGGGAGGGAGAGGATGGTTTGGTAGGCGATTCGGAGGATGAGGGGGAGAACTGTGGGACGTGGGAGGGTGTGGTCAGATGGTGAGATGGTAATAGAGTGATGAAATGTGAGAGTAATCGTTAGGGGAAGCGCTCGTCGTCGTTGCTGGCCATCCATGAGCCTGAAGGTTCGGGGTCACGCGTCGCGTCTGTGCCACCGCCCTGGCCTCCCACTCCCTCGATACATACTTCTTCTATCACCATCCAGTCTGGTATCCACTTCCAGCTTCGGAACTTCCTCCAGTCCTCCTCCGACCGTATTCTGACCGCCTGGCTCACGCACAACATCCCAAACGCCGGGGCGACACAACTTACGGTGGTTCGGGCTGATGAGGTAACTGAGGACATAGGTGATGTACAGCAGTCTCGAGAGCGACAACAACAGCTGGTACCGATGCAGAACCGAGTGGTCGCCTCCCCCGGCTTCTGGCTCGTCCGAATCCATCCCTGCGCCGCGAAGGGCCCGCTTCCGTTACGCTATTTTTGAGGGCGCCGCCTGGTTGCTGTCCACTTTAGAGTGTATAGACTGGCAAGCTGGATGTAGCGAAAAGCGTGCGCTGGACGGTGGAGGTACAGAGAAGCAGCAGAGTGCTGGCCCATTCGCCCCGCCAAGCCGAGGCCTCAGGCGCGCGGAATGGACGCTGACGTGGACAGGGAGGCCACCCGTCTTTCTTCTGCGGTTCTTTGCGGCACTTCGGGCCGCCGCTCGAAGGCTTCCTTCGGCGGTCGACTCTCCGCTTCCTTCTCTTCCTCCTCCCACCACCTTGACCCAAAACTCTCATCAATAAATGTCAGCAACGCATCCCAAGATCCTCGTCACCCGTGTGCTGCCCTCGGCGGGCCACGACCTCCTCTACGCGACTGCTGAGAAGGAGGGCTACGAGCTCGTGCAGTGGACGGAGGACAGGCCGGCTGATAGGGAGTGGATCTTGGACGAGTTCAAGAAGGGTGGAGTTGTCGCTGCTGTCGTGCAGGCGCAGGACAAGGTGAGTTGATGGGTCTGAAGCTGAGCGAGAGGCGGGGGAACCGCCGCTGATAAGCTTTCGTTTTCGTAGATCAACGAAGAGTTCCTCGAGGGTGGGTCTGAATGTCATCTCAAGCATTGCTCAATGGTCGCTGATGGCTGCTTGGATGGGGAACAACAGCCGCCGGTCCAGGCTTCAAGGTCATCTCCACCATGTCGGCGGGCTACGACCACATCTCCCTGCCTTTGATGGCGGCTAACAACATCCCAGTTGGAACTGGTGAGTGCATACTCATCTTCATCGGCCTTTACAGCCGAGGCTGACGTGTTTTGTCTTTCCAGTACCCGACTCGCTCACCGACGCGTGCGCCGACACGGGCGCCATGTTGACCCTGATGGCCAGTCGTCGTGCTGGAGAGGTGAGCATTTACTCCCATTTGGATAGATAGGAGCTCGTGCCAACTTTCCGTTCTTTGCGTCTAGGCGTACCGTTCCGTCGTGGACGGCAAGTGGCCCGTTATGCCCTGGGGACCTCTCATGTTCTGCGGTCACTCGTTGCAAAAGGTAATGCTGTCTATTCTCTCATCGGAGATTATGACTTATCACGAACCCGCCCCAGTCCACCGTAGGCATCCTCGGCTTCGGCCGCATAGGCCAACTCACCCTCCAGCGTCTCCTAGGCTTCGGCATCTCCCGCGCCCTCTACCTAAACTCCACCCCCGGCGTCCCCCTTCCACCTCAAAAAGACTACTTCAACCTCCTTCACTCCAACCCCTCCGCCCCCTCTCTCAACCCGACCAACACCTCTATCCTCCCCGCTTCCTCTCTCAAGCACCTCGCCGAGTCGAGCGATTTCTTGATCATCTGCTGTGGGCTTAGTGAAAAGACTAGGAAGTTGGTTGGGAAGGAGTTTTTGGGATGGATGAAGGAGACGGCGTACATTGTCAACACTGGGCGTGGGGGCGTGGTCGATTCGGAGGCGTTGTTGGAGGCTGTGCAGAGCGGGAAGCTCGCCGGAGCGGGGTTGGACGTCGTTGATGGTGAGATTTTTTTCTACCTATTTGTTCCACGACTTGACCGGTTCTTGCGTGAGCGGCCCGGTACGTCGGCACGGGACGCTAACGATGTTTCCCACAGGCGAGCCACACATCGGCGCGGACCACTTCCTCGTCAAGGAGGAAAAGATTGTCATCCTCCCCCACATCGGAAGTGCCACCCTGGAGACTCGTGGCGCCATGGTTCGTCATTTCTCCCTTGCTCCTTTCGAGACTCCATTCCGGCCCGGAGGTTGAGGAGCGACGTGCTGACCTGGTTACTCGCACGTAGGCGGCTGATGCCGTGAAGAACTGCCTTGCTGGACTTGGAGTGGAAGGCTTCGAATGGGCCTATAAGCAGCAGTGAAAGTGTCTCTTTTGGGGTTACATCACAGCAATCATAGACAGCATTCCCTTCATTGCCCTCGTCCGAATTACAACTCGCTACGCCAGCAACTTCTTCAACACGCTCCCTACCTCCCCAGGCGTCTCCACAACTTCAATCCCAACCTCCCTCCACCTCCTCTTCTTCTCCCCCGCTTTCTCACTCTCCCTCTCCCACCTCGCTCCACTATGCCCCAAAATCCTTCCCCTCAACCCTTCACTCGCCTCCCCAACAATCACTCCAACAATCGGCTTCCTCCTCATTCCCCTGTCCTCACCCCTCTTTTCCCGTTCCTCGAGGTAAACCGCGACTTCCTCTTCCATCTCTCCGCCTATCTCACCGATCAGGACGATCCCGGTCGTGTCAGGGTCAGTGAGGAGGTATTGCAATGCTTCGGACGTTCGGGTTCCAGGGTAGAGGTCGCCACCGAGTCCGAATACGAAGGATTGGCCAAGGCCGGCTGAGGTCGTCGAGGCGGCCGCTTCGTACGTGAGGGTTCCGGATCGGCCGGCGATGCCTGCGTGCGTGAGCAGCAGCAATGGTCAGTGATGGGCTTGCTGCAAGAAGCGAGAGACTGGGACGAAGGTGTGAAGGCTTACCGATGCAGCCTGGAGTGTGAATATGAAGGGGTTGGATGCCGAGTTTGCAGCCACGGGTGTTGATCAGTCCTGCGAGAGCGGACACGTGTTAGCGTTCCAACCGGGTCCTTTCGAAAGCTCATCAGGAGGCGCACCGGGGCAGTTGGCTCCCACAAGTCGGGAGTAAGATTGACATTTTAGTGATTGATGAATCTGCAAGTACTATGCTAAGTTGCTTCTTCCTATAACGAATTGTGAGAAAACACCGGAAGCGACCCACGAGCATTTGGTCGTGAGCGGGGATACCTGGGAAGGGCGCGACAGCTCAGCTTTCCTCAAGTTATGCTTTATCAAAGAGCAACGAGAACTCACCCTCAGCGACAGAGACGATCAACGGTACTCTCTCGTCCACCGCTTCGAGAATGGCTGGAGCAGCGAGGAGCGGAGGAACAAACACGGAGATCACATCGGGCTGGAGCTGTTTTACTGCCTATGAGAACAGCAGAAGCTGCTAAGCATCACTATTTCCGACAGTGTGTGAATCGGAGACGAACCTCCTTCAGTGTCGAGTACACAGGTACTCCAAGATGTGTCGTTCCGCCCTTGTTTGGACTCACGCCGCCAACGATATTTGTACCGAACTTCTGAGCTATGCTGCTATGAAAGGTGCTCTACTTGAATTCAATCAGCTTCTGATCCTCGTGCTACACCCCTAAAGCAGCGAACTTACAGCTTTCCCCGTTATCCCCGTTACGAGTACGCGCGCGGACGGCGACACTCCCAGTTGCGGGATGGTCGAGGCATACGACGAAGCCGGATGAAACACTTCCTGCGTCGCCCTTCTCAGCATCGTTGTTGTACGCAAAGTTGATTGAAGAAAAGGAAAGCAGCACGACCTCCAGTCCAGTCGCGTGAATCCCTCCATAAACGCCGATAGTCACGAGCAGCCGGGCCGGAAACTCGAGCACCACGCGTCGGCGCGGGCGGCCGATCCTGGAACGTCGCCGGCACGCACGGATCACATCCAGTGTCGGCCCGACGATCCACCCTTCTGTCAACATTCCCTCGACATTTTGGACTTCAAACTCACACCATTAACGACATGTTGTGGCTTATCTCACGCGGGTCAGCGACAGCAGCAAGGGGAACACGTCGCCTCCATCTCCAGCAATCCGTCGCGCTCGACCTGATCGCGAAGAGCGGCGTCCCGGTCCTCCCTTTTCAGCTCGCAAAAGATGGTACCAAAGCGCTGGAACAGAGGCTTTGGCTCAGTGGTGAGGGCGTTACGGTTCGGCCTCAGGTGATGGACGCGGCTGGGATCGAGGCGTTGAGCGGCGGAGGTGTGGGGAAGCTTCAGGGGTTGCAGTACACGGCTCACAGGTAAGTCGAGATTGGCTTTGAACAGATAACATGCAAGTAGTACTTAACACTGTCATCCGTAGTCCCTCTGAGGCCACCGAACTGTTAAAAGCCACGTTGGGAGGGCAATACCACGTCGAGTCCGCTCCAACGGGGATGGTGGAACGCGGCATCTCGTCTGTACTTCTATTTCCGACGATAGACTTAAAAAAGTCGGTTCGCATCCTCTTCTACTGTGATCGTTCAAGCGAACACGGAGGGCCAGCTTTAGTCGGTGGTACGTGTTTTTGCTGGCGTCGCTGAGAATTGTCTGTAGTCCGTGGAATGGAGCTCACACCACAATGTCTAGTGAGGGGGGACGCATTGGAGCCCTTTGGCTCTCTATATTCTTTCTCTGTGGACCACCCTCGCTCAACCGCTTTCATCCCAATCTCTTGCACTACTGGCCTCTCTCTCGCCGACGCGGTCGCGTTCCTCGACTCCCTCTCGTTCTCGCCCTCACGAACGCTTACCAACAACGCCGCCAAGATCCTCGTTTCCCTCTACAAGAATACATTTGTAGGTAACGAAGCACTTCGAGTGGAAGCTTTCATCTCGTTCCACGAAGACGGCGTAAAGGTGTACGTGGCCTTCTATCCACCTTTCTCCCTTTTTGCTCAGGGCTGACATGTTTGTGAGTAGCACGGATGCCAGGATTGAGCTCGACGACTTTGCGGCACCGAGACAAAAGGACCTTGCGGCGCTCGTCAAGACGACGACGGCCGACCTTCACCTCCATCCCGCCGAGGTCGAGGCTAGCGAGGCGGGATTGTTCCTCGTCAAGCCGACAGTGCCTCCTGGTACTCGGAGAGGCGATATAGGGTGTTTTGGCTACGGTGCCGGGGTAGGCGCTTCATTTTATTGTCGATGGTTCGTGAACTGACATCCATTGGCGACACGTCGCGGCTTCTCTGCTTTGCAGTTGGCGATGGCGACGATGGACGCCGTGACTGCGGCCGGCGGAGTTGTAAGCTACCGTTTCGGTCTTCGGAAAACTTGTAACCTTGTTCTCAATCGTTGTCCTCCAGCCTGCCAACTTTCTCGACGGAGGCGGCGGAGCGACAGCCGCCAACGCAAAGATTGCCATCAACCTGCTCGCCAAGGACCCTGACGTTCGGGTCATTTTTGTGTCCGTCTACCATCAAACCAAGACACCCTATTGCAATATGCTGAGTGATGATACCGCCGATCCCAGGAACATTTTCGGTGGGATCACGCAGACCGATAAAGTCGCCAGTGGCATCATCGACGCCGTCAAAACGACACCACGCCTCTCCTCCCAGGAAGTACCGGTTGTCGTACGCATAAGAGGTACCAATGAGGTTGAGGCCAAAAAGATAGTACGTTTTCCAGTGCGGGTTTCCAGCAACAGAGCTGACTCTCCCGTTCTCCAGCTTGAAGCCTCAGGGTCGGTTTCCTCCTATTCTCGTTTTTCGTAGTTGGCCCCTAATTTCGAGTTCACTTTGCTTGTTGTAGAATCCCTTTCATTTTAGAAGACGACTTTGCGGATGCAGCGCGGAAGGCAGTTGCCGCAGCGCCGGTCTGATCGGGGGAAGTAGCATGTGCTGGGCAATGGTGCAAGGACAAAACCGTAGTAGCTTTCACTTTGATGCACTTGGAGTCCTGTTGGTTTGATTGACGGCGTGGTTGACATTACGATGGTGCTAACTTAAGCCCATCAGTACGCTTCACCGCGCTTCGTTGTCCGATTCCGTGCCACGTGGCTGTTGTAGAACGCTTCAGCTCGATGTACCTATTGAAGAGCTGAGTTGACGTTGAACAGGACTAATAAACTGCTCTGATTATATCCAAGTGTTAAATCATCAAAGATAGAATGACGTTGCGATCTGAACGGGGTGAACGTTGCGTTCCGAGAGCCGTCTACCCTTGCGAGCCACCCTTGATCACATGCCTTCCCGCGAGCTGTTCTTCCATAGCACTCAACAACAATGCCGCCTCGCCCCGAAAGTGCATACAACAAGTTCACAACCGCAACCGTCGCCCCCCTGGTCCGGCGTGAGAGCCAGTTCCCCGCCGTCGACCCGAGCGCGTTCTTGACGGTTTCAATCACCGGAATCGTCTTCACGGTCGCTGGATGGATTTTCAAGCTCTTGCCTTACTGGATCGGCGTCTGTCTTCATCTATTATACATCTTTATACCGGCTCTAAACCATCTCGAGGGCGATGATCATCTCGAAGCAACCCCTCGAAACGATGCTCGACGACCGGAGGTGACGCTTCCGAACGAGATTCAGCAGAAGATCGTACGCGCGGCGTTGCAGTCATCGGCCTCGCTCCACGAGACGAGACGCACTATATCGAACCTCAGACAAGCATCTACAGCACTCAGGGCTTACATAGATACATACCTTGAGGGTGTGGCTTCCTACAAAGACGAGACATTGGCGGTCGACGGGGACCTCCGTCGGTTCTGGGCCAGAAAAAAAGTGTCGCGGTGGGGCGGTGACGATCATCAGGGCATGTTGGCTTGGAGGAGCTCAGTGAGGCACTTGAGCCTCACTCTCAACATAGTTGAACAGGTTGCCGCCGGTTCACTCCACCAGTCGGTCCACAGCATCTTTCCCGCCATCAGAAGTCTGCACTTCCACACCACGTCCGGCTCGAAGCCTTTTTATGTGACGACGACTTACGTCAACAAGTGAGTCCCTAGATCAAATGAAACAGGTGCACAAGGAGCCTGATGCCTTCCCTCAGCTGGCTGGACACGTTCCTCAGCCTGGAGGAATTATCCCTCGCACCTGGCATCGTCGTTCAGCTCCAGGATCCAGCCGACGCTTCGCCCGTCCAAGCGCATCAACGAGCCCCCTTCTCCCGCCGTTTCACCCACCTCACCATTTCCGACGGCCGCTGGCTTAGCCAATGCCTTCTCGAGTGGCTCCAGGACTCGCGTCTCTCGCTCGAACATCTCTACCTCGGAGGGGGCATCGTCGAAGAATTCAATCGATGGAGTCCTGTGAGGGGTGGACAGTCGCCTTACCCGGCCATCAAGACACTTTCGGTCGGGATTGACGCCATCAACTTCGAGTACGCCGCCGTCGCGAACCTCATCAGAGACTTGCGTGCCGCTGAGCCGCTCACGTGGCTCGAGGCACGGTGGAGCGATAGCGAGGGGTCCGTGAACAAATACGCTTGGCTCCTTCGAGTGATCAAGAGACTAATGAAGGAAGGTCACCTCGTGTCACTTGCTACGGTTCGGTACAAGGTCGCGTGTAACTTGGGGAGGGAGAAGATGGACAAGCTCGAGGGGATTGCCGAAAATTTCGAGAAGAAGACAGGAGTGAACGTAGAAATTATCGATGCTTATAGGCCAGTGTAGACCGAGTTGGTATGCCTGCTCCACTATGAAAAAGATGTGATACCAATACGACATGCTTTTTCTGCGATAGATCTGCAACGGGACTTTGTCGTGTGGTCGCAGTATTCGGACGGCCACTCGACGGCGAACGACACCGAGATGCTCTCCGCCGAGCCCTGGATCTGTGTGGTCTTCAAGGGTACTGGACCGGCTGTGCGTTCCCATCTTTGGGTTGCGGTGAACGGGAGGGAACAGGGCGAGGCTGACACGTCAACCCCCGACTGCCCGTCCAACAGAGCATGGCCGAATGGCTCATCGACGCCACCTGTGCTCAGGAGAACGCTCAGGACTGCATGACCGGGAGCTGCCGTGAGTTCTCTAATTACCCACGCCGGTGCGAAGTTGATCGCTGACGTTGAGGTTGAACACGTCGACAGACCAGGGATTCTACACCGTTCGTCGACTCTCTCTCGCCGCTCCTTTCGCCACATCGCTGACATGCACCCTCTCCACTTTGACAAAAGACCCTCTTCCCCGCCAATGGCACTCCGCTGCCCGTCCTCCCCTACCGTCGCATCACCGACATGGTCACCACGATTGCCCACCAGCTCCGCAACGGTCCCGGCCGCGACCCGGCTAGTAGTAGCAGTTGTGACCAAGCGTGCTCCAGTGCTGTTTGTGACACGTCATACATACAAAAACTTCTTTAGGCAAGAGCAAGGAGTTTGGAAAGCAGGACGCCGTCATGATACCCCGTGCCTCGGTAGAGCACGTGGCCGCGATGATCGTCTTGCGGTCGGAATCGACTTGTCGAACACGGTTCGGCTGTAGGACTGAGGGAAAACTCTGCCATAAGATCAACTAAAATAAATGGTGACTCGCCGGCGCTCTCGTACGGGCGGCTCAAGGTGACGTGGCAACTGGCTGCTCGACTTGGCGAGAATCTCGCGAGCGGCCCGTTGTTGACCTCCGCCCATCACTTTGCGCCCGACGCTTCTTCGCGGTCGCCCCTATCTCAGAGCTATACCGAACTGTCCATTTACTTACACATACTTGAACACACATTTCACTTCGCCTCCCCTCCGCCCATCCCGTCAACGCCAACGCCGGCGCGCGCCAACGATGCTCCGACCGCGCAACCCGCTCTCAACGTCTCAACTCAACCAAGAGAACGCTCACCACCAGTCACAGCACCACCTCGCGGCCGCAAAGACTCCGGCGAGACAGATTGGTGGTGCTGGGCCTTCGAAGGGGCTCGCGACGGGCGGGCTGACGGCGAGGAGCGGGAGGGTGCTGGGGCAGAAGGACGGGAATAAGGCCTCAGAGCTATACCTAATCGCACATACTTTTGCACCCTTCTGCACAATATCTCACTACACTTCACCTCCGCCCATCCCATCAACACCAACGCCGACTCCGGCACGCGCGCACGATGCTCCGACCGCGCAACCCACTCTCGACCTCCCAACTCAACCAGGAGAACGCTCACCACCAGTCACAGCACCACCTCGCAGCTGCAAAGACTCCAGCGAGACAGATTGGTGGTGCTGGGCCTTCGAAGGGGCTCGCGACGGGCGGGCTGACGGCGAGGAGCGGGAGGGTGCTGGGGCAGAAGGACGGGAATAAGGCGAGTAAAGGGCCGGATGGGACGGAGAGGGGCGGCAAAGGTGAGTCAACTTTGCTTCAATTTGCTTCGAATGTAAGTTGGGAGGTGAAGGAGGGCCGGTGGCGAGGAACGGACAGGGCCGGGCGTTGTTGTGATGCGATGCGATGGTGAGGACCAACGGGCGAGACTGTGGAGGAGGAATAGGCGGCGGCTCACTGTATAGCATTGCTTCTGCCTCACACGATTCTTTTGTGTTCAAAAGACGCGTCGGTAGCCTCGAAGGGGAGGACGCGACACCGCTGGATCATTCAACAGGAGCCTCACGTTCGAGCATGAACAGCACGTACTGACCACCATTTGTTACGATTACAGGCACCGCACAACTCTTACTCAAACCGATCGCATCTACTTCAGCCTGCACTCCTCTCTCACAAACGCGCACGCCCGCACCAGCAGCCGCACCCCTCCTCCCCTCTCACCTCTGTACTCCCTCGCCTGGCGTACGCAAGTTCGCTGCTCTCTCGTTCCTCTCGCCCGAGGTAGAGGTTGAGATGGAGCTCGAAAACGAGGTGGAGGAGGTGAATGATGAAGAGAGGGAAGTGGAGATTTGTGGTGGGAGTTCGGCGGATTACGGTGCGACTTTGTTCTCCTCTGGCGTGGGGAAGGAAGGAAGGAACTGACGAGGGTGAGGTACGCAGACGAGCCGTTTGATCCTGGGTTTGAAGTTGACGCGTTCGAGGGGGTCGGGGACAAGCTCAGGTCGATGCCGTTGGGTGGTGGAGGTGAGGGCGTGATGAGCTACGAGGAGTGGGAGGAATTGGATAGGTTCGAAAGGGAACAATTCAAGGCAGAGTTGGATTTAGTTGAAGGTGTGTTTTCGTTTGTTTGCTTGCATCTACTAGGCTCTGGACTAATCTTACTCGGACCCTCAGCACCACCAGCGAAAGTCGAGCCCCTCCTCCCTCTCCCTAAACGTCGACCACTTGCTCCCAAGTCGACCACGTCAAACACCAGCACTACCTCCACTGAATCCGCCCTCCAAGCTCGCAAGCCCTTCGGACGATCCTCCACGACCCCCGTCCTCCCGCTCTCGTCCCGTGCCCCCGCCACGTCAATCACGACGACACGCGCTCCGCTCGGATCCTCCGTCGCCCGTCCATCCACTTTCTCCCGAACGGCGACGACCAGCACCCTAACTATGTCTCGCCCTTCGACTTTTGCCAGGACCGCGAGCACGTCGACCCTCACTCGTCCAGCAACTGCTCCACGCGGGTTCAACCTGTCGTCGTCTACGCGCCTCGCTCGGCCTGCCCCCGCCACAGCTGCTACGAAAGCACGCGACCTCCCTTCCTCCTCCTCTTCCACCACTTTCGCGACTAAAGCCCTCCGACCCGCACAGTCAACAACCTCACTTCGCTCGACCAAGTCGTCGTCGACGTCCGTCCTGTCACGCGCGGAAAAGGAGGAGGCGAGAGCTAAGGAAGAGAGGGAGGCGGAGGAGGAGTTGGGAATCTTTGGTGTTGTTGGTGAAGAGTTCAAGTTTGAGGACGAGTTTGCGATTGATGCCGAGTTTGAAGGGCAGGAGGAGTTCAGGTTCGATGTTTGAATAGGAGGAGGATGTTATACGTGATTGAAGGGCGCTTTGCGCTGGTGGATACGCGGTGTTCTTGTAGTGATTTTATCTTGTTGATGCATTTTTATGATTTACACTTTCATCTGCTTGCAGCATCTGTATCCGAGAGCTGAACTTGGTCCGTAGCGAGGTGAGGCGACCCGTCAAGTGCAAGCAAGAAAGAAGAAGCGCGAGGCGAAGGCCCCCTCTCGCGCAGCCCTTTCCCGTCCTCCTTCGTTTCTGCAACGTTCCTCTTCCTTCTTTCGCCACGTCTGCTTCTCAGAGGAGCGCCAACGCTGTGCCCTCTTCTGCCTGTCTCGATCTTCGTTGCGCACGTCCACCTACGTGAGGGCGTTCGCACCGATCACTCCAGAAGGTCTGGGAAAGACGCAAGCCGGGCGCTGAGCAGCGCCCCAAAGGTGCCATTTTTCTCGAACATTCTGAACCACAAGGAGTGGGGAAGTATTATCTTCTATTGACGTTAATGCAAGCTCCCAACGCTCTCCTTGTCGGTCATTTTTTAGATGACTTCGGGCCCATACTTTAGCGCGAGTGGACTGTGTCGCTCGAGGAAGGGCGAAGGGCTGCCTTTTGAGAAGTCTGAATATTTCAGCCTAAATCCTCGCTTCCCTGTTCTCGGCGCAGCCGTTCGCCTTCCCTGTCAGCAAGAGCACCTCGAGGGGAAAGTCCATCTCCGCGTTTGGATTCGACTGCTCACGGAAGATGGACGGCTCAAGAGTGGTGGTGGCCCTGTGCGCAGAGATACTTCCACTCTAGGGTCTCGAGCTGGTTCATTTTCTATTGAGAAGAGCATAGACCCGACGACGAAGTCGTACACGCTGGCGCGCAACAGCTGATGGGACGACCCTGCAGCAAGCCAACTGCTTCCGGCGATGGACCTTCGTCTAAATGATATGGTCCGCAGTTCTCTTCGAGGAAAACAGCACTTCAGTATTGGGTCCGAGGAAACGCTGTACGCAAAAATGCGCTACTGTTGCGAGCTCGCTGGCTCGGAGACAGAGCAAAGAGGTTCACACGAGATTGTGGATCTGTAGATTGGATGGTGGCAGCCATCGGCCAATCTAGCTGATTAAAAGCTATCTTATGGACTTTGTAAGCTTGGTCGGCCCCGTGCCCCTGCACTGAGCAGTTTGCTGGGTATCAGCACGCTCGGAACTGTGCATTTGCAAACGAAAGGTGGCAAAGGCGCACCCGCCGGCGTTTGAGAGACAATGCAGGGTTAAAGCTATAGATCACTTCGTGTGGGCTTCGGGGCTCACTCTCTCGTAAAGTGTACGGGACCGGGCGTTCAAAAGGCAGTCTGGAGCTTCCCAGTTTCCTTCGGCGACATCGAGCTTGGGCTAACTGTCGCCGGACATGGCTGACTAGTAAGCGTTAAGTGACTAGCATATTTCCTGAACTCCTCAAAACCTGGCTTTCCGACGGCCCTTGGGAAAGCAGGTGCGCACAGGAAGATGAACTCGCTGCGTGCAAGAGCGCGCTGGACTGCGAGGAGAAGAGTTGTTCGCTTAAACCCAGCTGGGTCGGTTTTTTTTTGTGATCAGGAGGGCTTCCTCCTAAGCCCTCCTGACTGTTGCCTATGCTCCTTTCCTGCTACTGAGACCAAACTATGGTCATCTGGATGGAATGCGCAAGGCAAAGTTGTGGGTGAGAGACCTAAATCGCACGCGCCTTTGTTGGCTATCTTTTTGATGTTTCAAGTTTATTCAACCAAGCTGTTGGAAGTTGAGCTGCTGGAATGTCAAAGTAAATTGCGCCGAGAACGTGTTTTTGGCGTTCGTCTGCGACCAGAGCAGTCAGCTGCCACGTTGCGGACCAAGAAAAGCGCAGCCCAGGTTTTGGAAGCGCGAAAGCTGGCCGTAGCTGAGCACTCTGATGACTCGCGAATCCCTTTCTTTCTGTAAAAAAGCCGAGATGCCGGCTGTGGAAAATTTCTTGGAAGCAGAGTGACCAAAGTCCCGACCCGAGGCCAAAACGCGCCGCGCAACACGTCGGTCCCTTGGCTTGCCCTCCGACTCTACGGCATCATCATCCTTTGACAAACTCGACACTTAGCTGAAAGCTGTCATGATCCACTAGTGATGGGCAAAGCACGACGGCGGCGAGACTCAGTACGATTTGTAATGTCGTCGCCGCACGATCAGCTCGAGGCCGTTCAACGGCAAGACAACCAAGGCGCCCGCGTGCGGAGGAGCGCACAACAAGCCGGGCGAGGGCGGCGTTGTCGCGTTTCCTTAATTCCACCTGTTGTTTTGATGAACTCTCTACTTGGACTAGTGCGCTGCTTCTTTTGCGGGAGGAGGGCGAGGGCGCACGGCGGGAGGTGTGCGCGAAAAAGAAGAGGTACCGACGACGGCTCCTTCTACCTTTATAAGAGCGTCAAGCGAGACTTAGGGTGGATTCGGACTTGTTGTATTCTCTTCTGGGACGAGGGATTTCTGTCTCGAGCGCCAACTGCCGGAAAAACTTTGCACGCATCAGACCTTACAGCAGCAGCAGCGCTGAAACGTCCAGCCGCTTTTGCGACATGCTCTTGCTTTTTCGAGAAATGGTGGTGAGCCTTTCGAACGTGTGACTGAAGGTACAGCACTACCGGAAGAGCATGCGCGTCTGTGGGTCCACGTGGCGAGAAGGAGCTGGGCACAGGAGGAGGAGACGAGTTAGATACGGTGTCATAGCTCTCAAAGAGCAGTATGACACTGTATACACTCTTCGCACTTGCTTGTGCATACAAAAACTGTACGAGATCATCGGTGGAGCGTGAGGCAGTGGACCGATGCAGCCACGTGGATTGCGTGACGGTCAAGGGACTGTTTGAGAGTCTTTGTCCACATCGAAGGATAAGGTCTCACTATATCCACCGGTGGTTGTCGTCTTCGAGACGGAGGTCGATGTTTTCTGTCCTCGCGGGGGGGGGGGGGGGGGGGGGGGGGGGGGGGGGGGGGGGGGGGGGGAAGGGCGTCAATAAATGCGCACAGAGATCGGGTACAGAGTTCTCAGGCTTTCCGTGACGGGCACGCTGGTTTCAGCTTCCCCATTTGGATAAGTCGTTCGTAATTCCACCTGATGCTGGCGATCGAACGAAACGAGGAAGAAACGAACGGGCTGGCTCGCAGGAGGAGGGTGGGGAAGCCGAGCGGATTGTAACCAGCAGTGTCGCAGAGGGGCAAGGCGCAGTTATTGGAAAGAATGGTTATGAAACTAGGTTCACCATTTTTTCTCCCTCCTTTTTCCGAAACGTCGCGCGATGGCCTCAGGGAAGCAGCTAGAGACGATCAAACAAATGACAGCCAGCACTGGGACCCAGCTTGTCAATCCGTCGTCTTTTGACATTCACATGTAGTTACTTCTTTCAAGAGACATTCAATGCAAGATCTAGTACAAAATGCAAAAGTGTCTGTCCGGCCCATCACCAGCTGTACTCGAACCAGTCTTCCTCCGCCCCGACCTCGACGTATGGATGTCGGCACTTGTCGAGCCAGATACATCTCACTGAATAGGAAACGTTAGCTAGTCCTGAGGCTCTCCAACGGAGCGGAAAGCGCCGACGCACGTTCATCTATCACGCGATTCCAATTACTGCCACGTGTGCCGACGAACGCGTCGCACTCGAGTGCCTGCGCCAAAGAAGCGGGACGAAACGCGGGTGTCAGAAGCCGCCACGCAGAAAGGTACAAGAAGCTGATTATCTCACCAGCATAAGTTCCGACATCCACCCCAACGTCGTCTCCGTCTTATTCCCAAACGAATGCAGCTGGTCAAACGGACTCGAATTGATCCTCCCTATCCCCTCACTAAGTCATCAGCATCCTTTTCCCAACCCTCCAAAAAAGCCTCACTCACCAAGTTCCGAAGTAAACCACCTCCAATTCCCACTCGCCGTCGTCGTCCTCCCCAAGACGTCACTTATCCCCTTCGTCTCCTCGACCACGACCGGATCCTCACTACTCACGAACCCCATCTTGGCATACGCGAACGGGTTCAAGCTGACCAACTCTTCCGCTTTCTCTACGTAAGAAGAAAGAGGGTGAAGACTCATTTCGGAGGACTTGTCGCCGTGACGGACGTGCATTGAGATTGTTCCTGGGTGGAGAGGGAATGGCATAGGGAGGGGTTGGAGGGAGGGCGGAGGATCAGAGATGGAGGAGGTGGGGAGAGTGAAGGCGTTGTGGAGGGATTGGTTGAGTCGACGGGAGGCGATGTAAGAGAGGGAAGAGGGGTTGAGACGCATGATGTAGGCTGCTGTCTGGATGGTGGAAGTAATGGACTTGACACATGTCAGCTGCCCCTCCTCTCGCCCCAAAAACGCAGCAAACGACGCGCACCTGCCCCCTCCACCAATACTTCATCGCCTGAGGCGCCATCTCGTACGGCAACACTTTTCTCAACCTCTCCTCCATAACCCTCGGCGCCTTTCTCGCCGTATACTCGCCCGGGAAACTCGTGACCAACTCGTACAGCGTCACGTCGACCGTGTTGTTCTCTCGCATCGCTGAGCGAGGGCAGTGCGTCAGGGGTTCGTAGATGCAGTCGAGGGAGTTTATGCCGGAGGGAGTGCAGGAGGGGTCGACAAAGACGGAGCCGAAGGTGTTGGGGGTGCCCCAGGTGAGGATGCGGGAGTCTTCGAGGGCGATTTGGAGGGATTGCGAGAGGAAGTGCACGGTCGAGCCGAGGCCGTGGGCTGTAGGTTGTTTCTTTAGTGAAGATTCAGCTGGTGTAAGATGAGAGTCATGCCTTCTGGATTATCATCCGGTGCTGAATCCGGCCAAAACACCATCAGCATCCCCCTTCCTCCGCACCACGTCAACCCCTCCACGCCAAACTCACCAAGGTGCATCGAGAAGAACTGGTACTTGTCGCAATCCTCAATCGGAGGATTCTGCCATTCCGTAATAAACGACTGAGCCCACATCGACGCTGGCGCCATCCCCTACTTCCCCCTTCCGCTCATCAGAAACTCGTACGTCGCACGATCAACGAGAGCAAGCTCACCTCAGGATCGAGTCCTTCGAGATGGTCCATCCAGCTCCTGCCTGCGTACTTTCCCATTCCGTATAGACTCTCTATCTTCCTCGTACGAGGACTGACTTCCTCCTCTACTTTCACTTCCTCCTCCCCCTTCTCCCGCTCAAGCCCCAACAACCGCCACTGCAAGAGGACGAGGGTCGCGCAGACTGCTCCAGCGACGAAACAGATCGATCGGCTGTTCAGCCCTCTTGATGTGCCACACTTTGAGATGGTGATGGAGGAAGAGGAGGAACTGCGATACTGCGACGACGAGGAGCTGAGCCTCCGTTTCGAGCGATGCTTCTTCGGCGGCGGTGGTGGAGGGGTCGTGCTGAACGAGGAGAGTAAAGGCGGGTCTGGGTGGTGGCCCATCCCTGTGCAGTAGTAGTGAAAGGTATAGAGAGAAATGAGTGGGAGGTGGCAGGAAATCAAAGGTCTGAGCCCTCCGCTCGAGCGCACAGGAGGGCAGGGACCGCGGACTTTTGAGGGGGGGCTCGACAAGACAGGGGGACGATGACGGGAATAGGGCTGACCCTTTGTCAACATTTTATGCTGGAAAGAGATAAGCCTCAATTTTCTATGAACTACTACTTGCATCGTCTGGGGTTTGTCCCGATTAAGCCGGGAGTCGTGCGTCGCCGGCCAGCGCTGGGGAACGGACTGACGTGGCATTATTTACGCGCGCTGTATCCCTTCCGAGCAATTCGGCCCGATGATAAGCGGCCTGATTTTGCAATATAATGTAAGTTAGAGCTGCAGTAACTGAGCCTGTGTGGTTTCTACAGCAAATTACGCGTGTCTGGATCTTCGCTGCCCCGAGGTCTCACAAAGTAGGTCTTGCAACAACCACGGGCTTTGACAGCCACCAGATGTACATGTGAATAAATAGATGGTCATTGCACCAAGTAGTCACAAAAAGGAGGACGATTTCCCAGGGTCCTGGCGATGTCTCTGGAGCAAGGTGCGGAACTGCGGCGCAGACCACGTGTGCCGAAGCAAAATGACGCCCGCGTAGCAGTACGCCGCTCTCACGAGAGAGAGGCCAGAGCTTTTCCTCTGCTCCAAACTTGAGCTCACAACTCGCTGCATCACTTTTTGACGGACAGGAGGAAGGACGCTACTGGTCCGAGGACTCGGTAGGCCTCCGCTTCGCCGCTTCGACTTTCGCGCTTGAGCTGAGCGCGGGCGAGCCCCTCGCTCTTTCGCCGGACGCATCTCTGGCTCGGTCGGGTGCGTCGATCAAAGGTGCGTCCAGCTGCTGAATGTTCACACTTTACACTAACTTGTGCCCACTCGTGATCCCCAGCCTGTACCACCGTGGATCCACCTCGTCGTCGTCCAGCTCCACCGCGAGCGCCACTGCCGTCGTCGCGAGCACGATGGACCGGGACCACCCCTACCGCCGTTTGAGCACGAGTCCGTCGCCGACCCACGCGCCGGCCTACGTACGCAAGTTGAGCGTGTCGAGGTTGACGCTCATCCTCGCGTTCCTCTCGTTCGTGCTCACGCTAGGAGCCTTCACGCTCAAGCACCGGACGGACTCCGTCCTCCTGCCCCCTTTCTTCCTCCAGCACTCTTCGTCCTCGTCCGACAATTCTCTCACTACTTTGACACCATTCAATACATCAACTCGACCATTCTTCATCTCCCCTCCGAAATACTACACCACCAACCGCACCTGTCCGATCCCGATCGAGTTCACGTCCGACCGCTCCGCGTCCGACGTCTTCATGTCAGGCGTGTTCGACCGCGCCAACCCAGCCACCGCGAAACCCTGGCAACCGACCGCATTCTTCTCTCTCGAAGCAGCGACACGAATCGCTCATCGCCCGATGGGCAAACTCATGAACGAGGCTTGGGACATTCGCACGACGTACGAACTCGACTCGGACGTCCCCTTCACCTACATGTCCTTGGACGGGGGAGCGACGATCGATCAACTCCGAGCACCACCATTACCGTTCGAAGAGAAGAAGAAGGACTTCCTCGTCGCGGCGTTCATCTCGAACTGCAATTCGGTGCACTCGGGGCGGGAGTACGTGTTTGACGAGTTGAGAAGGTTGTTGCCGGGCAGGGTCGCGAGTTATGGGAAATGCCATAACAATAGGCAGACGAAACAGGACTTGCCGGAGGGGTTTAGTAGTCCTTGGGGGACAGAGGAGAAGCAGGCGGTGTGTTCTCCTCTGTGCTTCTGTGGGAGGCACGAGCTGACGTTTTGCTTTCCATTTTCCTTGGGCGTCTCCTCCAGATCATCCGACAGTACCTCTTCACTCTCGCGTTCGAAAACACCAACGACATCGACTACGTCACGGAAAAGTTCTATCAACCCCTCCAAGAAGGGAGCGTGCCGATCGTGCTCGGCGCGCCGAACGTTCGGGACCAGGTACCCCGTCCTCCTTCTTCACTCCCCTCTCCCTCCCCCACTAACCTTCTCCCCTTTCATTCAGTTCATGCCAAACCCGAAAGCCGCCTTGATCGTCCGAGAATTCCCCTCCGTCGCCGCTCTAGCCTCCCAGATCCTCTACCTCTCCACCAACGCCACCGCCTACGCCGAACACCTCTCTTGGAAAACCGAACCCTTCAGCCCGGAATTCGAGCAAGTCGTCGAAACTTCTCTAGTCTCCCCTATGTGTAGACTCGCGATGCTGGTGAAGGGGGTTTGGAGGAATGGGTTTCAGAGGAGGTTCGGGAGGGAGAGGTATGTGGTTGGGAGCGGGGAGGTGGGGAGGACGTTGGAGGACGCGGGGAATAAAGAGAGGTTTGGGGGGAGGAAGGGAGGGTAGGTGATGAGTGGAATGGCTTAGAGAGAGGTTTTTTTTTTGGAGTAGGTGTGGTGCGGACGAAAGAGAGCGAGCGCGGCGAGACCACGTCAGCACTTGTTTGGAGGCACAATCACCTTTGAACCTAGTCTCTCCGATCGCGTACCGCAGGAAAGAATCGTCACCCAAGGACCACTTTTTTTAAAAGAAACGCTCTGCTACAAGTGCGGCGTCGTCGTGGAGGGAGGGTGCTCGCGGAGGTACTTCGAGATCTGCTCCTCGACGCTCAGCTCGCCTCTCGTCCTTCCATCGCGTTCTCACTCTCGACACCTCCCTCTTTCACTTTACTCGCGTCGTCCCTCTCGCTTGCTTCTTGAATTACCTTCATCTTCCGTGGTCGACATTCTCTTGACGATAACGTCCTCCCGTGGACGTTCCTCGCGTGCCGCTGGTACTTGTCCAGTCGAGCGAACGTGACGCCGCAGAGGAAGCATTCGTATGGTCGGAGTTTGGTGTGAGACCTGCGAGTCATGTAAACTTGATCATTTTAAAAGTAGTGGGTGATGGAACGGAAGGAAAGAGACGAACAAGTCGTGTCTGACGAGATGCTCGTGGCGCGTGTACGAAGCGGTGCAGCCCGGTTTGTCGCACTTGAACGGCTTTGCTCTGCTCGCCCACGACCTGAATCAGCTGTAAGCTCTATAAAACCATAAACATTGAAATACTTACAAGCGCTTCTTTCTCTCGCCCTGCACGTATTCCCCACCATCATCGTCCTCCTCCGAAGGCACCACGTCCGCGTCCTCGTCCACATTGTCGTCTTCGCACCTCGACCCTCCTCCAACCTCCCTCAAACCTCCTTCAGCTCCCACATCATCCATCGTCTCCCTATGAAGCAACATTTTCTCCTCCGAGAACCCTCCCTCCCCAGCCGACCCTACCACGCCGCCATGCCCAACCGACGCGGATAGGGGCGAAGCTGTCGACGAGCTCCTAGTCGCGTGAGTGGATGATGAGACTTGTGGTCGAGGTAGGGATTTCAAAGGTGGTGCTGGTGATAGATATGGAGAGGCTGGGGATGAGGACGGAGCTGAGCTCCGAGTCGTGCGAGTAAAGCTGGAAGCTCCTCGCGCTGGAGAACCGGGTGGAGGTGAAGGCGTAGACGATGCTGGCCCTGCAGCAGTTGCATTCAACATTAGCTCTCTTATGTCGCTTGTGGAAGCTTCGATCCGCTCACCAAAGACCTCCAGATTCTTCGCCCACCGCACCGTCTTCGGACTCGTCGTGCGTCGTCTCGCGTCGTCGCCCTTGCTGCCCCTCAAGTCGAACCGGCTGGACATGCTTTGGCTCGACAGCTTCATTGTTGAGAAAGTTTCCGGTTAAAAAAGGAATCGACGAGAAGAAAAGTAGAGGTAAAAGCCAAAGGAAGGGAAGCACGAGCGTCGACGCGCTTGGGGGAATTCGAGAGCTTCGCAGTGGCAAGCTCGTCCGTCCCCTAGTTGCCCACCATCTCTCCGGTGCAAGCTCAACCCAAACGTATACGAAGAAAGGACAAACACGAAATCACAAAAAAAGACTTTATTACTCCTTCTACCACCATTCCCCTCCCACATCCTATACACTGTCCTCTCCCTCCCTCTTCCGGCCAACACTCACTCAAGCAACGGGCTCCAAAACGAGCCTCACGAAGCTCTCATACTCGCCTTCCAACACCGTCGCAAACTCGCCCATCGGAGCCTCCTCGGATCCACCCGACGCTTTTCCCTTCTGCATCTTGGACGACGACTTGGCGAGCGAGGCGAACGCGCCGTTGAACGCGTCGAGCAGGCGCTGCTGTTGTTTGGGGTCGGGCTGCGGAGTGGTAAAGGTGGATGGAAAAGGAAGAAAAAAGGAGGAAGCAAGGAAAGTGGCGAGGCGCAGGCAACACATCGGGGTGGAGGAGGCGGAGAGAATGAGCGAGAACGCCACGTCAGCCCATCTGAACGAGATTCATTCAGGAATCAAACAAACGCACCTTGACGATCATGGCAAAGTACTTGGCCGGCAAGCCGTACCTCAACACGCTCTCGACGTACGCCCGCACGACCTTGAGGTGCACGAGGATCGCGTACAGTTCCGCAAAGTTGATGCGCGACAGGCGGAGCAACTCGGTCTGTCGCACTCGGTTGGAGTTAGTAGGTGAGGAGGAGGAGTGCGCGAGGGCGAACGGGAAAGGAGTGAGAAGAGATGACACACCCAAAGCTCCTTCTCACTCTCCTCCAGCTTGATCAGCTCGACCTTGCTCTTCTCAATCTCCTCCTCGTTGTACGTGAAGTCCCTGACGATGAACCTGGGAAAGTGGGACCGTTCATCAGCGCTCATTGTTATCCCTCGTATTAACGACAGAGATTGACGCACTTGGCCTCACGACACTTCTGACTGAACTCGTCCTTGACCTTCTTGAATACGACGACCGAGTACAAGATGAACTCGTCGTCCGAAGCGAGTTTCCTACGAGCCACACACGCTTCAGCTCTCACTTCCACCAAAATTGGCAGAGAAGTCACGCACGTAGCAGAACGTGGAACGACCATGCCCGCCAGCTTCTCATATGAGCCCTCGAACTCCTTCACCAAATTGCTGAAAGGGAATCAATCGTCAGTTTTGCTACATTCTGAAAATTGAGCCAATGGAAGAAGAAGACGTACACAGGTACAGCAATGATCACCGTATCGAGGTACTCGCTATCGCTCGTTGCCTTGAAGTCCTCCGACGAAACAACCTCCGCCAGCGACCTCGTCGAAAGGTTGCCACTACCACCCAAACGCTTGTCAGCCCTCCTCCCGCACACCAACAACCAAAATCAAAAAAAGACTCACGTCTTCTTCCTCAACGCCGTCGCCAACTGACCCTTCACGAGCTGATACTCCTGCCCCTTTACCCTCTGCGCATTCTCCACCATCCCAGCTTCCTTCGTCAACGCATCCACCACGTCGCTTAAGTTCCTGCTCTCAACCCTCCACTTCCCAACATCCCATTTCCACCCGCCGAAAAAGTACTCCTCGTAAGGCGTTCCATCGCTCATAAGGAGGTGTTGGGAGAGAGGAGAGGTGCGGTTCGTGGTGGAGGTGAGGGACTTGAGTTGGTCGACGGTCTTTGTTAGGGTGGAAGTGACGATGGGGTCGGATTTGGCGAGGACATCGGAGAGGGTGAGGAGGGAGGAGAGGGTGCCAGTCTGTCGGAGTTGAAAGTGATTGTTAGCGAGCTGGTCTTGAAGGCCGGGAAAGCTGAGCCAAAGCCAGGCCCTCTAGACATCATCCTCGGCTGCGTCTCCTTCTTAGAATGCGCTTGATTGAACTGGAGTAGACGTGACACCGACATGAGGAGCGCTCTGGCTTTCTGGGCCATCGCGTTCAGCCAGGCTTGTCGCCATCACTCAGCTTCGCCCCGCTTATCATCCATCTACCAGCCCCTCTTGTACCTGATCGCTCCACAGAGCTGTAGACTTAGGAAGCGAGAGAGCCTTGGCCGCTCCTCCTATCCCCACTGAGCTCCGTACTTGACTTCGTCCATCGCGCCCTCGGCTGTGAGCGCTCCTGCTCTGGTCAAGCAAACACTGTTCTTCGTCGTAATGCTGCCTTCAGCTCCTCTATGAAGCCGCAACCCTTGTTCGAGCCCGGAGCGACGACTCGCACCATTCGTTCGCTAGCAACCCACTCGCCTGCTCTGAACCACTGACCCTTCGTTCGTGTCCTTCCCCTAAAAGTCGTAGGCACAACCCAGGCGACGAAAGCCTATATGGTGCAAATTGGCTCCTTGAGAGCTATTGCACCGTATCTGGCTCGTCTCGCACTGCCGTACCCTGCTACCTCGCGCACGAGAACCCACAGGCGCACATGCTCCTCCTGAAGCTGGCTTCAACCGGCACAGATCACTACCATGCAACTGTCTCTTTGGACAAGTATAGACTTATCGCAAAGACGGCTGCAAGCTTCTGCGCCGCCGATTCCTCGACCTCTGCCCCCGTGCAACGTTCCACCCCACTTCGCGCATTCAGTTCCGGAAGCTCGTCGCCCTTCAAAGAGGACGAGGACGATAGCCAATCAGCCACGATACGAGCGTAACACTCGTATCCAGGCTGAACGTCTCGTCGCCGGGTCCCTCTTCTTCCCGCACGAGCACGACCTCCTCGCGCTCACCTCCTCTCCGTGCGCCCTCGCCTCCCTCACCGCAAACAGCAACGCACAAGTCCCAAACAAAGCATACACAGAAAACTCACCTTGAACTCTGGGAACTCGACGACCTTGCCCTCGCCCAGCTTGTTGTGCGCGCCTCCGAACGCGGGCGCCTTGGTCGTCTTGCCGTCAAACACGGGCTGCAGGTCCTCGAGCTGGTCCTGCGGCGACGCCGTTTCGGAGGGGACTGAGATCAGCCATAGTGGCGACGAGGAGGACGACATCGTTGTCGAGAAAAGTGGTGCGAGTTGTTGGGTGGAAGTGGGAGGCGAAGGACGAGCGCGAGCGGCGAAAGTGGGGCACGAGAGTTGATTTGTATTGGCTAATTTCGGCTCTGGTATTGAGGCATACGCGCAAGGCTGGATTATACTCGGCAATTACGTGTCACACCGTCAAGCCATTTCACAAGCTCTGTTTGATGGTTTCGATCTCTCTCGAGTTTCCAAGACCTTTCTCTTGCAAAAAACGCCAATTGATTACCGGAACCACGTACTACGAGGTCGAAGAAGGACGGGCAAGTCCGGTGGCACTCTGTCATGATCACACATTGGAAGGAAGTGGTCAGTGTTATGTGTAATTTCGTCGGTGGTGCGGACGAATAAGTGACTTAGCTATAGAGCTGGGAGATTCAATCAATCAGCTTGTTCGGTTCAAGTCTTCGGTCTCGACACGAAACATGCGTTGTCAACGAAGCCAGAAGCACGCACCGACGTGCGGAAAGCCAGAGAAGTGGGAATTGCATCTCAGCAAAGATGTACACCGCCCAAGGTGACTTGATCGTTCAGTTATGTGCGTTTGCACAGCTTCTGAGCGTTCAATTCCGCTCTGGTGCACAACAGGGCCCCAGGCGCTCTCGTTTGATTGGACTTACCCCGCCCAGTGCTTTCTGGAGAACCTCCATTTGCAAACGACAGACTCGTCAAAGCAATCTGCATCACTGAAGCCCCCGAGCTTCTGCTCGTGATCCGGCGAATCCCATGCGCAAGAGCTGCTTTCTAGCTGAGAATTGGTGCACGTGGCATAGAATAAACGCGCTTTGCAGCCCCAACAACATCGAGCTTCGCAGGGGCATACCTCGGCCCGGTCACTTATTAAGACAGCAGGCATGGATAATGACTGTGGCGACTAAGTTTTGAGCTGAGGGTCCCTCGTTTTCAGCAACACCGCTGGACGCTCTCTATGAGGCGATTTGCCCGCAGATGGTGGACCTGCCTCATCGCGAGGCCCGCGAAAACGACCCCGGTATTACATAAGGAAGCTCATTTTCCGCCAGTTTCCCGTATGCAAATCTGGTGTCCGCCTGCCACACCATCTAAAGTAGTACACGGAATGTGTTTTCATCATGGGGAAGCAGCAACTCCCACACGCAGAGGCTGGCCAATCAAGCCCAATGCCTGCACAAACACGCGTAGAAGCTCGAAGCTCATTGTTTCTAGCTTCACACGGCTGGCGAACAATCACCTCAACGCCAGTGCTCGGCTTTCTGAGCTAAACACGCCGTACAACGTATTCTGCCAGCACACGAAGATGGTTTCGGTGCGCTCTCGTCTACCGCTGCGCTGCCAGGATGCAAGTCAAGGTGTCAAAACACTCAGACACCTTTCTCGCTGCAGTCTCGCATGCAGAGGTGACCCGGGCAACCTTGTCGAAATTCATTCCACGTCAAACAAGGTAGGGTTGGTGCGAAAGTGTGTCGATGAACCTTGTCGAAAAGTGGGCATTAGCTTCCATATTTGCTGGTGCCGCACACAAGGAACCAACTGCTGGGCGACAGGCTCCTCTCCCAAAACATTCTCGGTCCACATTCTCGGCATCTCCGGAGCGTCAAGAGCAGCGAGCGTTCGTTGAGAGTAACAAAGATCGCGCAAAGACTGTTCACAGACTCACAACCTCCGCGACATGCAGAGCGTTGCAAGGAAGTGTCCACAACGTCTTCGGGGAATTCGAGGGGTGGTCATTTTAATAAAGTGCTTTAATTGGCGTTAGGATGTCTGTTCCCCGAAAGAACCGTGTGCTCTAGGTCTATGAGCCGTAATCCTGGCCTTGGCTCAGCGAAAAAGTCTCAATAGCCGCCGAGTCAAAAGTCCTTCCCTGCCGCGCTGAAGCACAGTAATCAACCTTCGACGGACTCGGCAACGCAAAATAAAAAGGTAGCCGAGCAGCGCACATCAAAT
The DNA here is from genome assembly GCA_024364755.1 of Pseudohyphozyma bogoriensis. Classification (NCBI taxonomy): domain Eukaryota; kingdom Fungi; phylum Basidiomycota; class Microbotryomycetes; family Chrysozymaceae; genus Pseudohyphozyma; species Pseudohyphozyma bogoriensis. Next base: position 39,329 of record JALBUQ010000034.1, read on the forward strand.
ACTTCAGTCCAAGATTACCTTCCTTCAAACGGAGGCGAGGCGTAGACAGTCTATGTGTGCGCCCGGCATCCTGAATGAGCTTACTACCGTGCGAAAGCTTGTGGCGGACAAAGTAAAAAAAGCTCACAAGCCACCCCTTAGTTTTATCTGCCACTTTCGGCGCTCGATGCCAGGAGAAGGAACTTGATTTTTCGATTGCGCTCTGGTGAGAAGAACGCAACCAACCGCCTCAGGTTTGGTCTCAGAACCTCGACGGAGATTGATAGCCGGCATGGAAAGAGAGCGGAAAGATGGAACAAGAATGCTGCGGCAAGAAAGAGCACGAACTCTTCACGCATGGTCACTCAGGCCTCGTGCGCCCCTCCCAAAGTCACAGCTTCCCGCCTCGCCAAAGTGAAGGACAGCGAACGCTGCAAACAAGTAGATTATTGAAGGAACCCACCTGTCACGCTACAGCAGGGGCAGGTTTCCAGGATCTGGAAGTGTCTTCCAACTCTACGCGTATGACCAGCGTCCCGAAGCGCCGGTCGCTTGTGTAGACCCCGCAAGATCTGTCAACCATCTGCAATTCTCAGCGTTGCTCTACATAGTGGAAGGATTGTGACAATAAGGCTGTAGAAGATCTTGACTGCTAAGATTTCGCAACCTGTAAAAGTGGTAGCGATCGAGTCCTCCACTTACCCGCGAGCCTGCAGGTAGCACTTCACACCAAGACAAGGGGTCATCCATCCGTGGTGAACTCATGCTCAGCAGAGTACGAAAGCTGCTCAGCTTCGCGAAATGCGGCTCCTATGCCGGTCTTTCCGCACACGACGCTCTCAATTTGCCTTTGAGTGACCCCGTACTTCGTTCACGGCTTCCAACTCCTGTCCACGACGTATCTTGGCCAGTCTTGATGAGAGTAGAGCATCCAGTGGAGCTGGCTGCTAAAGAGTAAACGCGGTGGGAGGGAATAAAGGAGAAGGGTAGGTAGCAAAACAACCTGGAGGGCCGTCAACGTCTGCTCGTGTACCGGGCCCCTCTCGCACCCGATCGAGTTAAGGCTGAGAAATGCGACTCAAGCTTTCAAGTTGAGAAACAATAAGTTCAACATCCTTTCAAGGCTGGAACACTAGTAGTTGCATCACCTTTGGTCCTCGAGCGTGAAAGCCTCCTTCGTACACGCAAACTCCGTACACCATTCCCGTAGGAAACTCCCATGAGGGGTGGGACAAAAAAATCACTACCTCCCTTACATTTTGACGTTTTCCAACACGTCTGCCAATTTCTGTCAACGGTGGGAAGCTCAACTCTTCTGTAGCGCGGTCCGACGAGAGGAGAGCGCTCGGCCGGGCTCGGACGGCATCACGCTCCTTCTCAGAAGCCTGAGAGAACTCTCAACAGACAGTCACCTCGCACATGCTCAGAAGATAGAAAGAGGTCTCCAAGGAAGATCACGGCAAAATTTGAGCAGAAGCTTCTCAGGCGTGCAGAGAAAGCATGATAGTGAGGCCTGAGAGGTAGGAATCTTCCAATTTTGGACTGCCTTCCAACCCCACACGAACGACCTGCCTCCGGTGCTTGCGCTCGTCGACCTCGAGCGAAGCAGAGCGGTCAAGTCAACAAATTCTTGCTGTTGCATCACGAAGCGCAAGGTGTAAGAATAAGCTGCTGTGATCATCTTGTACTTCGTGAGTATGAATGCGCCCAAAAGGACAACGCCTTCACGAGCCATCCACTCGCTCGCTCTCCGGTGTGAGTGGTCGCACTACGCAACCAGCACGGCCCTGTGCATCTACTCTCTGAGAGCCAGTGTTCGTCAAGTAGTAGAACCTTCCCCGTGCTTGCAAAGTACCACTTCCACTTCTTCACCATTCTGCGCGCCCTTTCCCCACTTCGGTCTCAGCCAACCATGAGCAAATCGTCTAGCTGTCGATCCTCGTCCGAGTCTCTCTCGGCGAGGACGGAAAGCAATGCGTGCCCACGATGGGGGGAGAGCAGATACCAGAAAGTGATGGAAGTGGAAGGAAGCAGAGAGCGAAAGGAAGGCTGGACGAGGATTTCGGCGGGGGAAGCCCGTCTTGGGCCCGAACTTGATGGGGTTCGACCTAGAAGCTCGATGTAAGCACTTAAGTTTGGAATATTGGCCAAGCATCCTTTCCAAGCTGAAATCTGAGGAGCTGAGTCATCTTTTCGCCTTGTGCCATTCTTGATACACGCCAAATCTGTCTGTACACCACTCCCGGAGGCGGTGTCTTTTGACAGGTTGATCATAAGGAGTATGAGCTCAACGGAACACTGACAGTATTCCAGCACGTCTGCCGTCTGTCGACGTTCGAAAGCCCGGTCCTTCTGTAGCGCGGTCCGACGAGAGGAGAGCGCTCGGACGGCCTCACGCTTCCGTCTGTACACCTCGGGACAAACTCCCTGCAGAGCTGACGTGTCTCTTTCATGGTGTGGTATGGTATCGTCAGATGTCTGAAGAACCATATGATTCATCTCGAGACAGATGTAAAGTACTGGGTCGAGCGGCAACTGCAACTGTTTAGGTGGTTGCGACCAAGCCGTCCAACCATTAGCGTGGCGAAACGGCTGCCAATGTTCGACGCACTACTGCACTTTCTTTCTTTTGGTACATGTTTGTAGCATTACTTCATCCACGCTTTCCCATCCTACTCCTCAACCACAATCTTCTCCCCCTCCTCAGCCTCTGCCTCCGTGACCACCTCCCCCTCCGTCAAGGCGCCGCCCTCCGTCTCCGTTCCCGTCTCGACCCCACTAGCAGCTCCAGCGGCCTTCGCGGCCTCCTCCGCCCTCCTCACATCCCTCTTTGAAGGTCCAGGAGCGTGAGGCGTGATATCCTTGCCCCAGAGACGGTTAGACAGAGCGCTGTAGAAGTGGGAAGAGGGCAGGGTTAGTGGAGGGTAGAAGGGGAGAGGAGGGAGGGGGGGACTGACGATTTCTCGACCTTCTCAACCATGAGATTGACAGAGACTTGGGACTTCCAGAAAGGAAGAATGAGGTTTTGTTCGGTCCTGGCGTGCGAGGAAGCAATCACTCGTCAGCACCCACCCACCCACAACGTCCTCCATCGCGAAGCGAAACCTTAGAACCCCGAAGAAGCCAACTCACCCAATATCCTTCCCAACCGCGGCGACCTCCAAAACACAGCTGCCCATCTCCATCCCCTCAATCTTCCTCAAGAACGCCTCCTCCTTAACCTCACTCAACTGCAAGTTCATCTTCCTCATCAACAACTCAAAAGTCTCCATCCCACACCTCACAACCCTCTTCTCTCCCATGAACGGTCTGATAACCTCCAAACCCTCACTCATCAACCTCCATTTACACCTATACACGCTTCCGTCCTTCGAGACGCCGTCTTGGCCTTGTCGGGAGAAGAGTTTCGTGCCGCAGCTGATGAGACGCATACGGGTGTAGGAGTTGGAGTCGAGGATCGTGTGCACGAGAGGCGAGGTGAAGTAGATGGAGCGGAGGGGTTTGCCTTGAGCGTTGCGGACGAGGAGGGAGGACATGGGGAAGGAGGGGGAGAGGCCGAAGAAGTCGCTGTTTTTGCCCGTCGAAAGCCAATCAGTATCCGCTATCAGCACCTACAGAGAATAACGGGAGGCTCACATGCACAGCTTGACCTCCTCGTCCGTCTCAGGAAGGTAGATGAACGGCTCCTCCTTGAACTCGCCCTTGTTGACGCCCTTGACCGCACCACCGACGACATCAGCGGGAAGAGAAGTGAGGTCCACGGCTTCGGCAGCCTCCTCGAGAGCTTCAGCGGCGGTCTCAGCAACGGGAGTCTCGTCGTCGGCTTTCGTGCGCTTGGCGGAGGGCTCGTCGGGAACGGGCGAGGCGCGGTCGGAGGCGGTACGCTTGAGAGCGTCGGTGCTGTATAGAAAGTGACCACGTCAGCTAAGGGATTTCAGAGACGCCAAAAAGCATCAGACTCACGTCTCAGTCGACTTCTCAGCCTCAGCAACAGGCGCCGCACTCTCCTCCAACGTGTCCAACTCCTCCTCCTTTCCAGCGGCAACAGCGACACTCCCATCCGCTTTCTTCTCCAACACGGCAACGAAGAACCCACCCGTATCCATCAAATGCGGGTACAACCTCCAGCACCTCTCGAGGTGCCTCTCCTTCTCCTTCCCGTTCGGCCAAAGCGACCTGACCCACGTCTTCTTCTGACCCTTCTTGTGCTCGTTCGCCATCGTGTCTTTCACCGACTCCTTTTCGGGAACTTCGAGGTTCGAGTCAAGAACTTCCCAGTTGTAAAGACCGGGACGACGGAGGAGGGTCGGGAGGAGGTCAGAGGAGTCGATGAGGTGCATCTCTGTGACATCGAAGGGAGCAAGGTTAGAGAGAGAGAGAGGAAAGTGTGAGGAACACGGACCAGGAGCAGCCTCAAGGGCGGCAGAAACAACTGCCTCGTTCTCAATAGGGTTCATCGAGCAAGTCGAGTAAACGAGTCGACCTCCAGGCTTGAGCAACGCGATACCACGCATCAAGATCCTGAGCTGCAATCTGCGGACCCCTCCGTACGTCAGCCGCCTCTCCCTCACAAGCACCGAGAAGCAAACTCACGAATGCAACCCCACACCATTGCCGACCGTCCACTCCCTCCAAATCCCCATATTCTTCCTCAACGTGCCATCCCCGGAACAAGGCACGTCCGCCAAAATCCTATCAAACAACACTGGTTCCCACTTCTTGCCCCCTTCCCCGTCCTTCGCTGGTAGCCTAAGACCAGGCAACTGAGTCGCATCGTGGTTCGTAACCATCATCTCAGCTGCAGGGATTCGGTGGAGCGATTGGTGCACGAGGAGGTGGCAGCGTTTCGCGTCGGAATCGTTTGCGATTAGGAGGCCTGGTGGGAGGTGGGGGGTTAAAGTGGTGGAAGAGGTGGAGGAGGGAGGGGGGAGAGCGTGGATCGCTTCGAGGAGTTGAGCGGATTTCGAGCCGGGTGCGGCGCACATGTCGAGGACCTGAGTTCGTTTCTCGTCAGCTTCGCGCTTTCGCAAACCATTAGAGGACAAAGAGGAAGACCAACAAAGTGCTCAGGCTTGCACTCCAACACCAAAGGCGGGATCATGGACACCGCTTCTTGCCTCGAGATGTTGCCCGCCTCCGTCTCGGAGACCAAAAAGTGTTGGAACTTCTTGAACTGGTCGTTCTTCCTCACAACGTTCTTGGGGACGTTGAGCTGCCAGGCGAGGTGGCCTGGGTACCTACGTTTCAATGCTCAGAGTTAGAATGCCAGGAAGAAGGGAACGGAGGGAACGGGGACGAACCAAGAGAGTTGTTTGGGTGGCTCGAGGGCGGTCCCTTCGTGCTCGAGGCCGGTGAGGAACGGCACGAACACGCGGTTGATCATCTCGTTCAGAGGCTGAGCGATCCTACATCATCACCCCACTGATCAGCACCCGTTTCCTTCGAATGGAGCGCGAGCTGGAGGGAGGACTTACTCGCGGCAGCTCGTGATCCTAAACGTCGTCGGCAACGGGTCGTGCAACTTGTCCATGAACGCCTGCCATTCCTCTTCTGGCACAATTTGTTGCCTCTACTCGGTTCGCACCCCCAAACAGACCCCTGGATCAGCACGCAGCCCGTCGTGCTCCCTCGTCGAACGCCTCCCTCTCGAGCGAGCAGGCGCACCTTGTAGTAAGCCTCGAACTTGTCGTTGCTGTCGGGCACGTCGGTCCATCTCGGAGCTTTCCTTGGTGCTGCTTCGGTGCGCTTGCCGCGGCCTCGTCGTCCCATCGTTGGCGTGCAGGTCTGAGGGCGAAGGTGCGGAGCGCGAGAGCGGAGGGGCGTCAAGTTTTTTGGAGGAGGGAGGGGCTCAGATCCGCGGACTTTGTTTGTGCCATTCGTGTTCCGCGCTTTTGTAAACAATGGAGTTGATGATCCTGTGGTGATGATGATGATCTGACCCTTACAAAATAGACATCGTTTTGGCGCTTGCTTGGCCACCAAACGGCGACGCCACTGCGAAGGAAAGGGCCACGTGTTGGCCTCAGGCTGCTCAGCGACCACGTCTAGGAATCCTTGTGCATTCAATCAGTTTTCCTAATTCGCTTCACTTCCTCAGCGTCACGATGGCTCACAGCGACTTTCGTTCAGATCCATGGACTTGGGCATCGCGCGACGGACGGGCCAAAGCTTAGCCTGCGCGAGCTTCCTCTCTGCTCCCGTCGCAACCTCATCATAACTTCCACTATCTTAAGTCTGCTCTAAGCTGCTTTGTCGACCAACCAGGCTCGACGTTCGACCCCCCCTCAAAAAGAGCAGCCACGGCTCGCAAAAGCGCGCGCACTCGCGCCTCGACGTGGATTCGTACCCGTAGTCGACGCGACCAGGCTGCGACAACGGCGTGCTGGAGCGGTGCAAGTGTCTGAACTAGACTTATCGACACTTTGAAGTCTAGACAGGCTCAGGTGAGTGTTTTGGAGGCTTGCGGAGGAGCGTGCGCGGTGGGAGTAGCCGCCGAGCAAGTGGCAGCTGCTGGGGACGCGACGGGGTCTGTGATTGGCCGTGTTGGCTCTCAAGCAGCTCGATCCAGAATCTATCAGAGTTGCTTGACCTCAACACAGTCACTGAGCCCCCCGCGACGCGTCCTTGACCATTGTTTACTTCGCCTCGACGCGCCGCTCGCTGATCCTTCCTTCCTCGCATCCTCCTACCAGCACCCAACGATGCCCTCCATGCTCCCCTCCTTCCGCTCCTCCCCCTCAGCAGTCCGCGAGAAAGCCGCTCTCTCGACCGCCCGTTCCTCCTCCTCCTCCCCTTCCTTCCTCCGCCGACTGCTCACCTTCCTCCTCTCGCAACTCACGTTCCTCCCCCTCCGAATCGGACTCACCACCATCCCAATCCCAATCTTCACCATGTTCGCTCCACCCACTTCCCTCCGCTCTTCCCACTCCTCTGTCCTCAAACCCGTCCTCAAAACCCTCGCTGCGATCCTCGTCCTCGTCGCGATCCCTTACTTCTCGCTCGTCAAGCACCCGACTCACCCGTTTACGCCGTCGTCGACTCTGGTTTTGACGCCAGTTGAAGCTCAGAGGGTTTGGGCTTGGGAGATTGCGAGTGGGAGGTTTCCGAGTAGGCGGGAGGTACCGAGGTTGGAGAGAGTTGTTGGTGATGGGGCGATCCAGAACCCTGCGGTGCCGGAAGGGGAGTGGTTGGGTGAGAGAGGGGTGAGAGCGGGAAAGCAGGTCGTGCTGCCTGCTGGGGAGGGGAGGGAGTATGTCGAGGTTGGAAGAGGGAGTGAGAAGACGTGGTACCCGAAGAGACCGGTGAAGGGGTTGACGTTGGATATGGATAAAGTCATGGACGAGTGCGTCACTATTTTTTTTCTTCGTAAACTTCAAGTCTCGTTTTACTGAACCACATCTTTACAGCTGCGACTTCTCGAAAGGAAAATACGTGCGCGACTGCCTCGAGCTCCTCAAACTCAGCGGCGGACTCTCCACCGGCCTCCGCTCCCCCTCCTCCTCCCCCTCTCTCACCTTCCTCCCTTCCTCCCCTTCCACCCCTCACTCCAACCCTCCCAAACACCCCAGCATTTCCACGCTCCTCACCCTTCCCTCCACGACTTTCTCCTCCCACCTCTCCGCCCAAAACTCGGCTACCCTCTCTCACCCTCCGAACTCGTCCTGCGAACGCATCTACCACATGTACTGGGGCGGTCCCTTCACTGACAAACCCTACGTCGCTGCTCTCTCATTCCTCTACACCCAACCCGTCTTCCTCCACCTCCCAATCTCCTCAACCCCACCGCCTTGTCGACCTGAATTGTGGTTCTGGATCAACCCCGGTCCTGCGAGTTCAGAAGTCGATGATAGAGCCGAGGAGAAGATGATGGAAGAGTTGAGAGGGAATCCTTGGAGTGCTCCGTTGTTAAATAGGAGGTTTGAGGGAGTGGTTAGGTTCAAGTTGTGGAATACGACGAGGGAGTTGGATCGAGTGGAGGAGTTGGAGGGGTGGAGGGAGATGAGTTTGTTCAATTCCGGTGGGATGAAGTATGATCAGAAGGTTTGGCTCCTGTTTCTTTTTTTTTGCTTCCTGGTAGTTGGAATGTACTGACGCTTTTCCCGTCCGACGAGCAGAAGAAGACCGTCACCCCGGACCTCTCTTCCACCACCAACACCTCCCGTCCTCTCTCCGGCAAAGCGGGTCTCCACTCCCGCGTCGGTTCGACCTCCTACAAGAACTACGACCGACTCTCCGTAGTTCTCTCCGACATGTTTCGGTTTGTCGTTACTCACCGCTACGGCGGGATCTACCTCGACGCCGACACGCTCTTCCTCCGCGATTGGGAAGAGTTGTGGAACTGGAGTGGTAGCTTCGCGTATAGGTGGAGTAGGTTGGAGAAGTACAATACTGCCGTGTTGAAGATGGCGAAAGGGAGTGCGGTTGGGTGGAGCGTGTTCAAGAGTGCGAGAGGGAATGGAATGGATTTCCATCCGAGTGAGCAGGCTTTTTGTTTTTTTGGAGGGTGGAGGGAGGTTTTGGCTGACGCGGAAGGAGTGCAGTGACGGTCAGTCGGTATATGAAGGATGCGGGGTTGGAGCCGTTGTTGTTGAGGTTGCCGGACGCGTTGTTTGATCCCGCGTGGTTGAACACGTGAGTTGTTTCGATCAATCGTCGCACAGGCGAGGCGCTGACGTGGTCGTCTGGGTTTTCGCTTGCAGCGAATACTACCAGCGCGATCGACCGCCGTTCCCTTACCTCAAGAAGTATGCACTAGTCTGTCTCGTTGCAGTACTCGTTGCTGATTCTGTTCCCTGGGCAGGTTCGACCACTTCTTCCAGCCCCAGCCTGACGGCTCCGCTGAGCCCTCCGCTTTGGGCTTTGACGGGTTCTTCAAAGGCGCCTTCAGCTACCATTTCCACAACTTCTGGTGTGTTCCAGGCTTTTTATCTTACACCTACAGTTCAGCTCATCTCGATTGCGCAGGTGGCTCCCCTTCGACCCCTCCCGAAACTACCCCGACCTCGGCCCTCGCTTCTCCTCCGGCGAACACTCGCAACGCCTCAACCTCCTCGCCCAATCCCTCGCCTCCGCTCGAAAAATCCCCGTTGAGAAAATCGATAAAAGCAAGTTGGATTGGAGGGATTATAGGGTTGTGGAGGAGAGGGATTTGGGGTGGTCGGCGGTGTTGAAGAGGACTTTTGAGGGGTGGGTGAGGGGCGAGAGGCCGAATTTGTATGGCGAGTTTTTGAGTTGGGAGGTTGAGGAAGAGGAGGAGTAGATGGATGCATTTAAGACACGTTGCAAGGGTCGATCACCTGGCGAGAAAATGTGTGGGCCATCGTTCGTCGTGGAAGCTACAGGTTCACCAACACGTGTGCGTCAAGTTGGATTTTTTTTGCTTCTCGCTTGGGGACAGTCCACACTCCAGGAAGAATTGACAAATCAGGTTTGTTCGGTGTTCTATGGTGGCTCAAGGGAGCGGACCCGCTTGCGCCTTTGATTCCCTTCCATCGGCGGCTCACTCCCTACCCTGACAAATAAGCCCGCCAAAATTCGAAATTTTTTGTAGGGACTCTGCTCGATAAGACGAAGCAAGACTGTGCTCTTCCTCGTATCGGAGAAAACAATTATGCCAGGATGAGCCCGGTCTCCAAAGCAATGAACGCCATTCATGCTGCTACCAAGTCCATTTGGGACCGAAGAGTCGGCTCTTGCTGTTTACGTGCCGTGTACGAGAGGTGGACCGTAACGGGCCACGCCGTTCCAACGTGCGTGGACCCTTAGGGAGCCTGTCGAGCAGGCACGCGTTGTTCTTCCAGCACCACTGAGCCGAAGCTTTAGCTTATTTTATCGCAGGAGTGTTACACCATCCTCGTACCTCATAGCCATCAGCTCAATAACATTGTCTTGGAATTTTGGTAGCTACTGCAAGGTGAGGGGTATGGAGTGGGTCAAGATCTTGGCGCACAACATGAAAAACCGAAGGAAGTGGTCGAGTCATCCGCCACAAAATGGACAAAGACGACACAGAGCTGTCCTCTTCCTCGATCGTCTCGAACACATATCGAAGTCTGGTAGCAGTGCTGCTGGCAACACTTTGTGGCTCGGGGGATCAACGAAGGGACGAAGTGAACAAAGAGAGGATGCAGTGAACAACGAAAGGGGAAACTTAAGCTGACACGACTGCCTATGCGGGCCAAAAAGGACGAAGAATCAGCAAGGCGTCTTCTTTCAGACGTCTGCCATGTCGGTACATTGGATGAAGCATCGTCACTTCCAATCTACCGAGTTTAAGATGCGCCAACGTGGCTTCCCTCCTTCGCCCGCCGGAGCACGCCTTACGACTCAACAGGCCGGCGTTGCTCTCTAACGTGCTCTCGCCTGGCAATCCTACCTAGATTGACCCTCGATGACGAGTCTTGTGATCCACAACGACAGTCGCCACAGTTGTGGCTAACGCTCGGGCGGCGAAACGCGTTGGTGGCGGCCTTTCCGATGTTCCTCCACCATATCTGCTTATTAGTACGTCCCAGTAGGAGATTCTAGCTCGCCAATCATCAAGCCCTATTGTGCACTTGCGTAGCAAGCTATGAGGCCCAAGGAGTGACGTGTCAGCGGTGTGCTGCTCGTGGATACGCCCTGGGGTAGCCCGACGAAATCACTCCCGCCCATCGCCATCATTTTTCGAAGCCAAACTTTCTCTTCTGATTGGTATCGGCTGCCAACACAACCCAGATCTCCTCATCTAAGTATGAAGCTTCGAGCACGACTGCCCTGACCCGGTTCGTAGTACAGAAAGCGATGCAGCTGGTCTTGGTCAGAGTACCGCTTTTGATTGTCCAAAACCATAGCAATCAAATCAGTGATATAGGCTTCGTACTAAAATGAACCGCCTTCCACTAGAGTGCAGGTTCTTTCAGAGTGCACCCAGCAACGCAGGTCATCTTTTTGCTAGCCGCATGCAGACTGCACTCCCGCCTCTTAAGCTAAGATAGTCATCACAGCATACGAATATTCCCACCATCTGGAGTGGATTGGCCCCAGCGGGTGGAATTGTGCGTTGCCTTTTGACCGCCTCTGGGCCGTAGTGGAGAAAGGGATTAACCGGCTCCTATGTCCAAGGATGCTGAAAAGAGCTTGAATCAGCCGTTTAATCCTCGTAACTCAGGTGTGGGTAGCATTCAGTTGCTACCCGCATGTTGAGACGGTGAGCATCTGGCCGCCCGAGCTGGAAATCGCTGTGGCTGTTCAACAGCGAAAGTATGTCACCACCAAGCCCTTCCATTTTTATGCGTAAAGAAGGGAGTAGATTGGAGCAACACTGCTCATGCTCCATTTGGTGAACATGAGTTATGTCAAAAGCTACTTCCTCCCTTGCCTCCGTTGCGGGCAGCTCGTGCTTGGAGAGCGCCATGTCCCTACGCTTGTGGTTGACAAAAGGGATCGCAAAAGAGTTTGGGAAATTGAGACTGCAATGGCACTTCTGTTGAGAATTCCATTTGGATTCTGTATCCTTGAAGATTCTGTCAAGCCCGGGATTCCCTTCCCTCTGTGTAACAACCCGTTGACAATCACTCAAACAATGAGAGGACTGCCGCCTGTCTTACTCACTGCCGTTTCTTTGTCATAAGACTAGACGAAAGTTAATGAGGTCTTCGCAACGTTCCCAGTGTGTTGAAACCTGGTCAATTACCGGGTTTAGTGCACACACGGCGCCGCACATGGCCCCGGCCGCCAGTGCACGCTACTCAAGCGGCGGCTACGCGATTTTCCCTACATTGGCTAAAAACCCACCAGCATAGAATCGAAGTTCAGCACTTTTCAAAGCTGAAAGATCGAGATTTACAGAGCGGTTGCGACGCCTCAATGCCGTGAGCACGCGCAGTCAGGAGCCCATGCCTGACAGCCGACGCTTGACGCTCTTTCGACTCTGCAGTTCACGAATAAAGCAAGCCAAAGATCGAGCTAGGCCCAATCAGCTAATTGTGTCTGGATGCGAACTGTCATCCGCGCTCTGCCTTGCCGGTCGCGAAGTTTGAGTTTCTTGGAAAAAGCGCGTTCCAGCACCCGCGTTCAGTCTTCCTTCGAAACGAGAGTGCACGTATTGGGAAATAAAGGGCACAGTTAACAGCCATGAGTGAAGAGACGGCAGTTTGATTTCCTTCTTTTACGCGATCAGAACAGTTCAGGCTCCCTTGCTGCACACCTCGGGCGGTGCATTGCGCGATCTTCGCATGTGTGACGGCAGCATAACCCTTGAATGACCGGAGCTTAATGTGCACTCTAGTCTTTGATTTTCTATGTCGCTTCAACAGCAAAGGCGTGCCCATCGCGTGCCATCAGCAAGTACATTCTCACGTGGTAGGAGGCCGCCTCATTCAAACGAGGAACTCGCTGCCGAGCGGACAATGCGAAGACTAGCCACAGTATTTCAACCCGATGAAGAGACAACCTTCCGATCTTACCTCCACAGCGAGGGGGCAATCAGGGTTTTCGCTGTTGCTGGAGGAAAGAAGAAGACCCACCTTGGCAAGTAACTGCAAGCTTGAATCACTTAAAAGAGACGTTTAAGCGTCCCGTCACGAAAAGCAATAAGTTTACAGAGGGGCAATCGATATTTTCATCCCAAAGTCAAACAGATTGATGCGTGCGCACCTTTTTCCAAAACTTGCTTGGACCTGCCGATGCCACTCGTACACGATAGTGCGCGTCCAGCCAGAAACCCGGCACTAGAGAAAGGGAGAAGAAGTTTCTCGGCTCTCTCAACGCGTGTGTGCCAGTCTAGGTAGGAGGGGCACCCAACAGGTATCATGCGAGTTCCACTGCCCCAAAGCCCCCGTAAAAGTGCACAACCAACCTCTGGCCGCGCGGAGTCAACGTCCGAAGCCCAGGGAATAGCCTCCACTGGCCAGTAGGTAAGACTAGCAGGAGGAGATTTCGGAGGGTTCGGATACATCTGCAGTGAGTGCAGAACAACCAGACAGAGTGGTGTGATGCGTCGTGTGAGGCGATCAGAGTGAGGACGACAACGACGTGTGAAGGCGTCGCAAGAGGCGTCCACACGATCGTTCTCCCCTTCGCAAGCGAGCAGGGTGCAAGCGGGAGAAGCAAAGTACCGTAAAGGCAGACTGTGCGTTTGCCTGGTGCAAATGGGCTGAAGATGTGGACGACACTACCACCCATCTCAACAGGACGCCCCTCCGTCTCGAGGGAGGAAGGACAAGCCCAGCAGAGCCTCAGTGCCGCCCAAACATTTCTCTCATTATCTTTTGTCAGAGCGCTAAAGTGAAAAGAAAAGTGGCCAAGGAACAAGCGAGTGGTCAGAAGCCAACCCTCCCTCGCTCGCTCTGACTTGGGCCTCTCGAAATCTTATTTCTCGCCCAATTTTTCTCGCCCAAGTCCCTCCAAGCTCCGCGGCCTTCCCTTCCTCCCCTTCCAGTTCTCGCACTATCACCAATCATGTCACACCCAACACCACGCCCACACCACACCTCGCCACTCAGCACCAGCACCTCGTTGCTCTCGTCCTCTGCCTCGCAATCCCGGCGGCGGGAGCGCGCGCTGCTCGCTCAACAAGAGCGGAGGCAGCACGCGTTTCTCGCTGCGAGAGCGGGGATGGCCGAGTTGGATTTGGAGGAATTGCAGTTTGAGGATGCCGATGAAGATGAGGAAGGTGATGTTGGGATGAAGGAGCAGGAGGAGCAGCCGGAGGAGCAGCCAGACGGCGGGGCCAGGAGGAAGGGGAAGGGGAGGGCGAGGAAGAAGTACAAGAGCTGGGCGAAGAACTTGTTGATGTTTGCGGAGACTTTGGACTGTGAGTCTGTCTTCCTCTACTTGTGCTGGTTTGTAGGAGCTGGACGAGCGAAGCTCTGTCGCCACTCTGAAGCGGGGGCTCGGTCGTGAGTGAACGGGAACGCTGACGCTTTCTTGCACCAATTGTCCCACCATTCAACGGCTAATAGTAAGTAAAGGACTACCTGAAGGCATCTCTGACTCGTGGGCCATCCTCGCCGTCCCAACGGGCAAGCGTGTCCTCGTCGTCTCGTCCTCCTCCGGTCCGTCACCTCCCTTCTCTTCTCTCTTTCCACTGAAGCCTAAAACTACTTATCAAACTTGCAAGGCCGAGCAACTCTCCACTCCCGCGTCTCCGGCCGGTCCCTCGTCACCCTCGAGACCGTCCTCCCACCCGACGTCCTCCTCGACGGGATCTGGGACGAAGAGAAAGGCGTCGTGTGGGTCGTAGATCTGGTAAAATGGAGGGAGCGGTGGTTAGTCGAGTGTGAATGGTCATTGAGGTGCGTTCTCGTTTTCTCCTCGCGCTTCTTAGGATTAGACCACGGAAGAGGGGGCTGACGTGTTCCTCCTTCTTCTTCACCCACGACGCAGAGCGTTCTTCCTCTCCTCAAAACTCTCCGAACTCCCCCTCCAACCCCACCCGTCCCCCACCACTCTCCTCCTCCTCCCCATCCCAACCCTCTCACCACCCCTCACCCCACCAACACTCACGCCCTTCCTCTCGTCCCTCTCGTCCCCTTCCTCCCTCCCTGTCGTCGTACAATCTCTCCCTCTTTCATCCTCCTCCCGACTGTCCCCACCATCACAAGCAACAACGACCCTCTCAATACCTTTCCAACCCACCGGCCTACTCCTATACCTCATCGACGCGCACTACGAAAGCGGATTGACGGCGTTAGCGGGGTGGGTGCCGATCTTGAGCTCTGAAGAAGAGAAAGAGGTAGTACGCAATGAAGAGGGAGGGGCGGAAGGAGAGAGGGGGTGGAGGGAGGGGGTGGGGAGGTTTGGGGAGTTGGTGGAAGAGTGGGCGAGGGGGGTTTGTTGAGTGACCGCAGTGCTGTAAAGTCAGGATCTAGCTTGAGACAGGCAACTGACTCAGCACCCACACGCAAGAACGGGCTCGATGGACAACACGATCTAGCCACGTGGTCTCAAAGTGACGATGAAACGGGGACGACGAAATGGATTGCAAAGCCCTATAGCTCTACAACTGTATTCGCATCGCACAACCCTCGCTCGCCCTAAGCGGGCGGGCAAAGGAATACTCCTCAAGGTCCAGCAACCTCGCCCGCTCGCCGTACCCGCTCGCTCGCGCCTGTGCATAGTTCCTAACATGCAGCTCTACACTTCGATTTGCCGATCCAGCTCGATGAAATCTATGGCGTTCCAGCCAGCTAGAGCACCAGTGTGCAACAGTCTCGGACGGAACGGTCGGCTCGATGTCGGCGTAAGTGATCAAGACCTTCTGCAGGCTCGTGTCGAGCATGATCCGTAAGGAGCGGCACAAACGTGAAGTCTTCCGGGCTGTCACGAGACGCGTCGTCGCACCAGAGCTCGTCGATCCCCTCCAACTCGTGATTGCCAAAGTCCCAGCCGAACAACAGCCTCGTCGTGAGCGCCAATGTGCGCAGCCTCGATGCGCCTCCTGCTTCCTGACGACGGAGTCGCAAAACATGTTCGAGGGACGAGATGACGGGTTCGATGTAAACGGACATGAAGAGAATGGGGAAGATGCGGAAACCGAGGTGGGTGAGATGGGGAGGGAGGGCGTCGACGATCGCTGTGAGAGGCTGGACGTAGGACGTGGCGCCGCCGGTCCACGACTCCATGACGATGTTGAACGAGGTGAGGGTCGATTGGGTATGGGAAGCAAGGGCGGTGATCATCTCGAGCTCATTCTCGGTCCCTTTCGGAAGTCGGAACGTGAGGTGCGTGAGGTGTTGCGAGAACCCCAGCGTCGAAAAGAGGTGTGGTCCGACGAGTCCGACGGGCGAGTCGATCGTCAATCCCGCTCCCGGGTCCAGAAGGCTCGACACCTGGTTCATCTCGGAGTTGTCCATCCCAATGAGCTCGAGGTGAGGGATCGTGACCACGTGGAGGTCACCCTTTGCCACCCAACGCCGCCACTGCTGAAAGCGGATCGCGCCCGTCCGTTCCAACGCCGAGTTCCCGACGATGGCGACGTCCGGCTTGGCGAGGAGAGCACGGATGCTGTTGTTCCGGAACGTCCTGTTGACGTGCTCGTGGCTGTTGATGCGCCCCAGGAGCTCGGCGCTCGTCTCGTTCCGAAGAATCGCTTGGTGCGTCTCGTTCGGCAGGTCCGAGTAGGCTGCCAAGTGGTCCGTATCTCAGTGCCATTTCTTTCGAGTTCTCGAAATAAGCTACTTACTTGCGTGTCTTTGTGACAAAAATACTTGAACCCTCCTTCCTTCTCTCCGTCCTGGACTAAATAGCTCGACTAGGTACGCGTGGCATCAGCTCGCGAACGCCGCCGCACAAACAGGGAGACGTGGGCCTACGTTGACGTCGCATGTCTCAAGACCGCTCAATGCCAGCTGGATCAGAACGAGACTGCTAGATTCAGCCCTGCAAAGCTTTGTTGGAGGGCAACAAGCATCAATTTGCCCCCGAAAAGCAGCCCGTTTGCGGAGCCCGGGCGGAGCGTTGGTCCTCGTCGCTTTGTCGTTGGGACCTTTTGCCGCTCCTGGCTTTGACGTTGGGACCTTTTGCCGCTTTACTTATCTCATTACCCGCCATTCGATCTTCACCACCATGCCAAGGGGGACCAAAGGAGGCCCTCAGGGGGCAAAACTGCGACACTCTCTCACTCATCTGACCCATGACTGGAAAAAGCAGACGTCTCGAAAGCAAGTCTTGTATTCTTTCCCTTCTTCTTGTACACACCAAGTGAAAAAGTAGCTCAAAAGCGAGAGAGAAACAAGGGAAAGCATTCCGAGATTGTCATTCTAACAAATACACGAGAATTAAAAAGTGGTTTACTGAATCTTGATTCGGTAGATAGTCTGAGTAAGAAGAAACAAGCGCAGAACTAGGCACTGATGTTTGTCACGAGGGAAAGGGGGGGTCAAAGTAACACATAGAAAAAGAAAGCGTCGGGTGTTGAACCGCGAGAAGAGTGGTGTGATACAGGGGGGGGTGTTGAAAACATGCGCGGTTCGTCGGCTTGAGAGGTTGGGTCGTCCACATTCGTTCGTCGGGTTCAGTACGTCGGTCTTCGTCGTCGCTCCTTCCCTCCTCCTCACTCTATCCGCCTCCCCCCGCTGCACCATCTTCGATAATAATAATCCCCGCCTTCCCCACCACAACACCTCCACAGCACCCAACGACCAACTCCACCTTAACGATCCCCAAAAGCCCAAGCCTCTCAACTCTCCATCTCCTCATCCTCCTCCTTAACC
Source organism: Pseudohyphozyma bogoriensis (assembly GCA_024364755.1). Taxonomy (NCBI): domain Eukaryota; kingdom Fungi; phylum Basidiomycota; class Microbotryomycetes; family Chrysozymaceae; genus Pseudohyphozyma; species Pseudohyphozyma bogoriensis. Next base: position 56,503 of record JALBUQ010000034.1, read on the forward strand.
CCCATCCCAGCAAGCATATACGTCCAATCCTCCGTCGTCCCCTGCCCCGCACCCCCACTCCTCTCCGGAGAAAACACCATTCCATTCCCATAAGGACTCTCTCCGGAACTCGAAAGTCCATCCGAAGGGTTCTGCTGCATCGCATGCGAGTGCGCCGTTGCTTGCGGAGGGAGTTGGTGGTTGTGCGTTTGGTGGGAGGGAGGAGGACCATGGAGAGAGGTCGAGCGGAGGTCGGCGACGAGGGATTCGAGTTCGTTGTTGCGTTGCGAGTGGAGTTCGACGAGTTGCTGTTTTCCGTTCAAAGGCGCGTTAGCCACGGGATGCCAGCCCTTTCCTTGCGACCTCCAGGAAGTAAAAGAAAACCCCAAGAACGCACCTGAAGGTACCTAATATACTCCACACTCTTACTCAACACATTCCCCTTATTCGGTTTCCCACCCGCCGTAGTCCCTCCAGACGGCACCAGCATCTCCGGACCGGTCCCCAAACTCGCGACCAAGCTCGCGCCTCCCAACCCCGTCGCAGCCGAGGGCGAACCCTCGTCTCCGTCGTCGGCTCCGTTCGTAGCTTGTTCGAGAAGGACTTCAGGGAGGAGCGAAGCGAGGTCCGAGATGCGGTCGTTGATGTTGTCGCGACGACGGCGTTCGACGGCGTTGTGGGATTCGCGTCGTTTGCGACGTTTCTCGGTCAGAAGAGCGGCCCTGTAGGGAGCAAGAAAAGCAAATAAACGTCAGCATCAGTGGGATGTAGAGCCAAACGCAAAAGCAAGAAGGGCCACGCACTTTCCCGTCGTCCCTCCCTCCTCCTCAACGTCATCCAACCCTTTCGTACTCCTCCCCTTCCTCTCTCCCAACGTCGGTGCACTCCCAACCACCCCACCAGAGCTCGGTTTCCATCCACTCGGTTCATCCCCACCCCCAGCAGTCGTCTCACTGCCATAACTAACGCCATACCAGCTCCCCCCACCCGTACTCAACGCGCTGCTCGACGGCATCGATATCGCGAGCGGATGCGAAGGCGGCGTAGGGGCCGTACCAGCACTAGAGGAAGGGATGATGATAGCTGCAGCGGAAGCTGGAGATCCAGACGAGTAGGAAGTCGACCCTCGTCGTGCGGAACGGGAGCGCGGGGCTTTGCCGACCCCACCGCGGTCCGTCGAGCGCGAGCGCGCGGACGGGCCATTCGTCCCTAACGAAGTCGTCGTCGTGGTGGACGAAGAATCTGGGGGTGAAGCCCTCCGTTTGTTGAGGGACGAAGGGGTGCCAGGCGGGGGGATGGACGACGAGAGGGACGAGTAGGACCCAAACGTCTCGTTCGGGGTAGCGGGGTGCGGCGAGGGGGTGTGCAACGGGTGTCCCGGCGAGAAGAGGTCGAGCGAAGGCGAAGGCGAGTGGATGTGCGGCGAGTGTGGGTACAGAGAAGTCGCAGGAGGGCCGTTGAAGTAGTAGCCTCCTCCTCCGCCGGCGCCTGCTGCCGAGCCGGGCGCTCCTCCACTCGCGCCCGCGAGGTCCGCCTGGCTGAGCGCGTATTGTCCCGCTCCTCCGCCACCGCCGACGCTCGTCGCTGGGAGGCCAAACGTGTGGTGCTGGGCGTTGTGGGCGCCCGCTCCCGCGCCTCCGCCGTTCGGGAAGAGGGCGGCATAGTCGGCGTCGCTGAAGAGGTCCAAGTCGCTGAGCGTCGCGGGGCGCTGGAAGCTCATGCCCATGCCCATGCCGAGGCTGCCCATCATGCCGTTGTTCCCGTTCGTCTGGGGGCTCTGCCCGCCCGCAAAGATGTAGCTCGGGTCGATGAACCCGTTCGGGCTCGTCGCGCCTGGCTGCTGGTGTTGCTGCTGAGGGTTCGGGCTCGAGTGGGACGGGATGCTGAACCCGGTGATCTTGGTCGGGTGCGGGGCGGACGAGGAGGGCGGGTAGAAGGACATCCCGGGCCACGTCGTCGGTGCTGGGCGTGCGGTTGTCGCCGTCGTCGTCGCGAGCGAGGAGGGAGGGGGGTCGACCGTTGGGGTGGGTGGCGGGGCGCGGGTCGGATTGGGGAGCGCTGGGCGTGGGGGGGAGCGAGGGGCGGGTGCTGGCGCGGGTGCTGGGTGGTTGGTGCGGGTCGAGTGCACAAGTTAGTGCAAGTTGTGGGAAAAGTCGTGCAGAGTCTCGCGGGAGGGCAGACTCGAGGGGCGAAGGGGCGGAGGAGGGCGAGGGAGAGCCAAGGCGCGCGCGCGCGAGGCCTCCGCATTGCCTGAGCCTCGGTCTGGGCCCCCGCTAACGAGGCTCCAAGTATGACGTGGCCAGTCCCGCAGGGTCGAGCATAATGAAAAAGGTGCCCTGGATCAGGTCGAGGTCAGGTGACTGTACTGTACGCGAAAGGAAAACTTCTGTACTTGACTCACTTACGAAGAGCGTACGGTACTGTCGCAAGGGCGTGATCCTGCGTGCGCGGGCGCGAACGAAGATGTGAGCTGCACTGCTCGTCGTCTGGCGAGTGACGAAGCGTGAGAACCATACGTAGTAGCACGATAAGCCTGAGGGAGTCTTCAACTCCCTTTTCCTGATCGAACAACCGATCCGGTCAGCACGCAACGTCGACACGAAAAGCCAAAGGATGGCCACGTACGCTCCGCCCTACATCGCAAAAGGCCGCCCCAGCACATACGTAGGTCGAGAATGACAGAAGGCGGGTTTCTTGAATTTAGGTCAAGGCTCTCTTCATGCGCCTGGTGAACAACCGGGCCACGTCAGTCGCTTCCACCCCTTCTCCCCCCCGCCGTCCCTCCACCTCCTCATGAGCTGTGGACTTTGACAGACCTCACGAGCATCTTTCCCAAAAACATTTCCCACTTACAGATTCCAAAGCTTTCCCACTTACAGATTCCACCCTTCTGACCTCCGAGGCCCGCACCACGACCTCCTCCATCTCGCGATCCTCGGCCGAGCCTGTCAACGACGACCGACAGGGTCAGCTGCTTCGCCGTTCGTCCCCAAATAATCCAGTCGTTTTCTCAACATCACCTCCTTAGATCCTCACCATGGCTCCCTGACTGCCTCCACGCCCCGCCCGCCCCACTCTTCTCGCACGGCTTCTCAGTCAGCTGTCGCTCAGTCGCGTACGCCCGCCGACCTGACCGGCGAGCGACGGAGCAGCTTGACCAAAGTTGACCTTGATGAGTCCTTTTAGACTTCAATCTAGCTCAACTCATCTCCTGTCACTATACGCTCCGACCCCCATCTCTGGGCGTGTCCAAAGCAGCCAGCAAACAGAGTCAGCAAACCCCAGTGGCGCGGCTCCCCTGCTCCTCACGCATGAGAGCTCTATCCAAAATGGTTGCACACCTTCCATCAAAGCCCCCACAACCCTTTTCGTAGTGAGGAACATTGAGGCGCTCGACGCGAATGAGCTTCTTCCTCAACGTGTGTTGTCCCTCGATCGTGATGAGCGACCCGTTTCACGTGTGTCGGTTTGCGCGGGGGGAGTCGTTCAGCATGGTCGGGCTCGGGTACGAGGTGCGTGAGGGCAGAGGTTTCGCTGATGGTTCGTACAGATCGTGTAAGGGTTTGCTGGTGATAGTATTTGGGTGGGAGCAACGAGCGGGCGGGAGGAGCGGGGGCGCGAAGCGAGAGATCGAGAGCGGGCAGCAGCGTCCGAGCGCAAATCTCTTGGGGGCGACGCGTTGGAGGCTCCCGGCGTTTTCCAGCGGTTACCACAGACCACCAAAAAGGCGTGGATGCGAAGCCTTTTATTACTCACACTTTGTCTATTCTTTACAGTGGGAATCTGTGAGAACAGTCAGGCAAGCCTGGACATTGGCGAGAGGCGAGCGGGGGTAAACAAAACCCCTCGAGACCACGTGTACCCTTCACCGTTCTCCATCCACTTCCTACCACTCCTCAACCTCAACCCCAGCCTCTCACTATGCTGACCCAACACTTCCAGTTACTCACTCCACCTCTCGTCTCTAAATCGCCCTACACTCCCTCCTCAACCACTCCCTCGCCCTCGTATCCCCACTCTCCTCCACCAAGCCCCCAATCGCCTCCTCCACTTCCTTGTTATACGCATTGATCCACTCCCTCTCCTTCACAGAAAGTAGTGCAACATCAACAAGTCTCGTCGTGATCGGAACCTGCGAAGCGAAGGGAGCCCGTTAGCCCTCCCCTTCTTGCATCCTTCCAAAAAAAAAAAAAAAAGGGCCTCCGGAAAAAGGAACGCAAAAAGAAGGAAAACAAAAAACGCACCATCGTAACCCTCTCAAACCCCAACCACCCCACCCCACCAAAATCATTCCTCAACTTCCTCTCCTCGACCACGACGACATTCTCGATCCTGATCCCAAACTCTCCCTCTTCATAAAACCCAGGTTCGTTCGAGACCGTCATGCCCGGTTTGAGCTTGATGTCGTTGTAAGCGATGCGCGTGCCGATGCCTTGTGGCTGTATTGCGGTATGAGAGGCAAGCACTTGATCAGCATCTCCGTATCGTCGAGCTGAACGCGGAGAAGCAAAGCCAAAACGCACCCCTTCATGAACATTCAAAAAACACCCAACGCCATGTCCCGTCCCATGCCTATAATCCAACCCGTCCTCCCACAACGGTTTCCTCGCAAACGCGTCGAGGAGGTACCCTGTCGTTGTCGAGGGAAACACGGCCGTGTCAATCGCGATGTGACCTATCGCGGACGCTCCATTTTGTTAGCAACTCCAGGTGGAGAGGAGAAGGAGGAGGGGAAGCGGACCTTGTAAGACGCGAGTGTAAGCCCTCTTGACCTCTTCACTAGGCTCCTCACCCTCCTTCCCAAACCACCACGTCCTCGTCGTACTATCACCCGCGACCCAGAAACAACACGCATCAGCATCACCCCCTTTTCCACCTCGAAGAAAAAAACGCACTCCGTAGTCCCCTCCAAGAACTGAGCTCCCGCATCACAAAGGTAAACCTCGTCCCTCTTGATCACGCTACTCTCCGTTTCGGACGGGTGGTAGTGGATCACCGAAGCGTTCGCGCCAGTCGAAGAGATGGTGGTGAACGAAGGTCCGACGTAGTTCGTTTGCTGTCTGATGATTGCAGAAGAACGATTCGTTAGCATTTGTGATACGAAGGACGAGTGAGAAACGAGGACAAACTGGCGGAGCTCCTCCAGCATCAAAGCCGCATCATGCTCCTTCATCTCCTTCCCGCCATCCTGAAGCACGCCCTCCAACCACGCAAAGTACCTCGAGAGTGCTACTCCATCCTTGAGATGAGCCGAGCGGAAACCATCAATCTCGACTGCTCGGGCAAGGGAATGGCACTCGATCAGCAATGGCCCTAAAAAGGACTCGAAGCGAGATGGGCAGCGCACCAGAGTTCTTAATCGCTTTCAGATCCCCTACCGGCCCACGCTGGACCAAGCTCTGGTCGATGCCAATCGCTTGCGTGAGCGCCAAACTAGTCTTGTTCGGCACGACGACTTTCTCCTGTTCGCCCGCGCAAGAACACCACGTCAGCTTCTCCCCCGCGTTCTTCCGTCTCCCCCTCGCAGTAGAAACCAAACCCACGTCCTTGCCCAGCCCTTCTCCAATTCCATTCAAGAAAGCCACAACATCACCATAAGGCTCGATCAACACTCCCTCCTTCTCCAATCCCGCATACGCCTCGTCCGTGAGAACGTCAATGTCGATGAAGAGCGTTGGTTTCGACGATGCCGAAGTGGGGACGTAGAGATATGCCGGGAAGACGGGGTTGTAGGGGATGAATGAGGTGCCTCGGAGGTTGAGGAGCCCTGTGTGGGTTCGGAGGAAAAGGGGGGGTTAGCTGGGACGCCACTGTGGAAGGGAGCTCGGACAAAAGAGCCAAAGTGGATGAAGAATGAGACGTACAAGAGACCTCGTCGAGCATGCTAACCACCAAGCCCACTTTCTTCCCCTCCCCACTCGCATCTTTCCTCAACTCCCCCCTCACACTCTCCAACTTGGCCCCAACACTCCTCCCCGTGTACCTCTCGTCCAACACCCAAACACTCCCTTTCGCAGCTTTCGGCTTGGTTCCTTCTTCGCTCCATACAATGTCGACGAGGTTGGTTGGGATGGGGGAGAAGGAGGTGGTTGAGGGGAGAGTGGGGAGGATGGCGGTATATTCGCTTATGGGGAGGAGGGTTGGGTCGAGGCCGATCTTGCAGGGAGTTGGAAGAGTTGGGAGGAAGGAGGAGTAGGATTTGACGTCTGCGTTTGGAGGATGGGAGCATTAATGTTAGTTTGGAACTGGCGGCTGGATGGAGCGAGGAGGATTGGAGTGGGGAGGGCGCCGAGGGCGGTAGCTGCCTTGGGAGCGCAAATGATGGGACAAGAAGTGAGCAGAGTTCAGCTCACCTGGAAGGCCGTACTTGTGCAGAGTCCAATCGCCACACAGTTCCTTCTCGGCTTGCTGGTGGTACCTTCCGTCGGTGAAGAGATGCGCCTTGTCGAGCGTCACGATCGCCGTTCCTATCGGTCGCACACAAGTGAGTCTTTTTGTGACTCGTGCACCGGTACATCATGGTGAGATGCGGGATAGAGACGCACCAGCACTACCGGTGAAGCCACTGATGTACGCTCGTCGCTCGTCCGAAGGATGGACGTACTCGGACCTGGATGGGTGACACACGCGAGACCAAGTGTCAGCAAATCGGTATACCCTCAATCGTATGCTGAGGCCCTGAACGGCTTCCGATCCCACACCATCCTCCTCCCATTCACGAACCGCGTGGGCCTGACGAGCACCACATGCTCGCGCTCGTCCGAGTCGCGTGCCTCCATCCTTCCTCCATCCGACCACCCAATGCCCCTTTAACTTCGCTAGATGTAAAAGTAAGAATAAACTCACGAATGAGCATCATCACTGCCCACCAAGTACGCCTGGACGCCCTCCTTCTTCATCAACTCCCTCAGCCGGGCCAGGCGATGCGAGGTGTTGACTGGCGGCATCGTCGGCGGGAGGGTCGAGTATCGATAGGTGTGGATCGGTGAGAGTTTTGGAGTAAGATATGAAGGTCGGAAGTGGTGCAAAAAGAACGAGCGGACGAGCATAGAAAGAAGGGAAGCAGAGCATGGACTGCACGCGCCGAGGCGCCCGCTTTCGGAGGAGAGAAGATGGGAGAGGGGTGGACCACGTGGCTTTCCTCTATTTTGCGTTCGGAGCAAGGGGATCGCCTGCAGACACCTGATACATGTACAAATACGGCCTGTGCATGCTCCGTTACGAAATCATGACAAAAGTGGGCGGGGAAAGTGGCAAATCCGAGGCTTTGGACCTTTGACCCCGCGAGTTTCGGGCGTTCGTCCCTCTGCTTCGTACCACTCGCTCGCTTTGTGCTTCTTTTTTTTCGGATGCGCGCTTGGGTGCACTCAGAGCGGGAACTGCTTCATTTCTTGAATGGAGAGTGTGGGCTATCAAAACGGGTACCTGAAGAGCGCAAGGGCGCGCACGGCTGCCCGGGACGGGCCCAGCGCAGTGGCCCTGGTGGTGCGACAATCTCTCGTCAATACTCTCCATTGAATTGGTGGGCATCTTGCTGATTGCTGGATTGTTTATTGCCAGCAAGTTCCATACAGCAATAGTTTTGTGCCGCTACATCGACGCCGAAACGGGCGATGCGAGCACGAACTCGGAGCCATGAGTGAACATTCATTCCTACATTCCTAGAAGGAAGAGACGCGCTTCAGCTCTTGCTCTTCTATGATTCAACGCGTGGAAAAGGTGCTCCGCCTCGCTGGTTTGCGTGAGGTTACACCAGGCCGCGCTCGGGCGCACATAGCGCGGTCTTAGGGACGAGCGCCTACGAGCGGAATACTTGCGTGCCCGGCTCCGTTCCACAGCAGGCTCTTGTAGCACCACAATTGAGGACTGATGCGCGCCTTTTGTGAAAAGAAAAGCATCAGATTCTTTGCACTAAAAAGAAAGAAGACACGACTGGAGGTGGCCTGGGAAGCAGACCCTCGGGTCAGCAATCCGAGCGAAAGCGAGTTCTGGTCCGGAGGAAAGGAGTCGCCAAACGAACTTTGGCACACATGCGTTCTAGGACTAAGGAGCTCTCTCGCACCCCTCAACTACTGGATGTCAATGTATACGTTCAGGTTCGTGCCGTGGACATCCAAAACCTGCTACAGATCGCACGCAGGGATGTGTTACGCGCAGAGGAGGGCAGCTACGTGCGGCGAGGAGGGCGTTACCGAGGCAAACCACTGCCGATGGTGGGTCACTCTCAGATTCTAACCGTATTCTGTCTATCAATGAACAGCAAATTGCTGAGAGATGTTACCCCGTGCGCTGAGCAAAAACGGCTTTTAGAGAGCCCCGAAATACCGGTGCAGGGCGTTCACGGAAGGGCCTTCATTCCCTTTGCTATAGAAAGGCTCGCAAGCATCGCAGCTCTTTGTAACGTGATCATTGTCGAGCTACCCACTAACAGAGCGCGTACGCGTTTTGCCAACAGTTGGTATGAGCATTGCAAAAGGGGAGCGAAACGAGTGAATTACGGCTGTGCAACCCAGACATGCATTGCATGAGATCATTATGGTCTTTCTTTCCTCCTTTCACAAACTTGATCCTTCAGTGTTTGGAGCGTTGTAGAAACGAGTGCCGTGGCCGAGGTCCGGGCCAAAAGGCTGCTCTTTGTTGGAGCATATTGAGGAGGGAAAGCAACCAAAGCAGCTTCATGCGCGAAGCAGACTACAATGTTTCACATTTGACATGTTAGGATGAGCCAGTTGAACACTAGTGGCTGAAGGCCAAGGACGGGAGTGCTGGGGCTACGGATCTTGTTTCTTTGGACAAGCACCGTTGTGTGTTAATGAGTCCAAAGATGAATGAGAAGCAGGTCAAGCTTTTGCTTTATTGCCAGACACACCAACTGTATGGAAAGGGAGAAGAGCGTCCGGCTCCGTCGGCATACGCGAGGCTCGTTTTACGCTCGCGATCAACCACGCAAAACAGGAGGAAATGTGCCCCCCAGCAGACTTGCAATGCTGGATCATAGAAAAGGGTTCGTTTCCATACTCAATTAACATGGAGGTGGTTTCTACTGTATGGCAAAAGAACCACCCATCTGGCGGTCGTGTTGAGATGAAACGCCCGCTGTTTGACAATGGCCACGCGACGAAGCCAAAAGAGCTAGAATGAAGGAGGGAAATACGGCCCGCTTTCAACTTGGCCCTGCTCCGGTTCTTGAAAGACCAGGTCTGGATGAAATGGCTGCTTTGGTGAACTCTACGCCCTGTCTATCCGTCCTCTGAATGCAAAGTGTACGAGAGAGGCTCCCGAGCGCTTGCCTTTTGGCCCCTAGCTCGCTCATCTGACGAGATTTGGAAAGAATGATCAAAATTTGAAACGTTTCTTCTCCAGATCTAAGTTGTTCAATATCAGGCGACAGAAGTGGGCCCGAAAGGCGGATCGGTTGCAAAGAGAGTGGATTAGACGACGTTGCTTTTACTGCCAACGGGTGTCATATGTGAATAGCTCGCTGTCTGTATCGTCGACGTCGAGCACGATTTCACAGAAACTCATCACACCGTGGAAAAAATTTGAACGTAGTAGCTTCCTGCTCCCCAACGCCCAACCATCTACACCGGGTCCCCTTCCCAAGCGTTCTTCAACACCCTTCCCTAACCCCTTTCGCGCCTCTAATTACGTGCTAGCAGAACTGAATAGCAATCTATTAAAAAAATAAATTATTTGGCTGAGTGCCCACCGCAAGAAAGAAGAAGCGTGAAACCTACGCCGACGTTATCGTGGAGGCACTGCGTAGGAGCCCCGCCCGCCGTGGCGGACCCCAGATCTATGTCACAAGAACGACATTCACCTCTCGAAATCTGAAAAAATATGTCACGTAGCACTCACAAGCTCCTGGACAAAGGTTAGGGTCGTTGCCCGTGCAGGCTCCGATCCAGTTATCGCACCCGTTATTGAAGCTGCGACGGTACCCATCGGGTCAGGCGGGCACTCAACTCTCCCCCATCGCCGGACTTACGAAAAGTCCATCATGTATGTGCTGTTTGGTACTTTGTTAGCACGGTGTTCCTTCAGAGTCCTCAAACGCACTATTGGTGGTTACCCAGCCCATCGCCCGTCAACAGCGAGTAGTCCGCCGAGTTCTGAGCGCCGACGCCCTGGCTGTTCGTCAACGTGAACTCGACAATCCCGCCTTTTGCCCTCTTATTCAGCTTTGCCCTCAACTTCCATCGAATTCGATCATCTACTCACAGTTGACACCAGAAGCCAAGCAGTCGGCCCCGGCGTAGCCGTCGACCCACGCCACTCCGCCGTCGAGGGGTCCGGAGATGGTGGCCGAACCTTGGGGGTTGCCGTTGCCGGCGTAGAGGAATACGGCGTTGCCGCTGCCGCAGTTGTTGTAGAGCTTTAAAAGTGAAGAAAGAACGAAAGCGTGAGAATTGCCTCGCTAGTGAGGACGGAGAAAGGAAGGAACGCACGGTGACCGTGTGATACTCGTCCTGTCGGCGGAGCGGAGAAGCCTCGACGACAGTCGTCGAACCGAGCACGAAGAGCCCAGCGACGAGAGATGGGAGGGCGGCGCCAATTCTGAGCATCGTATGAGTTCGTATGAGTTGGATGTGGGAGGAAAGAAGGAGGAATAGCGATAGAAAGAATAACGGGAGGAGTGCACTCACCACTCCTCAGAGACAGGGGGAATTCGCCGCGGAGCAACGTCCGGAGACCCGCGAGGCGATGCACACACGTGGTGCGGAGGGGCGGAGATGAACAGAGCTCCTATCTGTTCTAAAAACCGAGTCTCAAGTAGAACAAGCATGATCTTTTCCTTGTTCAGCTGTGAGGAAGAGCCAAAGGTACCTAAAGCTGCCATTGCTGCGCGCCGGCCGGCGGCGAAAGACGCCCGACGTGGTCCATCAGTCTTTGCGGGATTCGGCGCCGACACCAATCTCTCTATCTTGACACTTTCTGGTATGGGCTACACTCATAGGCTCTCTTTCTATTGTGTGATTCAGCTGCCGGAGGAAATGCGGGACTTTGCGTGGGCGCCACTGAAGTGGCGCTGAACAGCGGGAAGAACTCCACTTCGCTCCGTCGTGTGTGACGATATACTGTAGCTGAGCGTAGATGAATTTGATTGCTATCTACAGTTTAAAACTCTACGATCTTGTTGCCGTGGTTTGAGGACAAGTTAAGTTGAACAAGATTTGCGGGATCCAGGAATGCTTGCCAGATCGAGCCGTCACGCTTGATTGCCCCGCCGGACGTCCGCTGACGACCCGCGACACGATGAAACGCACCTCTCAAAGACGCAACAAATTTTGGTTGGAAAATAGAAATGTCCCTCAATAAATCTTGGTGGTGCTTACACGAGACAGAGAAGCGTGATCCACGTCACCCGCTCCACGTTCTCGCACCACAGCCACGGGAGCGCAGTCACGCACACGGGAAGCAGGCAATCCACGAAAGCGGTAACTCGAAGCCCCGACACGCGCCTGTGCCGCCAAATTCAAAACCCTGAACAAAGGAATGCGTGCTTTTTTCGGGTTTGGGGGGCGTCGTCGCAGAATCCCTCCCTTCCTCTCTCTCTCACGCCCTCCTTCCATTCACCTACCACCACCACCACAGGATACTCCTAGAGATGAGGACGGTTTCTGGCCCAGCGACACTCCTTACACTTTTCTCCATCCTCGTTCCGTCGGTTACCAGCCAGTCATGTCCTTCGGTGCGTTGAACCCCACACTCGCCCTTCCTGTCACCCCGAAGGGAAGGCCGACGGGCGCGCGACGCTGCACGGAGGGGACCTCGTGTCTGGGACTACTACTTGTTGCGTCGCTACTGATGCTACCGCCCAATCATCGTGCACCGCCGCTGCCGACGGCTCCGTCACTTGCACGTATGCGACTGGCTCGACCCAGTTTGTGCCTCCCGCCGGAGTCACGCTTCTGACCGACGTGACCATGATTGGTGGTACCGGGTAAGTGTTCAGCTTTGACACCTCTTGCTCTGACTAAGGGAGCCAAGAATTGATCGTCTTGTTGGTCGTTTCAGTGGAAGCGCTTTCTCAGGAATCGGTGGAAACGCGGCGTCCCTCTTCTTCTCGTCACTCCCTATCACCGAGGTAAGCTTCGTTTTCTAATCCAAATTTTCATAGAATGGCTTTGACTTGGTCCCTCCAGACACAGCCCATTTATGCCGTCGTTGGCGGCAATGGGAACTCGGGGAGCTTCGACGTAGTGACCGTGGCTGGCGGATACAACGGCGGTGGAGGAAGTATCCAGACCTCAGGCTACCTTCCCGGAGGCGGTGGTGGAGGGGCCACAGGTAATACTATCGATCAGACTGACACCCTATCATAATGGCCGGGTGCTAACCCTTAGCTGCAGACCTCAGGACGATTGACCCTAACGTTGATGGCTCCCTTGATTCTCGGTAAGCCTTTCTCATTCTACTTGTTCTTCTAAGCTAACGAGCGTCTCTCACCAGTCTTTATGTTGCTGGTGAGCTTATCTGTGTTCCCGACAGGATGTTTGCTCACCCAGGCACACTTGATTCACCTCGCAGGAGGAGGAGGAGGGGCGCATGCCGTCCGTGCGTTTACCACTACAGCTCTCACTCATTTTGTTTCTCGCGGCAAAGCTGGTTGACACTCTTCTACCACTTCTCAGAGTCCGGCGGAGCTGCGGGACTAGAGGATGGCGCGGATGGTACTGTGTATTCTAACACCGCAGGTGCGGCTGTTTACAACCCCATACCCCCTACGGCCCTGACAAAGGAGTAAAACAGGCTCGGGAGGAACGCAGACAGCTGGCGGGACCCCGAACGGAGCGTTCGGCATCGGAGGAGACGGTGCGTTCAAACTCAACGCTCCCAAAGGCTATCATGTTTCTAACTCTGTTTACTCCACAGGTGACGGAAACGGAGGCGGTGGCGGTGGTGGATGGTATGGTGGAGGAGGATCACCACTGGACTTCAACGGAGTCAATTATGGGGGAGGTGGAGGAGGCGGCAGCAGCTACGTCGGCGACTTGGAGCCCACGTTCAAACTTACCACTGCGGCGCCTACGATTCAGTTCACCTACAATCCATGCCACGAGGCTACCCCTGTACCTGTTGGACCTGTAGGCTCGGCGAGGGCCAGGATGGCAAGGTGCGTTCTGGCACTGGTACCACGTCGCGCAAGTTGACCCGTTTATTGATGAGACTCGTCCCACAGGCGCCAAACTGTTGTCCCCAGAATATGTCCGGAGCGCCTCAAGCCTTGCCCGCTGCCATCTGGATCATATGAAGTGGGTGTTCATCCGCTCTCTCGTGACACCTTCGCTGACGTGGTGATCTCATTGCAGTGCGTGTTCGTGTTTGAGGACTGCGAAGCGTGATACAGCGCAGGTGGAAATCTTGGAGTGATGAATTTGGTACATCTCAATGAAGAATCATAATTTGATGACGCCTTAGACGGCTTTGGGCTATGTTGTGGGAGCGTTTCGCGCTCAGAGGCAAAGCACAGCCCCTTTTTTGCGCCGCGTCAGCGAGGGACGTGGGGCTGTGATTGTGTGACAACAAAAGTCGAATCTAATGTATGAAGTCAAAAGTGTTATCATGCTACTATCACTGGATTGTTACCGCTAAGAGCTGCTCAGACGGCGAGTGCGCCTCAGCTCGGGCCTTCGAACCTCGCCTGTCCAAGTTCGCGCCCAAGTCCGGGCGCGCCTTCCCTTCCTCCCACCACCTCCACCTCACCTCAGCACAAAACTCACTACATAGAGAAATGCACGACCACGACCACGATCGCCGTCCTCGTGGCCCCACTGTCGCGCCAGAAGACCGACGGACGCTGTTCGTCGTCAACCTCGCCGAAGGCACTTTGTCGCGCGAGCTCGGCGCGCTGTTCGAGACGAAAGGCCCGCTCGTGAGGGTCGACATTCCTGTGGAGCCATTCAAAGGCTATGGTGCGTACTCTGTACTCAGTTTAGAGTAGAAGTGATGGAGAAAGACGAGGGCTGATGGTGGGTCGGCTGGCGACGACGACAGGTTTCGTGCAGATGCAGTCGTCGGGCGACGCGCATAGGGCTTGGAAAGAATTACACCGAGTGAGGTTCAAGGGAAGGAGTATTGAGTTAAAAGTGAGTTAGCGGAGCTACTTCTCTCCTACTTGAGATCCTTTCGCTCCCCCTTCCACTCTCGCTCGTGCTGCCTCAGTCAGGCGCGGCTCGCTGACCACGAAAAAATGTGCTTTTTGGGCGGTGAAACAGTTTGCAAAAGACAAGAACCAGAACCTCGGCTTCGAAACCTCCGCATCGCACCACGCGACGACTTCGACGCCGTCCAACTACCCCAGGACTCCAAGCCCGCCGCGAGGCTCAAACGGGAGGAGAGGACGCTCGCCGAGCCCTCGTCCGCGTTGGGTACTCGAAAGGGGAAGGTCGATTTCAAGGTCGAGGTCACCGGATCGGCGGATCGAAGGATGGAGGAGGAGCGTCAAGAGAGAGCGGTCGCGGACGCCGCTTTGGACGCCGGAGAAACAGAGGCAGTGGGAGGGCGACGAAAGGGGGAGGGGGAGAAGTCGTGAGAGGAGGGATGTCGGGAGGGAACGATCGCGAGGGAGGAAGGAGAGTAGGAGCAGACGCAGGTCGCGCTCGCCGATGTTGAGGCCGACGGCGTCGTTCGATGGAAGGAGGGATGGTGGGTATGGCAGCGGACGGGTGGACGGTCGTGAGTGGGGAGGGAGGAGTGAAAGGTATTACGAGGAGAAGTTGGAGCGCTCCGAGTACAGACACAGCTGCGACTACGACTCGCACGCCCGTCCTCCACTTTTCCACCCTCCGCCACGCCAGCCCCGTTCTCCGCCTCGCCAACCCTCCAACATCTTTTCTCGCTTCGACTTTCCTGACACATCACAGTACCCACCTTGCGCTCGTCCACCTCCACCTCCAGGACCTATTCTGCCTCCCGGCCCACTTCTACACCCTCAACACCGCCAGGAGCAAGACCGCTCGCGCTCGCTCTCACCCCGCCGCGGCGACGAGTCGACACAGCGACCGACGGCCTACACAGAAGGTCCTTCCTTCCCGTATAGTGGTAGAGAGAGAAATAGGACGACAGCTTCGGATTGGCGTGATTGTGCGGCCCGAACAGGGGAGAGGGACGCGACGGATGAGAGGGGGAGGATGGGATGCGGCGGTGAGGACTGGGAGAAGAAGTGGTAATACGAACTTGTTTGGTGTGCCTTTCAGAGTCGACTTCGAACATGGCGAGTGGTGACCAAGCAGAGGAGTCCCTCAATTACTGAAATCGCGAAAATTTGATGACCACGTCATTCATTCTTCGAAGCTTTTGCGCTGAATGCTTTCGTTGCCTCGTGAAGGGCATGGAGCCTCTTTCTTTTCCTACAAAGTCCACAGCTGAGAATCATAACAAGTCTCAACAAAAAGTGGAAGCCAAACTGACGTGGCAAACCAGGATGAAAAAATGGCAAAATTTAAAAATTCCAAGCTCGAGGCCTTTGGAGCCCTGGGTCGCGCTCGCAGGTTCGCTTCCTCCCACCACTTCGCCAGCACTTTTGTGCATCACTCGCCAAAAAACTACGAGAGTAGTCCAAAACTGCAACCCTTGGCCTCGCTCGTCCGCTCGCGTTAGAGCGAGACGACACGGCCTGTCTTTGTTGCGGTTCGCGACTGAGCTCGTTCGCGCGCGCTGGGAGGATAGTAGAGGCTTTGAGCGGGCAAACATGGAACTGAATAGAATGTGGGGCGGAGTGGGCATGGTGACCCGAGAAGCATTCACAGCTTCCTGCGGTGGATACTCTCGCTTCGCCGGCTTCGCTCGCCGTGCATGCTCGTCCTGCACCGAGGTCAGAGTCTGTTGCGCGAGGTCGCACGAGGGGTGGCGAGGCGAAGACTTTCTCTTGCTGTTGGCACTCATTGGTGCTATCGTCAACGGATAGAGCTTCTTTCATCTGCTCACCCGCTGTGAGACTTTCTCTCACCGAAAGGTTTCGTTGCCAGTTCATCGTGGCGCCAAGACAAGCCTCGGGAAGGACGAAGTAACAACTTATGGAGTACACAAGTGAATTAAAGCTGCTTTTTACTCCTACCACCCCCTCGTCCTGTTCCTCTGTCTTGGTCACAAAGCGAGTTGATCCACACCTGTACCACACGCCCGCACTTGGTGTGTCATTGCTGCATCTTGGCGGTATCAGAAAGTGAGGAAATGATGAGCAATGAGCAGTTTTCACCCCTTATGGCCTGCAATTCGCCTCCATTGGTGCAAGGGGTCTTACTAGCGAGTGAACTGGGCACGTTTCTCTTTCACTGCCAAGCTGATCACAGTCCCACTACTGGCAAGGTAGCGAGTGAATCAATGAGCGCTGCGAGCGCTGACAACACTAGTGAGAACCCAAGCTGGAGGTTCTCAATGACTGTTCATCGGGTAACAACGCGCGCAAGCTCGGCTGATTAGCTTGTTAGTCTGCTCATACTTTGAGCGAGTCAATGCGCGCAAGCTCGGCTGATTAGCCTGTTAGTCTGCTCATACTTTGAGCGAGACAATGCGCTGCCTCCAATTTCCGTCGATTGCGGCCGTTTGCGGCATGCGAGGGGAAACAAGAAGATTCGTTGTTTCCCATGAGCTCATTACAAAATGGCCAGGCTTGACTCAGGGTCACCCGAAGAGCAGTGACCGTCGTCAGCAATGACTGGCTTTCGGCTGACCGTGTTCACTCGGCCTGCAATGAACTCTGACCTTTTTTAAACCGCAAGGTCGTACTACATTCGCAGCCCAACGAGGGGACACCTTTTCTACAACTTCGTTGTCAGTGAACGCGCTCCCGTCCGTTTTCCCCAGCTCAGGTTGATCGGCATCCGGACTCAATAAAGCTTCTATGCATTTTTTCGGCCCAGATTTAATGACCGAGTGCCGGGAAACGGCGCATTGGTATTCATTTAAGGGTTGATCATGCCACAACTGAAGTGGGCTTGTCCTCCAGATCGTCTTTTACTGCTACAACCTCGTCGATCAAACGTGAGCGTGTCACACTCCCTCGGTGATACAGCAAGTGAGAGTGCTAGATGTCCATCAGCCCTCTTCTGCGTTACATTTACATTTACCTGCGTGGCTGAAGTCTCCATCTTCAACAGGGAGGCAGGCGGCTATATCGAGGCGCTTCTGAGGTGCTTGAGGTCAGCTTGACTTAATCACAAATCACAATCTGTCAAACTCGAAGTCAATGCTTGTTCCTTCTCTCGAATGATTTTTGCCGTTCAGCGTCAACTAAAAACGTGGTCTACTCTGGCCAAAGTCGACACACCGAGTCGCAGCCACACTTTGGACACTTTGGGGAAGAAGTTGCATCTTGATAGAGGCACGATCAACTCATCGACAAGTCGCGGATCCGTGTGGTCTATAGCCTTTTCGGGGAGGTCAAGCCCCAGCGGCAGGAAGGAAGTCGCGTGGGTGATACTTTGAGCTCTTCGCGACCGTAAGTTGCGGCCTTAGACTCCCAATCCTCAGCTGACATTTTGCTGATCATCGACGCCATTGAGCAACAAGAGCTGGAGGCTTTTGATCTACCTCTTTTGTTCTACCGCAGTCGTGGATGTTTGCCGTGCTTTCAAGCCCCTTATCTATGTTGCAGCCGAAAGGCTCGTAGGTTTCTTGAGATCGCATCCACTTGCCCACTCGAAAGCCCGGTTTCTCCTGCCGCGCAACACGGCCCAGTGGTGGTCCGTGTAAAAAATCAACACTTCCACGAGCACCTACTATCCAACTTGTTGACGTTATGGAGTGAACTCGAGCTCCAAGGGCGATGATGGTACCGGCGCGCGTGCACAACGAGCGCCGTGAAAGCGCAAGGTGAAGATGACTTGAGCCACGCGAGAAGCGAGTTTAGAAATCTTCTCTTTCGAGCTGATTGGAACTCTGCTTGCTGAATGTGCTGAAGTCGTCATGCATTAAGAGGTCCCAGCACTGGAAAGTAATAGCACAGCGTTAATGTTGATGTTTACGGTCGCCCGGCATCCGATGATCAAAGCTCACTTCACCAAGCGAGGGCGATCAGGCGAGATAAACGGCATGCTGTGGACATCGAAAATGTCCAGTGGCTGATGCTTGTATCCTCGTCCATCTTTCTTTTGAACATCCTGCTCTCGTAAGAGGGCCACATATGCAGCGCCGTCCGTGAAGTGGGTCCGCTGGGGAAGGACAACATGGTGCATGATTAATCACGCTTACCGCCGTTGCTCATGCAATCGTTACACAGATCTCTACCCCGGCTACACGAGCTGTCTGGACTCATCGCCAGTCAGGACGGTCGGCCGATGAAGGAGGCCGCACAGCTTGACGCTTCTAAAGAGCTCGAGGCCACTTTGTCGGCTTTCCATCTCTTCATACACGTCACCTGGGCGTCTCAATAGCAATGCTCTTCGAGGTTCTAGGGCTTTCGGCGTTCCAATCGTTGCCTCCGCGTAGCCGTGAAAAGCCGTATCTGCGTGTGGCAAAATACGACAGCGCCTCTTCCGCGAAACACGTGTTGCGAGTGTCACTAACCCACACTTAAGTGGGGTAGTTGCAATTCTGGTCTGATTTTTTGCATCAAATTGTGGGGGGACAGTCCCTCTGAACCCCATTCCTCGAAGAGAGCTTCGACAGCTCACCTTTGCTCGAAGAGAGCGAAGCGCACCTGTACGACAGATCCTTTCAAGAGTGAGCGCGCGGCAGCAGTGGCTGAGGTTTTTCGCCCAATCATGTGTTCTTTGACAGTGTTCTACCTCTTCAACACTCGTCGATGCATTGGCGCATCAGAAAAACTGCCAAGTCTGCCAACCCGTCGGTGCCGCTCCATCTCCCTTAACAGCTACCCGAGCAACAGGTAACACCACCAAAACAGACCAAAAATCAAATGCATAAAAACACACCACATCTTACACTTCTTCCCTTCCCCTCCCTCCTTTTCTCTCAACCTCTTTCCAGCACCCTACTCGAGCTTCTCCAAAAACTCCAACCGTTCCAGGATGACATTCTTGCTCGTCTCCTCGATCTCGCCCGCGAGAAAGACTTCGTCGAGGATCGCGTAGACTTTGTAGAAGTTGAAGACTAGGTCCTGTGTGTCGGCGGAGGTGAATTGTGAGGAGGTGGTGCGGGAGGGAGGGGCATAAGAGTGAGGTAGTGGGAGATGTAGAAGATGATAACACGTCAGCGCTCAACATTTCGGTGTTGGGGTTAGGAAGGGTGCGAAAAACGGAGGAAGGGGAATAGGGAGAAGTTAAATGAGAAAAAGTTGACGTACGAGCTCGCACACGTTTCCGAAGAAGGCATCTGTTCGCCGCATCAAAACAAACACCAGCGTCAGCGCTCGTTCTTGCTTCCACCCCTTGGCCTTCTCCCAAGCAGTTCTGTGGTTCTGCTTTTATACCAAAGCAACTGCCCCTCCCTCATCCAGCCAACCTCATGCAGCCAATCCTAGCCCCCTTCTCCGCCCATCCCACGAACGAGAGCGATCAACTCACCTAGCACCTCAACAAACAGATGAATGCCTTCGAGCCAGACGAGTTCATTGTCGTTCGCGTCAACGCAAAAGCAGAAGAAGAGGCCGGCGTAGCGTCGGTACACGAGCTTGTGGTTGCGGAACTGCAAGGGGTTGGACGATGGGAGGTGGCGGTGTGCGGAGATGGCGACGAGGAGCGGGAGTGAGAAGGCGGGAGGCAGAAGAGGATTCAGTCAGCAATCATACTTGAGGGATAAGCTCAATTCCTGAGCTTGTCAGGGTCACAGGATGGCGAGGGAAGGTGCTCGCGCCGAGATGAGCGTCGAGTGAGGGCCTCGCGCGCCCGTCAAAGCACACCACTTCCACCATCAAAGCTCGCACATCGGTTCATAGAATAGTTTAACAGCGGTGTGCTTGCCCTTCCGCTTTCGCCGCCGTTATCATCGTCTTGTCCGCATCGCGCCGGCGCCCGCACTCGTGCTCGTCCCTCCCTCCTTCGACGAACAACCCGCCCAGGATACCCCAAGGACTACAAAGCTCATACTACACCCCCAGAAGGAAGCAGCAGCATCAAGGAACTCACCTCAACAAAGTTGCTCTGGTACTTCTGGTCGCGCGGCGCGATCATCCTATGCACCTCGCCCCTGACCCTCACTTTCTCGTCGTCGTCGAGCGGTACATACCACTTCGACAATCGCGTCTTTCCTTGTCGGTTCTGCTCGTCGTTCGTGCCGTGCGATGAGGAGGTCAGCGTGAACCACGAAAGGGTGGAAGGCCGGGGGTGGAGTGGGGAGCACGAAGGAGAGGAGGAACGCAAGCGCACCTGGACGAGGATGAAGCGGATCATTTTATAGCCGTACTAAGTGTGTGTAGGTATGGGGAAGTGCCGAACACTCCTTCTTTCTAGCAAGAACGGAGGTGATACGACGTTGCGGAAGCCGAGGTCAAGGCGCGTGTGCTCGTGCCGTTCTGGTGCTGATGGTGCGGCGACGAGGGCGGTGGATAGTGGGCTAGTTCGCTGAGAGGTGTGGCAGCGATAAATTGATGTGAGTTGTGCTGGCGAGAGCGAGGATTGGCCGGTGCAGGAGGGAGGCGAAGGGAAGCGGCGCGCGCGAGACAGGCTTGCGTTCTGACCATTCACTTCGCGCTCCTCGGCTGTCGCATTTCTCGCATCACTTCATAACTTTCCATACTTTCGACTGGTCTATACTTCAGTGGATGGTACGCTCGATCCGCCAACGACTCTCGCGACATCGCCGTCAAGTGGTCTGGGCGCGAGGCGACGTTGAGCGATGGAGCTGCACGAGCGACGCCAGCCTCTACGCTCGCAACTAGGCGACGACGACGACGAAGACATCACGCCTCGTTCGTAGTGTCTACAAACCTAAGGACGGTGCTTCGACATCCTACTCTCGTCGCTCTTGTGGCGACGCACGACACGAACCGGGACGACGCGTCGATGTCTCAGCTCCGCATTACTCGACAGCGACGGCTTTGTTTGGGCTTGGGGAATTGCTCTAATTTCACAGTCACGATGTGAAGGGCTTGTTTGTGGAGTGCTGGGTAGCACGGAGTCAGTTAACTGCTTGAGCCCGAAGGGGCGGCGAGGCAGCGAGCGATGGAGGGAAGGCTGCAGCCCTCTGCGGTGAAACACCCACATCTGATCGTACTTTTGAGTGCCAAAGCAGATTTTCTGGGCAGATTTTTGGGCACGCCGATAGGAAGGATAGGGGGAGCAGACAGGAGGAAGCGGAGATCCAGGGACCACGTGTGTGCCCCGCCTTTGTCGTTCTTCCCCCTCGCTCCGCCCTTCTTCCGCTCGGGTTCCGCAGCTGGTTCACCGCCAGTCTTCGTTCCCACTGCTCCTGTTGCAATATCTCCTCCTTCTCCTGAACAGCAGGACACACGGATGCCCGCCCCCTGCGTTCGTGTGCGACGAGCGCTCGTTCCTCCTGTCTGTCTCGTTTAGAGCGACCCTCGGACCCCGCCCGGCGTTGACCCTTGGCCTTCGGCTAGAAACATCGCTTCCTTCTTTCTGCTCCTACCATATCTTTCGATCTTCATTCACAGGTACCACTTACCACCGACACCTCCTGAGAACAGCAATGGACACGCCGCACACCACGACCGCCTTCAGCGACGAGCCGCTGTCGCCGACTTCCCCACCACCGTCTTACGACTGCACGTCCCCCTCGAAACCACCACCACTCTACACCTCTCTCGATATCCCCCTCCCTACCCCTCCTCCTCCTTCCTCTCCCAGCGCCACCGCAATCGCCGACCGAGACTCCGACAGCAACCTCGTCTACCTTGGCCTCCTGTTCGTGTCGTTCTCTTCACCCCCTCGCGGCTCCGCGGGTCCCTTATTGACCCCTCGACAATAAACAGATCAGCAGGATGGAACCTCTCCTGCCAGACTTATGTTCGACTCCACCCTACCCCTCTCCTCCCCTCCGAAGGGGAAAACCTCGACATGCCGACCATCCACCTCCTCTCCGTGCTCGTGTTCACTTCCCTGGCCATCGCGATGCATGCGGGAGTTAGCTACCTCGCTGGGAGCGGTGGAGCGGCAACGAAGGGTTGGGACGGAAGTGAGTTGACGGGGTTGAGCGTCGCGAGACAGAGGTGTGTCGGTGCGGGGACGCTTTGTGAGTGTTGTTTCGCAGAGGGATTCGACGGAAGAGGGAGGAGGGAACTGATGGGTTGGAGCAGTGGCTGCGCTCCTCATGTGGGTCGTTTCGATCCGAGCGGTGTTGGATGCGAAGTGCAGTATGGCGCAACAACTTGGTGCTGGGATGCTGGTTTGTGAGTCGAGCCTTCTGGCAGGAGGAATGAGGGGGGAATGCTGACGTGGTGCGCTCCCCAAATCTAGTTGCGATTCAAGAGTTGTTGATCTGGTGAGCCACCTGTTCCCCATTCGCGCATTCCATCACCATTAAATCCTTGAAGCTGACCAAGCTTGGATATATCTCCAGGTTCGCACTCCGGTCCGCTAACTCTCGCAGTCCCCTCGACGCCGAACCGATCTGGGTCGACCAAGCCGCGTTGGGCGACATCAAAGCCACTGTAACGAGCAGTGAGGTTGAGGTTGTTGTGGTGGAGTTTGATGTTAGACCTTGAAATGGGGGCAGGTGGAGGCCTCGGCTGGACCGAGTTGCGATGGGAAGGGGGGGAGGAGCAGATGCTCATACATTGGCACATTCCTTTCGATTTCATTGGATGCACTACTTCATGCACATTCCTTCATATGTCCACTGTAGCTCAGCAATCTAATAACTACCATTAGATACGTAATCGTCGTCCTATTTGTGACGTGGAAGCTGGTCACGGTGCGCGTTCTTGTTGTGAAGAAGTTCCGAGAGGGGTGCCGTGCCCGATAGGTGACTTTTGCTTTTCTTGCTGCATTATTCTTTCATGAGAAACCTCACGAGAAGCAAAGCCGTCAACGGAGCCAAGCTTTAAGAGAGCCAGCCAGCCGGCTCTCACCTCGGACTTCGAATTGGGCTCCTAGCCTGAAAGTTTCTGCTCCAGTTTCACAAGGCTGGGATCCTCCAAGCATCTGCCAAAGAATTTGTTCAAAAACAACTTCAAATAGTTACAGCAGCAGGCCTCGAGCAGGCGTGGTCAGCGGTCGTGCGTTGCTTTCGCCGTCGCTCCGCCGAAAACGGGGCCTGCTGTCGCCCTAAACTTTCTCCCTCACATCCGCATACATCCCTTTTCTCCCTGGTCCAAGTGTGAGCTTAAAAAAGAGATGTAGGTTGAGAATCACCTGAACCCGCAACTGCAACACGAGACTGCGAGACTATCTTTTCCGGGCAGAGCACACACACCACACCACATGGAGCCCGGGCTCGCAAGTCTGGTCGACCAACCGCGCGGTCCGCTCGCTCGGAACGTTTCATTTGTGCGAAGAAAAGTGCTCACTGGCTGGTTCAGGGTCCAGAACTGATCCTGAATCGATGACATCTGTCTCACCGCGGGAAGGTAAGCCTGCCACAACTGAGACAAGTTATCCCCGAGTAGCTTTCGCGAAACCCAGCTGCGGAGATCGCTCTCTAGCTCCCGAGTAGATCGCCTTTTCCGCGTCGTTCAACTCAAATCGTGCCAGTTCTATTTCTGTGCTTGCGCCAGTCCTCCATCCCCCCGGCACACGCGTCTCAGCGCGGGACCTAAAATCCATTTTCGGCGGGTCGACAGCGTCATGGTCTGCTCTGCCAGCGAACCCTCTCTGCCAGGCAGTGGGTCGGTCCAGGAGTGCCGCGAAGCTAGAAGTTACCGCTGATCGACACCTTGATCTACATTTAGCTCTCTGGGATGTGCCTACCCGAGTTGAGCGACCGGAGGCTCTGTAGCGCGCCGCTGAAGTGTTCGCCTCGCCTCTGGTGGTCAGGGAGGGCAGGTGCGACGGAAAGTCCGTTTGCTCAACGTCCGCCAGAAGGGTAAAGATGGTTTAAGAGAGGCTCTAAGCTACTGAGGACCACGGCGCTGTGTTGTCATAGGTAGCCAGGGAAGGGCGACGTGGCAAGCAACCCTTCGGCACGTGGGCGGTACTCGGAAGGATCGGCGTGCGGTGGGTACTTGTGTGGTTTCGGGGGTGGATGCAGGCGCTAGCTTCAGCTCTTTGGTCGGAGTTTGGAAGTTACACCTTGTCACGAGAAGAGAGACTATGACGATGGGCGAGCAGGGGAGCGAGAGGTACGAGGATAGTTTGGTCCTAACTCGTAATAGACCGGGAAAGCCTCAGACGTTAAGCGTGTGGTGGAATCCCAGGTTCCGGTTCAGACTTTCGTCCACTTTCTCTTTCTTACATATCCTCATCCTCACTCCACTTCCTCTCAGTTTCTCCAGACGGTACCTCATCACCCCACCACACCACGTCCACGAAAATGATCGCCTCGACGCTCCTCTCCGCCCTCTTCCTCACATCCCTCGTCACCGCCAGCCCAGTCCCAAGCACCGTCGCCAAGCGTGCTCAAAGTGCGAAGAAGGGTATCTGCTACACCGACATCCTCGAAGCCGACGCGCTGGGCGGCGCCATCTCGTGGGCGTACAACTGGGACTCGGCGGAGGGCAGCGGCCTCCCCTCTGGCGTTGTCTACTTTCCTCAACTGTAAGCCGAACTCTCTTGCTCTATCTCCGAGGTAAATTAGATGGAAAGTGAAAGCTGATGATCCTTACATACTACTGCAGCTGGGGCCTGACTTCGGACCACACGACTCAGTGGAACGCCAACGCCAACGCCGCCATTGCTGGTGGATCGACGGCCCTTCTTGGGTGCGTTGGCCGTGATCTGTATTCACTTGAAAGTATGCTAATAGTGCTCAATGTCTGTGAACAGTTTCAACGAGCCGGACAACAGCGGACAGTCCGACCTCTCCGTCGCCGACGCCGTCACCGGCTGGAACACGTACATCCAGCCTTTCGCTGGACAGGCCACCCTTGTCTCCCCTGCGTAAGTTCTCCCATTTGTTGAATTTTGTAGAGCATTCCTGACCGCTTTGGAACGCCAGCATCACCAACGGAGGCCAAGCCTGGATGTGAGTTGGGCTTGTTTTCAGGTTTGGCCTTGAGGCGCCGAAGCTGACACGTGGTTGCCTCGATAGCACTTCCTTCCTTTCTGAGTGCTCTGGCTGCACCATCGATGCTGTCGCTACCCACTGGTAAAGAGTCCAGCTCTACTAAAGCCTTTGTGAAAGGCGATCCTGACTTTTCCCGCTGCAGGTACGACGCCGCGACCAACACGGCCTACTTCCAGTCGTACCTTGAAGGCCTCTACGCCGCCGTCAACAAGCCCATCTGGATCACCGAGGTAAGCTTCATCTCTCATGAACTCCCAAAGTTATCTTGACGAGCACTCACCATTGTCCATCAATCTAGTTCATGGGTACCGGCACCACCGCCGAGCAGCAGACGTTCTTGGAAACTGTCATCCCCTGGATGGACGCGCAGGACTGGATCGTCCACTACGCTCCTTTCGGAGTTAGCGGTAGGTGCTACTGCCTGTCTTAACTAAGTTCCAAAAAGCATACTGACTTATGAATGGCTCTGCAGGCGAGTTCGCCAACATCCTCGTCGGCACGGACGGTGTCGCGACCGCGCTCGGTACCACGTACTACGATACCGTCTAAGCAGATCGTCTGAATTCTGTACATAAAAACCTCGAGACACACTTATGATTTATGCAAAGTTGCTGCAAGCAATGCTGAAAGCAAGTTCTACCCCATTTTGACCTTGCGAGCAACTTTCTTTCCATTGCCGAAGTCGGCTACAGTACCTCCCGACCACTCGGCTCGCTCGCTCGCTTGCTCGCGAAAGTCGAGCATTCGCCGAGGTAACTCATTTTAGAAAAAACGTCATACTCCACTTGTGGACCCGATCAATTGCGCTACCCATCATCATCCTTCACGTTGCTCCGGGCGAAGCGATTTCCAAAATGCACCGCCCTACAGAGACTCGGAGTCGCCGTCGCACAGACTAGTCTAGGCGCTACACCCAGCTGCGGTCAAACGATCAGCTGAGGTGCCCGGTCTTAACCACTCGGCTAGTTTGAGAGTTGATCGTCCCCGTTCGATCGCACGACTAGTGCGGCCGACGAGGTTCCCCTTCCCAGCCAGCCCACCACAGCATGACCTCTGCGGCTGGCTCGTTTGATCCCTCAACCGATGCACGTTCGGCAAGGAAGCTGTGTCGTCACCTCCCTAATCTTACCTCCTTGGAGATATTGAGTAGCTTTCATCGTCATGAGGATGTATTCGGGGCGATGACGGAGCGTCTTGGAGGGGTATTTAAGAGGAGGAGGGCGTCGCTTCTCTCTTTCTTTCCTTTCCATCACTCTTCCGCTCCACACCTCCTTTACTTTCATAAATACCACCACTACTACCCCTTCCACTCCCAACAATGGTCGCCAAGTCCCTCTTCACCGCCGCTGCTGTTCTCGCCGCCGCTGGCACTGCCGCTGCCACCCCCGTTCGCCGCGACGAGACCCACACCGTTACCGTGAGTAAAGATTCCACTCTGAATGTATGAGTAAGAAATAACACTATTTTGATCATCACAGCTCAACAACAACTGCGGTAGCGGAAACGCCGTCTTCTTGTACGCTGGCGACGCGACCGCTCAGGGCTCAACCACCATCACCGGTCCCCTCGATGGGGGTGTTGCCTGGGTCGATGGCTATGCTGGAGCCGACTGCTTGGCGTCGGGTGTCAACTGTAAGTTTCGACTTTCTCCCGATCCCTCTTGTCGCGCGTGGTGTCCATCGGAGACCGCCACGTGGCCACTTGCTTTTGCCCCACCGTGGCAACCGCTAACATCTTTGAATGCTTGCATCCTTCCAGGCGGTATTGTCGAGTTCACCCTCACGAACTCCGAGGGTGCCGGAGACCAGAACTCGGCCGACTACTCCTTGCTCACCGGCGACGGCCTCGGCAACCACCAGTAGTGCGTCCTCGCGTCCGAACGCGTCTCCCGTGGCTTGGAATACTAACACTAGATGTCTCTAGCACTTACCCTATGACATTCTCGTTTGACGGGTGCTCTGGAGCGCCCGGGCAATGCACCGGAGACTCTGCTGCTGCCTGCCCTGGAGCCTGTAAGTACAATCCGTCGGCGTCCCCTCCTGACCTCGAACTCAGAGCTGACGGGCACCTCCTTGCTCCTCACAGATTTGGGATCTGCCACCACCGGCGGAGCTCCCACTCAGTGCCTCGCGGACAACGTTGGCGTGAGTCGTCTTCCCTCCCTCCACGTCCTCGCTGGTTCCGGTGCTGATGTGCCGTTTCTGGGCAGATCACCATCACCTTCTGCTAAGCGAAAGCTAGATAGGTTCGTTTTTTGCCTTGATGCTGAGCTTGCTTTTTCACACTACAGAGCTACAGCTCACCCTCCAGTCCTCGTACATACTCCCACGATCTCCAGCAGAATGATCCTGTTCATATGATGAATGAAATGATATGAACCTTCCCAGATCTCTGATTTTGTTACGTCGTACTTGCAAGCTCTCATGAGTTTTCAAAAACGTAGCCTCTTTACATGGCATGCACAGGGGAGACTATCTACAAGATGCGGTTGGAGGCTTCCGAGAGCACTCGCACAGGCGGGCGCTGGTACGCTGTGATTCGTCAACGTGTCAGCTTCATCACGTCCTCCGACAGTGGAACCAAACACTCACTGATGTTACGGGGCTCAATGAGGTCTTGCTCGTTCTCCCACTGCTCCAACCTCTCCAGCGCTTCAACCCATTCCTCCTCCGTCGACGCGCTTTCTGTGAACTGCTTCTGAACACCTTGCTCAACTGCACGCTTCCACCCTTTACGGAGGAAGAATGCGGTTGCTATTGTCGAGCATACTTTGTCAGCTCCCTGTAGCGGCCAGATAAAGGGCTGATGACGCACTTCGGAGAGCAAACTTGCGACGCCAAGCTGGGACGAACGGCGTGTCTGGGTCGGCCAAGAAGTCTGGAACGGAAATGGTCGAGGTCGACTTGACAATGGAGACGAGAAAGTCCATATAGTCCTCCGCTTCGCCGGCTTTGGGGTATTTGCTGATACACAACAGAAGAGCGTCAGCTTCAACCGGGAGAAGACCTAGCACAACGAAAACGAAACGTACTGGCCAATCTTGAACGGCTCTATCCCCCTCTCGCGCATCTTCGTCTCCCTCCCGATCAGCACTCCCGCCATCTCCTCCCTCGTCGGCAACACAACGCCACCAGCCAACACGTGGCCGATGTACAGCCCCTGAACGTAGCTCGCCTGCGCGTTCGAGATGAACGAGTGCAGACCGACAAAGCTCAATGCCTCAGGTGGGGTCTTCGGGTCCAGGCTGAACGTGTCGTAGTGGAGTGGGCGGAGGTACCGTCCGTTCGTGTGGAGGGCGTGAGGAGCCGCGTTGGTGGGGTCGGAGAACAAGGAGGGGAAGGGACATTCGACAAGATCGCGGAGGAAGGGGACTTTGAGGTCGTAGCCTGTGCCGAGAAGGATGGAAATGGGGTCCGAGGGCGACGTGGTGAGGGAGGTGCCGTCGGCGAAGACGATGGAGGAGGACGTGAAGTGCGAGATTTTGGGCTTGTGGATTGTGCCAGGGATGGTGGGGTACTGGATGGACGCTTTGGGGTTGACTTCGTGAGAGTGGTAGACCTGAATGTTGAAACCAAGTGAAACGGATCAGCGAGGATCAGAGGAGGTACGCCACGTAAGCTATCACCTTGTCGGCCGTGTACACCGTCTCGCGGCTCATGTCCCATCCAGAAGCGCCGAACCCGACTAGAGGAGCATCTTTTCAGTCGCCGTACCCCCTTCAGATAATACTTACTCACCAACAACCACTGTCTTTCCTCGATAGCTCATCGGATCCCTATACCACGCCGCGTGCAGGACCTCCCTCGCCCCGTTCCCAGCCTCCAACCACTTTTCCTGCCCCTCCCACTCCACCAGAGACGGGTAAGTCAAATGACCATTCGCGACCACCAAATGATCATAATGACGCGTGAAGCTCTCCCCTTCCCCTGTCCTCCCCGTGACCGTCCACTGCTCCTGTCCCCAGACGGCATCAACCACCTCCATACCAAGTTTGATGAACGGCACCAGCCCGAAATGGTTGACGGCGGTATCGTGGTATTTCTTGACGTGGGCGTACGACGCGAAGAGGGGCGTTCCGGGAGGGTAGTGCAATCGGGGAAAGGTCATCGTCGGGTTTGGAGTGTTGACGTGTAGACCTGGGTAGGCTGGCGAGTCGGGGATAGTAAGCGGGTTGCAGGGTTTATCGTCGGCTAGCCTGCGGGTTGAGTTCGGACAATTAGCAACTCAAGCAACTTCGCGTTGCTGACGCTTATCGCGACGCGTCTTGTTCTAGCGCTCACCAAAGGCCGCCGACGCCGGGACGTTTCTCGAGGAGCTCGATGCTCCAGTGTCGTCTGACAGACTCAGGAAGGTCAAGCAGACCAATCAAGGCGCCGCTACCGAAACAAAGGGTTGTCAGCTCCCATGCTCGAGCGCAACAATGAGTGCAGGACTTACAGCCCGCTTGTACCTCCACCGACGATCCCGATACGCTTTCCTGGAGTCATGATCATTGTTGATGCGATTTATGTAACTATATTGTGAAGAAATGGCGTGAGATGTAGTGAGTTGTGAGAAGGCAACTCCTTCCAATCCTCCAACCCCCACTAAACTCCTACGCGCTCCATTGCGGCAAAGCGCTCCTCGAGGCTCCCGGAGTCGGTTTCTGCTGCTTCGCAGTTGGGTTGCCAGACGCGTTGAGAGAGGAGTTTGGGCCGGGAGTTGGAACCGGCGCATTTTGGGAGCACGCCATGGTCGCGTGATTTCGCGAGGCATTGCGTACGCGCTTGTGTGGTGCGTGCGCGCGCTGGAGGGTCCAACGGCTTTGACTCCTGGTATGAATGTACGTACATGGTGAGACTCTATCAGTAGCAATGGTCATGTAGAGAACAAGTGGGGCGCCGTTGGCACTGGCTCCTTCAGCCTTTCGGGATGTCGCAGATCAGCTCATCAGGAGGATGAACTTTTGAGAGTAAGGAGCAGCCACGTGGTCTTCGGTAGCGTCGCGAGCGCCCACCGACTTCTTCTTCTCCCAAAAGCAGCCGTTAGACCAGTTCTTTTCCGTGTACCGTCCCGAAACACATTCACAGCAGCAAGCAATCAGTTTGCGGTATGTAGATGCCTTCAGGAGCCGTGGAGTCTTTATTTTCGTTCTCTCGAATGAATACGACAGGCACTGCCATAGGAGATCCTAGAGATCGATCGCATCCACCAGCAGAAGCCACTGCTTATCATCTATCTGCTATGGCGGCTCAACATTGGCGGGTATGAAGGAGCCGACGGCGACGCGCGCGCGTCCCAGTGGCGGCTCCTCGGATCTGTCACTGATAACATCAACCCCGGTAGAGCGGCTCCTTTATCTCTGAAGCTCTTAGAATAGTGTGCCAGATAAGAACGAGCCATTCTTTTTGGCCACAGCACAGGCGCGCGACGCGACCGTCGCCCGGCCTTCGATAAATTCAGCTGCCAGCGGTCAGTACCTAGTGTCTGTCGCCGGTGCGACCGGTTTGTCGACAGGATTCCCCTTTGAATGAGACCCGTCCGAGCTTTTGAAACCATTCAGCATGTCTGATGGAAGGTGGTTGGCGCACGGATGCCGTCGAGTCTTTCGAAAAGAGTCGAACGGGCCCACGTGTCCTCGCTGGACGCTGTGGCGGGCGACCGGAACTCGATGGACTTGATCGTGAGGCAGCCACTCGAAGGTCCGGGCATCCAAAAGGAGCAGCAACAACACACCGCAGAAACAGCCAGAAGAAGAAATCTGCCTTCACTCGCTCCCAACAACACGTTCGCAAAGCCAGCACGTGCCCCTCTCAGCCGCACGTTTCTGAGCTTTTTGTGTGCGGAATGACCACCGGTGTTCTGCGACACGGTGCTGCTGTGGTGTCAGGCCCCTTCTATAGCCAGGCACATCAATTTTTTTCTTCCTCGTTTGTTGCTTCGAGAGCCGCCGCGCCGCCGCGTGGCGACGGAGAAAACTGTCCACAAAGGCAAACCTCGCATCGCAGGTTGTGCCGACGTGGCCCTTGGTGTCCCTGGCCTCCACATGTGGCTGCCTTCGAAGGCCCTTCCATTGGACAAGCCGGCGATGGGCCGTTGATAAGGCTGTGAGGGTTGTGGAGCCTTATCTAGGCGCGCAAGCCTGACCACGTCCATCTTTTCTCGGGACCACCCAGCAGCATCATTGCTCGCTCGCACTCATCGTGAAGAGTAGCGACCCTTTCGAGAAGCATTCTCTTCTTTTGAAATGAATGGAAATAAACTCGCTCAGCCGCGCTGAGGAACGGACAACTGAAGAGCGAGCAAAGAGAACACGTTCGTCGCCCTTTAGGACAATGTTGCTATTTTGGTCCCGTCCCGGTGCGCCCGTCAAGTTCATGTGGTGGAAGCGGGGGGTCGCGCGATCACGCCGCCCGGCGGGCCCGATCTCCCCCCCTTTTTTTTTTCTGGCGGAGGCGTCCCGCCCGCTGACCTCAATCCCCCGCTGGCTTTCTCCCTTCTTCCTTCTACATTCACTTCACACTTTGCCACAATGTCTTTTGAAGAGCCAGTGGCCAAGAGCTCGTGGGCTCGCATCGGTGTAAGTTCGCCGTTCGCCCGCTCCCCCCGGATGCCACACCACACGGAGGGCGGCGTTATCGGCGACTGATGGCTGATGGTTGTGGTGCCCACAGACCGTCTTCGCCTGTGGTGCTGCTCTTTTTGCCGACGGATAGTGAGTGATTACTCTGGGTAGAGGGGCTAGGAATGGCGCTCACCACGTGGTTGTTCTTCCTCGCGATCAGCGTCAACTCGGCTGGAGGAGCGTCGCGATACGTTCTCCAAAAGGCCTACCCCAACACTTACACGGCCCACTATGGATCGCTTTTCTCGTCTCTCCAGTTCGTCGGTATCGTAATCGGACAGCTCGGCTTCGGATACCTTTCCGACCGTGTTGGACGTAAACCCGGAATGGTCAGTCCCTGTTGTTCCTCTGCGAGGTTTAGGAGAGTGCCCTGACATATATGTCCAATAGATTTTCGCCTCCGTCTGGATCATGCTCTTCTCCGTCCTTTCCGGTCTCGCCTGGTCGCCCGACTCTGCCAACCTCTGGCGTCTTTTGATCGTAAGCCGGCCGCGTTCCGGCGCCTTCGGGTGCGTCCGGGCAAAGACCGGAGCATCACTGACAATTCTGCTACATTCAGGCTTACCGTTTCCTTATCGGTATCGGTATTGGAGCTGAGTACCCCGCTGGATCGGTCGCGGCCTCTGGTACGTCCCGTCTCTCGCGCGTTGTTGTTGTGTTTGTGCCTGAGACGCGTCTGCTGACAATTTCGGCACAACAGAGAACACTGAGGACCCCGGCGTCTCGAAGAAGTTCCAGTCGGGTCTCCTTGTCCTTGCCACCAACACGGCCATCGACTGGGGCTTCGTTGTCGCCTACCTCGTCCCTTACATCTCTCTCATGATTTTCGGCGAGGACAACCTCGAGTGGATCTGGCGCTTGACCCTTGGTTTTGGTGCTGTTTCCGCTTTCATTACTCGTGAGTGGCCGTAGTTTCTCCACCCCACTCCCTGTTCCCCCAAGCTGACCCGCGTCGACGCCAGTCTTCTTCCGTCTCTCGATGCACGAGCCCAAGCTCTACCAGAAGAGCTCTATGAAGAACATTCCCATCACTCAGCTTCCCTGGGGACTTATCTTCAAGAAGTACTGGGGACGTCTCCTCGGTGTCTGTGTCGCCTGGGTGAGTCTGCCTCGCCTCCTTCTCCCGACCAATTCCTTCGCGCACTGGCATGACTGACGCTCTTGATTCTAATCTCCAGGCCGTCTACGACTGGATTGCCTACCCCGCTGGTATCTACTCGTCGACCATTGTCGATGCGATCATCCCCAACGCCGACATGCGCCAGACTCTTGGATGGGACGCCATCATCAACGCCTTCTACTTGCCCGGCACCATGGTCGGTGCTCTCTTCATCGACAGGCTCGGTCCCAAGTACACCATGAGTGAGCCTCTTTCCCTTCTTCTGAACAAGGGCCCACCCAGTAGCTGACACGTGCCCGCGCGCCTAGTCACCGGATTCGTCTGCCAGTCGCTCGTCGGTTTCGGCATGTCGGGTGGCTACGTTAGTCTTCAGAAGCACGCCGCTGGCTTCGCTGTCCTCTACGGCATCTACCTTTCCTTCGGAGTGAGTCTGCCTCCCTACTCGACCGGGTGCGCGCGCGACTGACGTGGCTTCCGTGATTTTAAAGGAATTCGGCCCCGGCAACTGTCTCGGTGTCCTCGCCTCCAAGGCTACTGGCCCTACCGCCGTTCGTGGTATTTTCTACGCCATCGCAGCTGCTATTGGCAAGGTGAGCTTCCTTCTTTTAGTATCTCAGGCGGCGCGACGAGTTGACCGCGCGCGGCCCGTTTCGCTTCGTTTCTCGTACAATGTACTAAACTTTTCATTTTTTTTTTTACGTTTAGCTGTTTGCTTTCGTCGCGACTTACGTTTACACGGATGTCTTGTTCTCTCTCTCTTCTGGCGTTGAGGGAGAAGCTAATTAGTCTTGCTCGTCCACAGTGATATTATCAACGACCTCGGAGGATCTGGCACCACCAAGGGTGACACTGGACCCGTCTACATCGGATCTGCCCTCTCCTTGTTTGCTGGTAAGCCACATTATTTTGCCTACACTCTCGGATCACCCGCTGATAGCTGGGTCACAGCCATCATCGCCTTCTTCTTCATCCCCAACATCAACGCCGACTTCATGAGGCGCGAGGACGAGATCTTCCGCGAGTACCTCGCCGAGAACGGTTTCGACGTCACCAAGATCGGCATGACTTCGAACCAGATCGACGCTGAGAAGGCCGTGGAGGATCGTAAGGTCACCGACGGTTACGTCGCGCCGGCCAGCGCCAGCGAGAAGTCCGAGTAGAGGTCCACACGCCTCTGCTGGCTCCACCAGCAAAAAAACGTAATCTCTTAACTAGTGTCGTCTCTCCTCCCATCCTCTCCGTAGAAGTAGGTTCCGGCGTGTTCCGTATTTTTTATCGTCTGCGTTGATTGTTACGTTTCGGAGTGCCCTTCTTCTTGCCGGACTTAAATTGAGAGAGGTTGTGCGCACATGTGGTCACTGTCTTGAAGGAAATTGGCCCGTCTTTCTAGAGGCCGAGTCGGTGCTTCGAGTGACCTCTCACCAATCTTTTTGTTCATGCGCCAAGTCACTCCTCTGACCTTTGGAATTGAAAGTGGTTGGCTTTGTTTCTCTGACTTTGGTTGGAAGCACAGGGCGCTGATGGAAAAGATGTGTAGGAACAGAAGTGTCTCGTATACTTTGTGTCTCGTTTTCTTGCCGAGGAGGTCGTCAATGTTTTCCGTTTCCGAAACTGTACTGGCAACTCCGCTGGGGCAGTGACAAACGAGGCCGGAGGCGGTTAGAGCGTTTCCCCCAAGGCCGACGGTTACAGTATGATTCATATTGGTCCTGAGCTCGCTTTGAAGGATTCGGAGGTGCGAGTGCCTGGCTAGCAGGGCGATGCACAAGCGGGCCACGTATGAGAGGGTGAGCTTGGAGCTGGTGGGATGGAGGAAGGGAAGTGCCGTTTATTGATGGGATACGGTGTGAATATTGATACTAATATTAATGCCAACACAATTGCCATTTTATTCTTTGCCTCGACATGGCTGACGACGCCCGGCATCGCCACCTGCCTCCGACGCCTGCTCCGCGGACTTGTGCCCAGAAAACTGACGACAAACGCCGACCCCGCCGCCGCCCTTTGTCCTTCCGCCATCTCGTGCGCGTTTCGCACAACTCGCACGACTTTCAAGCATCGCACAAAAGTATCTATAGTAATCGACGCACACGGCACGGCTACCGTCTGAGCGCGACAACTCCGGCAGCTCCGCGCAAAGGCGACCTCCTCTCGACCTCCACCGGCGTCTGACTCTGGGCTCGCACAAACTCCGTTCAAAAGCCGGCCTGGACTCTTCATTTCGTGCACTACTTTATATATCTACTTTGTGAGCTCCACCTTTCGCCGCTCCTTGAACCACGGCACAGGCGAGCTCACGCCCCCTCTCGCCCGCCGCCGCTGAGAACAGAAAAAGAATGTTGCCGAGCCATCCCTCGCTCGACAGCTCCGACGGCGGAGCGCTCGCTCCAGCCCAATCACCAAAACGGAACGATTCGTTACCTCCAGATGAACGGACGCCGTTGCTCGCGACGAGGAGGCTGGACGAGGAGGACGAGGAGGAGGACCGCCCAGAGTCGGTTAGGAAGGAGTTGGGCGTCCTGGTTGGGTTCATGGGGCCTATCTTGGGAAGCAGCGTGCTTGAGGTGAGTTCGGGATTGATGAAAAAGAGTGGCGTGAAGGAGGAGGCTGCTCAAAGACTGGACCGGGCGGAAGGTCGGTTGAGCGGCGGGTGTCGAACGCGGTGTGCTGATGAGAATGGCAACAGTACTCGTTGTTTTCCGTGACAGTTTTTGTCGTAGGACACCTAGGCACGACCCAGTTGGCCGCCGCATCGTTGGCGAACCTTACGTCGAACGTGTTCTGCATCAGCATCATCCAGGGATTCGCTGGTGCCCTCGACACCCTCGCCACGCAAGCTTACACTGGGCCGAATCCCAAAGACGTTCGTTTTTGTCTTGTAACGGTATGAGACGATTTACCTGATTAAATTTGCATCAACACAGGCAAGTTTATACACAATCAGAACCTTCATCATCCTCCTCGTCATCGCCATTCCGCAATTCATCATCCTCTGGAACTCCGAACCCCTCCTCCTCCTCCTCCGACAAGACCCCGCCGTATCCAGTGCCGCTGCTTCTTATCTTAAAGTCCGTCCTCCCCCTTTCTTGCGGCTCCCCCATGCTAACCTCTCTCCTTACAGGTGCTGAGTTTCGGCCTCCCGGGAATCGGCGGCTTTGAATGCACTCGACGCTGGCTTCAAGCCCAAGGCCTCATGTTCGGTCCGGTCTTCACGCTCCTCATTTGTTGTCCCGTCAATATTTTTCTCAATTGGTTGCTCGTGTGGGGACCGGAGAGCGTGAGGATGGGGTTCATTGGTGCGCCCGTCGCGACGACCGTGACGCTTAACCTCCTTGTACGTGGCCTTTCCTTCTTTGCGGGCGAGAGAGGAAAGAAACTGATGGAGAAAATGATGTAGTTCATCGTCTCGCTCGTTTATTGCTACTTCTATGCTCCGAGGGATGCTTGGGGTGGATGGACGTGGGCCGTCTTCCGAGACCTGGGACCAAACTTTAAGCTGGGCCTGGCAGGAACGGCGATGCTCGTGTCGGAGTGGTACGTGCCAATTTCCTCACGTCAGACTCACCGAAAAGCTTGGTATAAATGCTGAAGAGCGCTTTGCAGGTGGTCATGGGAAGTCATCGCGCTCGCGGCGGCATTCTTGGGACCGGCGGACCTCGCGGCCAACTCGATTGCTGGTATGTGTTGGTGTGAGAACGCCTTTTGTTTACATGTACTGATGCGGTCAACGTAGTTTCCTCCGCGGCACTCTTTTTCCAGATCCCGATGTCGCTCTCCATTACTTCGTCCGTTCGAGTTGGCAGTCAGTCGTCTCACCTCCTCAAAAGCTAGCTAGACGGGATGTCCGCTGACCTTTTCCGATGCTTCAGACCTGATTGGTGCTCAGAAGCCTCGAATGGTGAAACAGTCGTCCAGGATCGCCATCCTGTTCTCCGCGTCGATCGGGTTCACGAACTCTGTCGCGTTATTCTTTTGTCGGAATGTGTGCGTTCTGTCATTTTGGTCGTCGGGGGGTTCACGAAAAGCATTGCTGAGATTCCTTGTGAACGTTTCAGCTGGGGAAAGCTATTCACGTCCGACGGGGAAGTCATCTCGAGGGTTGCGACGGTACTGCCGCTCGTGGCGTTGTTCCAGCTTGGTGATTGTAGGTTGGCTCTTCTCCAATTATGAAGGGATTGCGAGCTGACTGGTGCGCCTGACCGTTTTGCAGCTGTGAGCGGTTGCGGAGGAGGTATTCTTCGTGGTGCTGGACGGGCTGTACGTTGCCCATCTTCTTACGTTCGAACGATACTTGCTTCAGAGAACTGACGTATCTCGATCTCAGACCCTCGGCGCAGTGATCAACATCAGTGAGCTCTCCCTTCCTGACACGTTGCTCCAGGCACTCGTCTAACAACGCAATCCTTCCTCTTTTCACCTCCCCTTTAGTATCATATTATGGCTTCTGCCTTCCTATCGGCCTTTCACTCTGCTTCTACGGTCCAAAACTCGGCCTTGAAGGGCTGTGGATCGGTCTCTGCTGTGGACTCATGTCGGCGGCGGCGTTCATGACTGTTTTCGTTTGGGTGCGTTGTTGTCCATTCTCTGAACGGCAAGGTGGTTACTGATCAAATTTTCTGGCGATACAGAAAATGGATTGGCCGTTGGAGTGCAGGAAAAGTGAGCTGCTGCTTAGTGGGAACAAGTCGAGCTCGGAGGAGGAGGCGTGAATTCGATGGGCGGGAATCAGCGTAAAGAAGAAACGTTAGGGAGAGCAAAGGACACTGGAAATGGCATATAGACGAAAAATTGTTGTATCACCTCATATCGCGGATCTTTATGAAACACATCGGCACTGATTCATTCACAGCTAACGGAAGACTGCCAGAAAGGGAGTACACGTGCTCACATCGACCAGTCTGCTCATCTCGGCCTTTCACTGCTTCCTCCCAATACACATCGTCAACCTCCTATTTCCTCCCTTCTCCCTCAAGAACTTCCAAACCCTCTCCTTCCACCCCTCGTACTCCTTCATCGTCCTCAGCCCCTCCGGACCCTTCTCAAGCAGCCCTTTCTCGTGCAAGCCGCGTACGACGCCGTCGAACGCGTCGAAGAGGATTTGGATGGAGGTTTCACCGAAAGAGGGAGGGAGGGAGGGGTTGCTGGAGGCGTAAGGCCCGAGAGGCCAGTCGACGGTCCATTCCTAGAATGAGTGAAGAGGGAGTTAGCGGGTGAGAAATGATCAAATAAGGAGGGATTAGACTCGCCTCCACGTTGGTGAAACTTGCTCCAGCTAAAAGCTCCTTGAGGTTCAACGCCGCCCTGGTTTATACAGATCATTCATCAGTCCAATAAGAAACGCCAGGCAGCAGCGAACAGGAGTACGTACGCGATGTTAACGCCAAGCACTTCACAAGCGGACTTGCACCACTTGTTGCCAAGCTGGATGTCAGGGTTCGAGAGATCCGTAGGCTCGACGAACCACGGCTGGGCTTCAACGAGCTGGATCCACCCGCCAGGCTCTGGGTGCAAGGCCCACGTGGTTAGTCGTAGAAACCCTTGACTCTGGTGTTACAGCCTGAGAAGGACAGCTTACTGGGTAGGACTGAGAGGCTTTTGACGGCTTTCGGCCAGTCTTCCGCCTTCAATCCAAGGCAGAGGAATCGCTGGAGGACGACGTCGTACTTCCCTTTCCTGTCCTCCGGGAATCCGTCCAATACGTTGCACTCCAAAAGCTCGACCTTGGGGCCGTCTCCCAAGCCTTCAAACTCGGCGGCGGGCGGGAACTTGGCGGAAGTGAGGTCGAAGCCCGTCAAAGTCTCGAACACGTCGGGACGGGTGCGAGCGAGGTCGAGCAGGACAATGGCGGTGCCGGTGGCGTTGTCGGCGAGCTTGGCGTGCTGAGGGATGGGGATGGAAGGGTGGATAAGATGATTAGAGAAGCACGCTTTGACACCTTCGTGCTGAGCGTTGAGTCTGCATAAAGGGAGTTGGTGAGCAGTGTTTTTTCAGGGGGGTGGCAAGTCACGAACCTGGGAGGCTCAGAGGCTCCGTGGCCCAGGATGTAGGTGAAGTTGTCGCTAGAAGGGGAGGTCATTTTTGTTTGGAGCACGGTAAAAGAGAGAAGAGGAACTGAAAGCTTGAGGCTTGATGTATAGGAGCCGAACAAGCGAGGCGAGGCACCCTTCGCAACCTCGGTCCGTCGTTAGATGCGCGGCAACGCCGGGGAGGATGACCATAGCCCTGAAAAGCCGCTGCTGTTGGCAAGCAGAATGGATCATCCTTTTGTAACGGTCGCCAGTCAGGCTGTGTTCTTTTCAGAGGGATCCAGGATGTTCGCACGTGAGCAAAGCACGAACTTGATTGAGCGAGGGAATACCATCCACTTCACCGAATTCCGTGGGTGAAGTAAGATGTGTATCGAAGGACTAAAGGACATTGACGACCCTCTGGGTATGATGACGTGAGCCCTGCGCCGTTAGTTCTTCATTTCTTGGTTGTCATTGGGCCACTTCCCTCCTCGTGCGGCTGTGTAGGATGGAGATGCAGAGACAGCTCCTGCAGCAACTTTGACGGCTTCCGATAGAAAAGGATAATTTGGAATTCGATTCATTTCACTGGCGGGAGTGCGCGTTGACGGGGTCACCTAGCACGTACACGAGCCCACACCCTCCGCGCCATCACTGCTTCCTTCCGATACACATAGTGAAAATAAAGTTCCCCCCTTTCTCCATCAAAATCTCTCGCACCCTCTTTTTGTGCCCTTCGTACTCCTCCCAAGTCCTCATGCCCTCCGGACACGTCCCAGCCAGCCCTTTTTCGTAAAGGCCGCGCATCATGGCGTCTTCCGCTGCGAAGAGGAGGTCGATGTTGTTTTGACTGAAATTGCGCGGAAGGGAGGGTACGTCGGGGACATAGGCTCCGAAGGGCCAGTCGACGGTCCATTCCTGTCAGATCAAGGGAGCGTCAGGCTTGGGCGCTGAAAGAGTTAGGAACCGACGAGGAGAAAGGTACTTCGATGTCGGTGAGCCCTGCAGTACGCATGTGGGCTTGGAGGTGCTTGTAAATGCTGAGCCAGAAGCGTAGATCAACACTTGATGATGGACCGTAACGCCGGCAGGATAAGGTGCCGAACGTACTCGACGTCAACGCCCATACCTGCCACTGCTGTTTCAACCCATCTGTTCTGAAGGGAGAATTCGTCGATCGAAACGTCGGCTGGGTCAGCAAAGCCCAGGCGGGGCTCAACGAGCTGTAGCCATCCGCCCGGCTCTGTTTACCGGGCCACGTGGAGAGAAACAGTCAGCTCTGCCAAAGCGGGTCTGTCCTGACCACTGAGCAGAACATATCATCTTACTGAGGAGAGATACGAGGTTAGAGATTGCCGTACTCCATTCCTCCTTCTTCAGACCGAGGACGAGGAGCCTTTGGAGCACGACATCGTACTTTCCTCGCTCTTCCTCGGGAAACCCTCCTAACACTCCGCACTCGACAAACTTCACTTCCTTGTTTGCCCCGAACTTCCTCTCTGGAGCTGGAGGAAACTGGATCCCGGTGAGATCGAATCCGGTCAAGCTCGAAAACCTGTCGCCGTGGGTTTTCGCAAGGTCGAGGAGCACGATGCCGGTTCCAGTGGCGGAGTCGGCGAGCGCGGCGTTTGGAGGGAGAGGAATGGATGGATGGATGAGGTGAGAGGAAAAGCACAGCTTGATGCTTTCATGCTGAGCGTTGAGTCTAGGTACAGTGATGAGTAGCGCGTCTGGAAGCGGCATGGGTAGGAATGCGACAAACCGAGGGAGCTCAGAGGCATCGTGGCCAAGAATGTAGGAGAAGGTGTCGGTCTTTGAAGTTTCCATGTTGTTTGAAGTGTTGGCGTCGAGGAAGAAGAAGTAAATAGAGTGGAGGCATGGGTTTTATAGCGTCCAGAGAGTGAGCCGAGGAGGCGGTGTCGGGCTTGCGCTCGAATGCGCGAACCGCCAAGGAGAAAGTGCAAAGCTACGTACGGAGACTCGGAGGCAAAAGTCCCGTGCCGGACTATCAAGTGCATCTTTATTGATGCCAAGACTGACTTCATGTATGTAAGTGGACGTGACATAGACCGTTCAAAGAAACGCGATGGATCCGACAAGGGGCCCAGCAGTGGTGTTCCAACCAAGCAGTCAGGTCTCGCCGGACGGAAGACTTTCTCCAAAGAATGGTCGACCGCAAAGAACTGCTTAGAATATGACGACGGAGAATTGTCTGATTTTGATCTGCTTGGTTATGGAACTTTCCGCGTCTTGGCGGCGCCTGCGCTGCCGAGCCCGGCGACGCGAAAAGGTGTCGTGGACGATCAGACGCCTTTCGCTACTCTTGAGTGCAGGATCATAACATACGCACGGAAAGGATGTACAGAAAGAAAGTTGACAAAGCATGCAAAATGTAACGATGCGAGGTTTCAGGGCCGAGTCTTGGACGCCGCTTTATTAGGCTTCTCGCCCTAATGAGAGCCGTGCTCCCGTGCGAACGGCCGCGCGAACAAGCGACGTGGTCATTCAAACGCTTGGCGTCGGGGAGCATCCGAAAACTCGGGTATGTCCAAGCTTACTGAGATCTTTCAGACCGTGAAAGCCTGACGAACGGACCTCACTTGAGCGTCCATCGCCCTCCGGCGGACCTCCGCGAGCGCGAAGCACCGTGTGGACGGGAGTGCCTGAACGCCCGGAACGGAAGGTTGGCAACGCCGCATTCCTCCCACGAAGTTTTAGTCGGGCAGTGCAAAGGCCCGAACTCTTGGTCGTGTAAAAACATCTCTGTTTCCTCCCACATCCTCCTCGCCATCTTCCCACTGCACGCGCCGCCATTCCTTGATTCTGCGCCGACGCGTCCGCCCAAGACTCGAATACCTCGCTGATTTGCGGCTGCTACACTCTGCTTCATCAAACGCGCCATGGGAAACACGGGGAGCAGCGCGTCCAGCCGGAGCGTCGACGTTAGCACGGTGCAGACCTGCCCGACTGGCCAGGCGCTTTATGCCACGTCGTCAGGTTTTTGCACCTGCTACGTACGTGACTTGCCCTTGATCGGCTCTTGCTGCCATTCAAGAAGGAGGGGGAACTTGGAAGCTGACACGCGGTTCATGCTTCGTCCCTTTCAGGACCCCACCGATCCTCCGACCGCATCGGGGACAACCTTATGCGGTGCCGCCGAGTACTGCACCTCGGTCACTGACAACACTTACGACACAAGAGGAGATTTGCAGTCGGAAACTAACTCAGCTACTTGTCAACCATGTGTTGGGTACGTGACAACGTGCCCGCGCCGCGCTCGAGTCGAAACTGACGATCTCTTTCGTTCTCCTTGTGTGTAGCACGTTCTGCGATGGACCCGTAAGAACTGAGGCTATCACATATGTGAGTCTTTTGCTTCATCTTTTACTTGCTTTGGTGCGTCACGAGGCTGATACAATTGCGTAAGTACGACTCGTGTGGCGGGTCTGCCCCTTATTTCTCCCAATACTTTAGCGATGGTGACCTGGGATGCAGTTGTGCGACCGAAGTAAGTTGCGTTTGGAATCATCCGACTCAATTTGTGTTGATGACTGCCTCAATTTTAGGATCAAGTCGTTAATGGAGACTACGGAGCGACGTTTT
Source organism: Pseudohyphozyma bogoriensis (assembly GCA_024364755.1). Lineage (NCBI taxonomy): Eukaryota > Fungi > Basidiomycota > Microbotryomycetes > Chrysozymaceae > Pseudohyphozyma > Pseudohyphozyma bogoriensis. The sequence continues at coordinate 98,843 of JALBUQ010000034.1, forward strand.
CTGCTTGCCCAACGGACCCCAACGGCGTGGCTACTTGTTACACCTTCAGGTACATCTCCACTGCTTGCTTTCAGATGATGACGACTATGCTCCTATTAACAACTACTCCCAGTGACTTGAATGATGCAGCAGCCGACATTTCGCCCTACTGCATCCTCACCTGCAATGCGCCGTGCGTCTCTTCTTCCCACGTCAGCTCGCGCCGCTCGTTGCTCACATTGAGAAACAATAGACTTGTACTTTCAAGTGACGGAACCTCGTGTGTCATCGGTCCCACCATCGCCGTCGCGCGAGAGCGTCGCCGTTCTCAGCTCGTCGTCGGCGGCAACCGCTGCAAGCGTCTCGGGCTCACCGAGTGCCCACTCCGAGGTCGCGATTTTGAGTGCATCGATACCCAGAACTCTCTGGAACGCTGTGGAGGATGTAGCAGTGCTGTGAGTCTTCCTTATCTGATCCTTTCCGTGAACTTCTTTTGACACATATTGGACAGTCCGGCGGAACGGATTGTTCGTCGCTGCCGTTTGTTGACTCTGTCGAGTGCCTCGATGGAGCATGCTTGATTGGTGAGTTTGAAGGCGTATGGAATTGCTTTTTCAGTGCTCTGCTGATACCAACTCATCCCACCATAGGCGCCTGCGTCCCAGGGGCAACGCTGATTGATGGAGAGTGTCGACTGTTTTGACCCTATGCGGGAAGTTGAACTATTGCGGATCCTGTAGCATACCTAACACCATAGAACTCTCTTACCTCTTTTCGTCTCTGACGCCGTTTTATTGGGCGGGAAGCCCAAATAAGGGCTGCGCTCCCGTGCAAACGGCCGCGCGAACAAGCGACGTGGCCAGCCCAACGCCTGGTGCTGGGAAGCATTAAAGAAGACTCGGGTGTATTTAGCCATGTTGAAGGGCTTCAGCAGTGAAAACCCGACCAACGGACTTCCTTGAGCATCCATCGCTTCACGGTGGACGTCCGCCGGCGCCGGGCACCGTGTGTGTGGACGGGAGTACCTGACCGCCCGGAACGGAAGGTTCGAAACGCCGCATTTCTTGGTGTGAATCACATTGTACCCGAGTTGCTTGATGGCTCAAGCTCTTTATTGCCAAAATGGACCTTTCTTTCCTCCCACATCCTCCTCACCATCTTCCCACTGCACGTACCGCCATCCGTTCGCCGACGCGTTCGACCAAGACTCGAATACCTCGCTGATTTGCGCCTGCTGCACTCTGCTTCAACAAACGCGCCATGGGAAGCAACGCGTCCAAACAGACCGTCGATGTTAGCACGGTGCAGACCTGCTCGACGCCTGGCTATTCGCTTTTTGCCACGTCAGGTGTTTGTAGATGTTTCGTACGTGACTTGCCCTTGATCGGCTCTTGCTGCCAGTCGAGAGGAGGGGGACCTGGAGCTGACACGCGGTTCATGCTTCGTCCCTTTCAGGACCCCGCCTATCCTCCGAGTGCATCGGGGTCAACCTTATGCGGTGCCGCCGAGTATTGCACATCGGTCACTGATATCACATACGACACAAGTGGATCGCTGCAGTCCTCAACGCGCTCAGCTACTTGTGAACCATGTGTTGGGTACGTGACAACGTGCCCGCGCCGCGCTCGAGTCGAGACTGATGATCTCTTTCTTTCTGCTCGTTGGTAGCACGTTCTGCGATGCCGCCGTAGACACCGAGGCTATCACATATGTGAGGATCTTGTCTCGTCTTTAATTTGCGTTGGTCCGTAACGAGGCTGATACAATTGCACAAGTACGACTCGTGTGGCGGGTCTGCCCCTTATTTCTCCATATACGCCAATGGACCCTTCACGGGATGCAGTTGTGCGACCGAGGTACGTTGCGTTTGGAACCCCACACTCAGTATGTATTGATGCCTTTCTTGATTTAAGGCTCAACTTGTGAATGGCGGCGCAGTGACGTTTTCTGCATGCCCAACGGACCCCAACGGAGTGGCCACCTGCTACGCCTTCAGGTAAATCTCCACTTCTTGCTTCCGAGTGAAATCACTATGTTCCTAACAAAGACTACTCCCAGTGACGACGGTAATGCAGGATCCAACGTTTCGCCCCAGTGCATCCTCACCTGCAACGCGCCGTACGTTTCCTCTTTTCCACTTCAGCTCGCGCCACCCGTTGCTCACGTTGAAAAACAATAGACTTGTACTTTCGAGCGACGGAACATCTTGTGTCATTGGTGCCACTACCGCTGTAACGCGAGAGCGTCGTCGTTCCCAGCTCGTCGTCGGCGGCAACCGCTGCAAGCATCTCGGGCTCACCGAGTGCCCACTCCGAGGTCGCGACTTTGAGTGCATCAATACCCAGAACTCGCTGGAGCGGTGTGGGGGATGTAGCAGCGCTGTGAGTCCTTCTCACGCCATCCGTTTTGTCAACGTCTTCTGACACTTATCCGATAGTCTGGCGGAACGGATTGTTCGTCGCTGCCGTTTGTTGACTCCGTCGAGTGTTTCGACGGAGCGTGTTTGATTGGTGAGTCCCAGTTTTTTGGGGGCTCAGGATCGTTTCTCGGTCCATTGCTAACACTGCCTCACCGCACACCAGGCGCCTGCGTTCCGGGGGCAACGCTGATCGATGGAGAGTGTCGACTGTATTGAGGCGACGAGTTGAGCTGTCGCGGATCCTGTAGCTTACACAATAGAGACGGTTTACTGTATAAGAGCTCTCTTAAAGCGCTCAGCATGAGAGCGATTACCTGTAGAGCGAACACATGTGCACCAAGAAAAAGAAACGTGTCACCAATTCCTAGGGACCAACTCTCGCCTTCCTACCAAAGTACATAGCCATAGGTTCAGTCCCACGCTTCTCCATCAACAGCACCCTCAACCATCAACTTCCCCCCGTATTCCTCGCAATCCTCCATCGTCCTCAACCCCTCCGGCCACCCCTCCGGACAGGTGAAGCGACGGATGAAGTGGTTGGTGAAGGAATCTCTCGTGCTGAAATGCCAGCTGTTGAGACTTTTGAGAGAAGTGCAATCAGTGTGATTGGGGAGGAGGGGAAGGAAGGGGGGGCCACGTGCTGACGGAGCTTGGACAGCCTGTGCCCTAGGCGGTAGCAGAAGATGATGGACTGAGGCTTTGTTGGGCCGTTGTTGAGTGATGAAGATCGCTGATGATTGAAGGAGAACAACGATTGGGCGTGATTCAGTGGCATTTGTGTACCACGAGATTGAACACGTGTGTCGCGCTGTTCTTGAGCACCTTTTGCCCGAACGTAGGGTGTGCAACCAAGCTACAAAGCCAGGACAGGACGAAAAGCCAAATTTTGGCATGCACTTCAATAGATCACCTTCTGCATCACCACAAATTACAAGGAGCGCCGATCGGATACTTCAGGCCGACGATTTGCGGCCCGAGCTTTCTGGCGCTTCTCGCGGCGGCTCGCCGACTCGCGCGCGGCGTCAGGCTCAGGCCAGGGTTGACTCTGCTCCATCGCGTCGCCGTCGCCTGGTCGTGGCCCGCAAAACTTTCACTAACTTGTGAGAGCATCACCACAACTCCCATCAACCTCCGACCACCTCCCCGTTGCTCGCTGAGAGAGCGACAGCGACCGCTCGCCGCTTCAAAACCCAACTCGCGCGGCGTTCCTTCCATCCCTCGCATCGCTCGCTCGTTGTGAGTTTCTATACATTCTTTTTGCATTACTTCTCGTGGCATGGTGAGGGAGCATGGCTGCACGATCACGAACGGGGGAACGATGACGACGCTGCGAAAGATTCGTTCGTTATCTACGCGCTCGGAGGGGCGACATTGGACTTCAAGTTTGCGTGCTTCGTTCGCACTCACTGACCCCCGCTCCCGCCCTCCAGACCCTCAAAAGTAATCATCAATAATGTTCTCCAACTACCCCGGCTCGTCCCCCTCCTCGTACCGCGCGGACGACTCGTTCCTCCAACGCGCAACCCTCGAAGGCCGCGCGACCCTCTCTGGAGCTCCTCCAGCTCCCGATGCTGAGGAGACGAGAGGACGAGCATCGACCTCGAACGGCCTTCGAGTTTCAGGCAGCAGCGTGTATAGCGTGGGCGGGACGCGGCTGAGTCCGACGAGGGAGCTCGACACTCCCGTGACCTCTGACGGGGAGGACGAAGTCGACGATGTCGACGCCGACGAGATCCCCGCTCCCTACATTGGAGCGCCTCAGGTTCCTACGGCGTACTCTTCGCCTTCTATTCCGACGAACGTCGTGGCGACCGAGGCGACGCCATTGCTGTCGAGGAGGATCTCGGGGACGGCGCTGGCGGCGGCGGCGGAGGGGGTCGTGTTGAAGCAGGAGGTCAAGGTCGGGGCGAGTACGGCGATTAGGCAGGAGGTTGGTACACTGGTGGGGTATATGATTCCAATTTGTGGGACGCATTTCCTTGGTGAGTTTCTTGCGGTGGGCGGATTTGAGTGTTTGGTTGGGTCGACTTGCTGATGTCCATCCTCCTCGCTCTATCGTTCACTCCCGCACCTTCTTATTCTCACACCTTTACGAATCACTTATGCCCACAACGCCGTTTCCCAACTTTCCACCGTCAATGCGGTCCTACTCATTGCGCCCAACACATCGATCAAAACAACAGAGTACTCCCTTCTCGTCGTCACGGTCGTCTCCGTCGGTCACCTCGGCACCGTCGAACTCGCCGCCGCCTCATTAGCCAACATCAGCTCCAACGTTGTCGCCCTCTCCGTTATTCAAGGTGCTTGCACGGCGCTCGACACGCTCTGCCCACAGGCTTACACCTCAAAGCCAAAGGACGTGAGTCGCCCTCGCCCGCTTTCCAGATCCCACTTTTCCTTCTTCAAACGTGTGCTGACTCGTCCTTTGCGCGGTCAGACTTCACTCTACGCTCTGAGGACCTACTTCCTTCTCGTCCTGCTCTTCATCCCACAGCTCATCATCTTCTTCAACTCGGAGGCGATCTTGTTGGCGCTCAGGCAGGACCCGAGGGTCGCTGAGAGGGCTGCGACGTACCTGAAGGTGAGACTTTGGAGCTGCTTTGGGAGTTTCAATCGTTTGTGGGGCGGAAGGATAAGGCGGGAGTGATGAGCGGGAGGCGGTGCAGAGGCGGTGTGCCGCGCAGAGGCAGGCAGGCGAAGGCAGGCGAGGCTGACTACTTACATTTTTTTTCAAAATACAGATTCTGAGCATTGGACTGCCTGGCTACGGAGGTTTCGAGTGTGTTCGTCGATGGCTTCGTGCGTCTCTTCTCCTGACGCCGTCTCCCCTGGGCTTTTTCCACTCTCCCTGTTGCACCTTTTCCTAACTCAAGCCTATTGGTTTTCCCAACTCAGAGGCTCAAGGATTGATGCTCGCGCCCGTCATCGCCCTTCTCGTCGCCGCACCTCTCAATGTCGCCCTTAACTGGCTTCTCGTTTGGGGTCCCGACTCAATCAGGATCGGATTCGTGGGAGCGCCGTTGGCAACAGCTATCAGCATGAACGTCATGGTGTGTTTTTACTCCATCGCCTTCCTACACTTAGACTTCGCTGACGGTGTTCGCCTCCCTTGCAGTTCCTCGTCTCTGCGATCTACGCCATCCACTCAGCCCCTCGCGACGCCTGGGGCGGCTTCTCTTGGAAGATCTTTTCGGATTTGGGCATCAATGTCAGGCTGGGCTTGGCGGGAACGTTGATGGTCGCGAGCGAGTGGTGGTGTTGGGAGATTGTCGGACTCGCGAGTAGTTTCTTGGGGCCCACGACGTTGGCCGCGCAGAGTATTCTTTGTGAGTTGTCTTTCCTTTACGAAGCTCGTGGGTGGTGATGGCGGAGCTAATGAATCATTTGGTGACAGTGACGTCCGCCTCGCTGTTCTACCAAATCCCTTATGCGCTCTCCGTGGCCGGAGCCGTCCGTGTTGGCAGTACGTCCTTTCCTAATTCTGGCCATGGGGCGATCCTTTTTTACTTTTAGGCTTACGATCGCTTCAACTTTAGACCTGCTCGGTGCTCAGCGCCCTCAGCGCGCCCGTACGGCTTCACGAGTCGCGATGGGCATCGCCGTCGTCGTTGCTGGTATCAACTCGTTGTTGCTCTTCTTCTGCCGTAACCGGTTTGTTGTACCTCTCTTCTACTCAGCGCAAGCCTTTTCTCTAACGAGTGTTCTTGTTGGAAACGCTCAGATGGGGCAAACTCTTCTCGTCGGAGCCGGAGGTCATCGAGGTGGTTGCTAGTGTGCTGCCTCTTGTGGCGCTGTTCCAGCTCACTGATGGTGCGTCAAAGTGGCTTGGTCTTGTGGCGTAAAGTGTGAACTCATTCTTGTGCGAGCTTCAGGTGTGAGTGGTGCAACTGGAGGACTGTTGCGTGGTGCCGGAAGAGCAGTGATGGGCGCTGCTATCAACCTCAGTGAGTTTGCCTCTCCTCTTGCAACAGTACGGACCTGTAACTGACCACTTGCGTGTCGTTAAAGCTTCCTACTACGTCTTCGGACTTCCAAGTACGTCTTTTCGTTCACGCTCAAGCACCGCCGCTGACGTGTCCTTTTCCTCAGTTGGTCTCTTCTGCGCCTTCTACGGACCCAAACTCGGCCTTCAGGGACTGTGGATGGGTCTCGCCATTGCTTTGACCTTTACTGCGATGCTTTCGTCTGCTTTCATTTGGGTGCGTAGGCTTTCGTTTCCGCTGGGTAATGATGCGCAAGCTGAATGTGCCTGGGGTTGTAGAAATTGGATTGGGAGGAGGAGACGAGGAGGACGGTGGTTAGGATGGGGTTGGTCAAGAGGGATACGGTGGAAGAGGTTTGAGTTGCGACGAGAAGGAGGAGAAAGGTTCCAGCGTTCACAAAAAATGGATTCCCATCAGCATGCTACCCATCGTTCTTAGTCTAGTATCCATTTTTAAATTTCTTACTTGTATCAATTTACCCCCCCGCTTTCGCGTAATCGATTCCTCTAGTTTTGCATCGTTGCGTCTGGGGTTTTGAGAGCGGAGAGGAGATATTCTCACCTGACCTCGCTGCCGCCTGGCGAGGCGAGTTGGAGGTCAGGCGGGCGGCGGAGGGTCTCGTTCCCGCGACGCACGTCAATACCTACACTCAAAGTCAATGTACGATCATGTTTTTTTCCTAATCCTATCGGAGAACTTTTCACTGATATGTGAGGGTGTGAATAGATGTGCAAGCCAGCGTTCTGCGCCAACGAGTCGTAAGCCGTCCTTATCTTGTCGCTGCAAGAGGTGCTCGGGTCCATCACCATGGACGTCGCCCCTTATCAAGTGTCATCTACTCTCCTCCTTCATCCTCCTTTTGCACACTTCCGAGCCTCCTAGACCCCCAAAGACACCCCACGGCAACCCCGAACACCTCGCTCACATCCGTTTCCCTCCTCAAACAGGTGCGGCAAGAAGACGTGGTGGGGCTGCGGTCAACACATCCCCTCCGTCATGGACTCTGTTCCCAAGGAAGAAGCGTGCACTTGCGAGCCGCACAATGCCCTCCCGCCTGGAGTTAAGCCGGCGGGCAAGTGAGTGATTAGGGGAGGTTTGGGGATAGGAGTGGAGGGGTGGAGGGGAAGAGACGGGGTACGGATGTTGTTTGGTGGAATTAGGAATTTGAGATGTGAGCATATATCTTGAGGGGTGTGGGTTAAGGCGAGCGACGAGAGTAGCCTGACGTCCATGGCGCGGCGGAGCTGATCGGCATGCTGGTCGGAGGGGAAGAAGAGCCGAATGGCGTGGCAAGTTAAGGGAGGATAGTAAGGCTTGTCTGAATGCAGTGGTGTCACATTGGGTCCCGATCACCCGGGTTTAGCTCGCCTTCCTCGCTTCCTCTTCGCGGGCGGAGGAATCTCGCACTTTTCGTAGTGGCGAGCGAGTGACGGTGTCGGGATTCATGACTTGAAGTTCAGGATGGCAGAACTTCTTCCTTCTCTTTCTGCACGTACCATTTTCTCTGATTATGGCAGGACTCACGACTGCCGACCACCACTACATCCCAGGCCACGACGCCAGCGAACAGCCTCGGTGAGTCGCCTTGCATCGCCACAACTGAGACAGAACTAATCGTCTTTTTCCTTTCCACTCCAGCCTCAACGAGCAGCACTCAACCGTGGCTCCCTGCTTCAACGGCCACCTCATCCACCCGTCCATCTCCCTCCCTCCAAACGCCTCCGTCGCCGAGTCCGGCACCGGCACGGGCATCGTCTTGCTCGACCTGGCAGCAAACTACCCTCCAAACACTTTCAGCACTCTCACTGGTTTTGATATTAGCCGAGCACAGTTTCCTGAGAAGGAAAAGAGGAGGTTTGGGGAGGAGGGGAGGAAGATGATGAGGTTTGTGGAGCAGGACGTGAGAGGGGCGTTTGCGGTGAATGAGTTGTGCAGGTATGATCTGTGTTTGCAGAGGTTCATGATTTCCGGGGTGAAGAGTGATGAGTGGGTCGGGGTGGTGAGAAACCTGATGACTACGTTGAGTGAGTGCTTTACGCTAGGGCGCGAAGTGCTGTAAACGCGCTGCTGACACGTGCCCATCGTTCTGCTTCCAGAGCCGGGAGGTTGGCTTCAAATGATTGAACCGGTACTCGGATTTACGCTGCCGACATACATGTCTGTGCCGGAGTTCCCTAAAGCGAACCAGCTGCTTGACGCAACAGCGGGCAAGGTCGGCATCGATCTCGAGTAAGTCTTGCTTCCTCATGAGTTCATGCGCCCACTGCTCACTCTGATTTCATCAGCATTGTTGACCGTCTGGAGGGCATCATGAAAGAAGCTGGGCTTGTAGACGTTCAAGTGCGCCTTTTCTTCTCCCCACCGACATTGCGTACTGACGTGTCCACCATGGCCCTCCCTCCTCACAGTGCTGGAAAGTCGACTGGCCACTCGGGGCTTCCGCCTCCGCATCATTCGGACCCGGATATGGTACCAAGAGCATAAAAGTCATGCTCGACGGGTTCGACACTGCCATTCCGGCGTTGTTTGCGCAGTGGTTGGGCGACACGTTTCCGGAGGGGATGAAGACGCCGGAAGAGTGGGATGGGTGGAAAGAGAGAGTTAGGGACTTGTTGATAGAGAAGGGTGGAAATAGGACTTTGGGCATGTGTATCGGAAGGAAGCCGGAACAGGTGCGCGGGGGTAGTGTAGATAGTGAACCTTGAGTTGTTTCGATTCCATTGATCTCAAAAGTACAGTTTGTGACACACAGCGGTCGCCTGATGGCAACCTTCTTGACACCGAAGAAGAGGAAAAGCAGCGTGCAAACGAAAGGTCCTGTTTAAGCCTTCTCGCCACGATTGGCCTTGACGACGGCCTGGCGGGCCTTCCTCATCGCGTTTGCTTTCTTGACGCCAAAGCCCTCAAGGAAGAGCTCGGAGGTCTCCTCCATAGACTGGTTAGGGAAAGATTTCAGGCTTAAGCAGTATTCTGAACCATATCTCAGCAAGGCTTACCAGTCCCGAGGGCTCAGGATAGCAGAAGTAGGCGAAAACGAGCGCGATCTACGGAAGGGGATTAGGCATCAGCGAGTGTCCTCTTCAGGCGTCCGCGAAGTAAGGCTTACGAAGATGATGACAGCGTAGATTCCGAATGATCTTATATCAAGAGACGTTTGTCTGTCAGAACTGTAATGAAAGCTGAAAAGACAAAGGCGGGACTCACCCTGAAGGACCAGTCTTGTCCATGATGCTCAAAAAAGTGCTCGACAGGATGATGTTGCCGACCCACTGGCAACTAATGGAGATGGCGGTGCCAACGGAGCGGATTTCGAGGGGGAGGAGCTCGATGGTGGTGTAAGGGATTGTGCCGAGCGAGGGACCGAAGCCGAGCAGCTGTTGGGGTGTGTTTGGATCAGTGAACAGTGGTGTGATGGAGGTTGGGAGAGGTGGCTCACGTAGATGATGATGCAGACTGAGAAAATCGAAGTTAGTTGACTCTTCTACTTCAAAAGAACTCAATAGGGCTGACTCACCGATCATGCCGATGACCCAGTTCTGAGGGTAGACAACGCCGGCCGAAGCGTCGAGTTTGCCGCCGGTGGACAGAGTCAAGAAGTGGAAACACTGCAGTGGGGTGAAAATGTGAGCTTTCTGTCCTATACTTAACCTAAACAAGTGGTTTACTTACCATCGCGGCCATGCAGAGAGCGATGATGGCGATAGGCGCGCCGGTAAGGTAGGTGCGACGACGGCCATACTTGTCAAGGAAAACAGCGCCGACAAGCGTGGCAGTCAAGTTGGTGGCGGCGACCGAGATGGAAATGGCGGTAGGGTTCTTGAGGCCGGCGTATTGGAAAAGCGTGGCGGAGTAGTCTGTGCGACGAACAAAGGTGAGCCACGTGGCTCCGAAGCACCGATGGAATCGACGAACACATCAAAGAGTTAACACCACCGAGCTGGCACGCAAGGAAGAGTAGTCCAGAGACAATGACGGGACGGCGGTAGAGACCGTTGGTCGCGATGGCGCGAAGACGACCGAGAACGGAGGGGTACTTCTGCTCAAACGCCTGGCCGATCTGAACCGTCGCAAGCATGATGTCGAGCTTACGCTCAATCACTTCATCGGAGGCTTTGGCGTACACGACGTGGAGAGTCTTCTTGGCGGCTTCGCGATCGCCCTTGAGGAGCGAGTAGCGGGGCGACTCGGGGAGGAAGTGGAGGGCGACCGCCTGGAAGAGCGCTGGGGGGATGCTGAGTGCAAAGAGGTAGCGCCAGCCGTTGTGGAAAGTCATTCCAGCGCCGATGGCATCTGTAGCTTGTCGTCAGTGTATTGTGTTGAGCAACGTTCGAGCCTGAGCTTACAAGAGACGAGCTGGCCACCGGTGATACAGATGCTTTGGAGGCCGACCACACGTCCACGCTGGAGAGTTGGAGAGAGCTCGCCGAGGTATACAGCACATACACCTTTGAGACACACAATAAAGTAAATCAGCTGTGGCTGATTGAGGAGACTCCGGTGCCAGATCGACGCACCGGCACCAATGCCGACACCCATCCCGAGGATCAAACGACCGGTGATGATCTGACCACTGTAAACCACCAGATGTGTCAGCAACCCTTCAAAGAGACCTTTCAGAGTAGTGTAAGTAACGTGCATGCTGAAGGAAGTGCAGACCAGGAGAGCGCCAACGGTGAAGAACACGTCGCCGCAGACGAGGACGCCCTTGCGTCCGATGCTGTTTGCGGCCAGTCTCAGTCGAGGTTCAGTGAAAAGACAAGGATAAATAAGCTTACCGGTCCATAAACCACCCTCCGAACCAAGCACCAAGAAGAGCACCGACGGAGGTCGACGAAGTGACCCACTCCTTTTGGACGGAGGTCAGGGCTTTGCCACCGATGTCGGTGCCGATGTTGACGAGGGCGGCACTGCAGAGGGGAGGGAATGAGAAAGTACATGGCAGATGAAAGAAAGAGGCATTCGTACGAGATGACACCAGTGTCGTAGCCTGACGAGATGGAGAGGAGGGGCCAGTCAGAGCCCGTGTCTCAGCACGGGACGTGTGGCGTGGAACATACCGAAAAGAAGTCCGCTGAGGGCACCGACGCCCAGGAGATACCAGGTGTATGCATTCACCTGAGAGTGGAGATATGATGGAAGCAAAGTAGAAGGAAATAGGTGTCATGTTCAGGGCGGTGGCGGTTGGGAAAATGGGGCGAGAATGTCAGCGGGGGATCGGTGGTCGAGGGGACGAGAAGCCTCGAAGCGCACCTTTTCTTCTCCTTCAGCGATGACTACGGACTCGTCAAACTCACTGATGAGCTCCATGGGCTGCTTGGAGGTCTCGATCATCGTCTGCTCCGCTTTAGCGGACGACGAGTACGAGTCCGCGCGCTTGGCTGGGGATTGCGACATGGTAGTGTATGGAATCGCGCGGGAAGGTGTAGTCGAGAGTTTTGCGAAGAAAGATAGGTGAAGAGAATGAACCCTGTTAAGCAAGAAGATGGGTGAGTATTTATGCCAAGTTCAAGATCTAGGCATACCTTCCTCCCGTCTCGTGGAAGTTCCCCACACTAGTTCATTCCCAACACGGTTATCCGTCCACTGGCCCCACTTGCGCGAAATCTGGGGACCCAAAGGGCACGTTTTGGGTCAGCTGACCAAGTCCAGAACTTGTGTGCTCAGCGTGCTCTCCGCTGTCCGCCAAATCGCAGTCATCACACCACACCACATGACGGGGGCCGCTGCCTGCCGCCAGGCCGTTGGCAAGCGACGCCAGCCGGGGCGGTCCGCAAATTTGCTCACTGATTTTTTTGACTTGCACGAGTTTTGACTTCCCCACCTTGAGGGACGCGAGGAAGCGAGCGCTGCTTCAGCGGGGCATCAAACAAACGCCGCGCCGGACCGCAGGCTGTGGATGGTGTTCCTGCGACGCTGTGTGGAAAGGGGACCGTTGCAAGCCGACCAGAGGCTCGGGAGAAGCTCGTCACTCTTGCTGATCTTAGTTGGTCTGACGCTGAATCGGCGGAGCGGCGCGGTACAAACAGGTAAGCGAAGGTCGCAGCTGGGCGAGCGCGCCACGTCATCCCTTCCATCCCTGTCGACTCTTGTTGTGGCCGCTTGTATGGACCGAACAGTCCCTATTTACCTATATAAACGTCAACAGCAATATCATAGCACAGTAGAGATGCCTTCCTCGCGAGCGCGTCTCCCGAGAGACCAGTAATGCTCCTCAAGGTACGTTTCAGCTTGCTGTCGAGAGGTGTTGCGCAGGAGGCACGTAGGGAGAGGTGTAGCTGAGGCACAAGCACAATACGACCCTATGCCCTTTAGTATGTCACAAGCTCTCAGAGTCACAAAGCAGCGAATTTCAGGCCCAGGCATCTCAGACCCCGCTCGTGTTGGGTAGTTCTGCCAAACGAGGAAAATTTTTGCTACGAGGAAGCTGATCCATCATATCGGGCGTTCCTTTGGGCTACCTGAAAGTTCCTCTTCATCTCTCCACGTCCTTCTCTCCAGATCATGTCTTTTTTGGGAGGCGGATGAATGGCACGAAGGTGAGCTCGCGAGCAGCGTTTTCCGAGCCTGAGTCGCGGCTTACTGCCAAATGCTGCCTCGCTTGACCTGGACTCGTTACACAACGGGGTGAGTCTGTAGTTACGCTCCTTCTTATCTCTATGCAGTTCGTCTACGCACGAGTTCTGATGGTATTTGTGTCCTCGTCTCCACCAAGCGTGGCTCCTCACACAGGGGTGGCGAGCCGACTGCGACTACTCGCATAAGTCGGGAACTTCTGTTTACCGCTGAGAGGTCCAGGCGTCTTGGTATGTGATCGATGCGCTCCAAAGCTTAGGGACTTCAATACGTTCTGGACCGTGCAGCTGACTTTTCTATGCCCACGGGATCTGGTATCTGGCGCCTCAGAACAGCCTCGTCAACGTAACCTTCTTCGGTTGGTCCAGCGGTTGTAAGAGACGGTAATGTCACTCTGGTAATGTCTCAGAAAGTTTCCTCATTGCTGAGGAGTGCGGGTATGTCAGCATTTTTCGAGCAGGGGGGCGGACGTGAGGGCTACCGCTGAGGGAGGTTTTTGCTTTGTGAGGCCGACAGCAGTTTTCTTTGGATGCATGTGCGATCTTGTACACCCTTTCGTCCCGATAGGAACGAGGTTGTTGGTAGCTTCCCGTGTCTTTCCCTCGTCTTACCTCCGGAAAACAGAGCGCTGACTTGCTCCCCACCCCCGTACACCGTTTGTCACCACCTTGTTCACCTCCTGCACTGTTCACCTTAAAGATCTCGTCACATTTCCAGCATTAGTTCTCTATCTATCACATAGATAGAAGTCCTTTCTATCTATCACATAGATAGAAAGGACTTCTATTTATGTGATAGATAGAATGTCTCTCAGGCGGATCGAGGACAACCGAGAATGTCGTTTTGCAGCGGTTGAAGCAGTCCCTCCTTCACAATCGTAAAAAGAAACCCTATCCTTTCTTACTGGCTCCAAGAAATCAAATCCGTTCTTGATGTTCACGTGGGACTGCGAGCACTTCTTTTTCCAAGCGTGAGCTGTGTATCAGCTGGGCCAAAAATATCAGCAAGCAAGAGCCGTAAACGACAGGCATACGGAGGTCTGCTACACCAATCAAGGCGCAGCAATGACCGACCGATTGTGTTCCCAGCTCAGCATTCCATCTTATTTTACCAGAAAGACTGTCTCGGTAGGAAACGCCGCAATGGCGCAGCTCTACGCAGAAGAGCAGGGATCGATACGTGTGAGCACATCATTGTGCGCATTTGCGCCTGTGACCTTCCCTCCCTACGACGGGCTCGACGGGCGCCCGCTTTCGAACTCGCTCGGAGAAGAAAGAACAAGAAGACAAAAGCAAGCAATGAAAAAAGGCAGTTGTGAGCTGCTTTCCCATCCTGCATCGCGCCTCGCCTCGTCCTCCCACCGATACCCCTCGTGGCCCTACCAAATGGTAATCAAGCCATTCCTGATACAAAAAGCCGGATGTGGGCGAGAACGAGAGCCAAAAGAATCTCATGCCGGGTAGCAGCAACCGTGCCAGCTTCATGCGAGCATTCTCACTCCTCTCGCAACCTTCCCGCTGCGAGGCTCGGAGAACTTGGGTGCAGGACAAGTGAAATCAACGAGGCGAGGGTCTGAGCCGAGGCGCAAAACCTACAAAGAGTCTTTGCACCACTTGAGGCGCATTGAAGCCCTTAAGGGGTGACCACGGCTCATTGCGCCTCTTCCTCCTTTCTGATACTGTTTAGGTGCCGCAATGACGCTTTTTTTCACCGGTCAGACGTACAAGAAGGACCCATTGATAAGTGAGGGACACTGAAAAAGGCGCCAAACCCATTGATAAGTGAGGGCCACTGATGTAGCCGCCTCGCGTGACCTGATTTGCTCGCCGGCGCCAAATGCGGGCGTGTGGTACGAGTTTCAAACCACGTCCTTCGTGGCCGAGAAAAACAGAAGAAGCGCACGGAGAAGGAATAAACAGCAGCCTTGAGATACTCGCGTGCCCTATACAGGTCCCATTTTGTCCTTCCTCGCTCCTTTCCGGCGGTACACTAAACTAGCAACATGACCCTGTGGACTAGAGAGAAAGTCTAACAAGCAAGTGCGTTTCACGGGAAGGCCATATCTATTGATTCTAGCAGTGATAACTGCCAACAACAAAACAAAACTTTCGCTTCGCCACCCCTCGTACGACCTCGCGCGAGCGACTCAGACCTCGGTGCAGGACGAGCATGCAAGCGCGAGCGAAGCGTGCGAATCGAGAGTCTCCACTGCAGGAAGCTGTGAATGCTTCTCGGGTCACCATGCTCACTCCGCCCACATTCTATTGAGTTCCATGTTAGCCCGCTCAAAGCCTCTACTCTGCTCCCAGCGCGCGCGAACGAGCTCAGTGGCTAAACGCAACAAAGACAGGCCGTGTCGTCTCGCTCTAACTTGAGCGGACGAGCGAGGCCAAGGGTTGCAGTTTTGGACTACTCTCGTAGTTTTGTGGCGAGTGATGCACAAAAGTGCTGGCGAAGTGGTGGGAAGAAGCGAACCCGCGAGCGCGACGCAAGGCCCCAAAGGCCTCGAGCTTAGATTTTTTAAAATTTGCCATTTTTCCTCGTGCTTCGCCACGTCAGAATGGTCTGACTTAGCGTTGAGACTAGCTGTGCTTGTCGGATGTGGGAAGGTTGAAGAGAGAAAAAAACCTGGACAGTCTTTGCAAGCAAGGGGAAAGCATTCAGCGAAAGAACTGTGATGTGGTCATCAACTATTCGCGATTTCAGTGATTTAATGACTGATCTGCTCGATTTTTGACTTTACGAGCTTCAGCGGAACTCCCAGAGCCACATTGAACGTGGTTACCTACCACGTCCTCTCCCAATCCGCATCACCGCGTTCCGTCCTCCCCTTCTCTTCCCTTGCGTTCCTCTCCTCCCTCCTCGCCGCACCATCACGCCAATCCAAATTTCCTGTCCTCTCTCTGTCTCCACTACCATACCCATGCGAAACGCCTTTCGCGTACGTCGTCGGTCGCTGCGTCGACTCGTCGCGGCGGGGGAATGGGAAGGGGCGCTCGTGGTTGGAGTGCTGGTGGTGTTGAGGAGGTAGAAGTGGGCCGGGAGGCAAAACGGGTCCTGGAGGTGGATGTGGACGGGTGTAAGCTGGTGGTTGTGGTGTTCCGGGAAAGTTAAAGCGAGTAAAAATGTTGGAGGTTTGGCGAGGCGGAGAAGGGGGTTGGTGTGGCGGTGAGTGGAAAGAAGGAGGACGACGGGCGTGCAAGTCGTAGTCGTAGGTGTTGCTGTACTCGAAGCACCCCAACTTCTCCTGGTAGTACCTTTCACTCCTCCCTCCCCACTCACGACCGTCCACCCGTCCGCCGCCATACCCGCTGTCCCTCCTTCCATCGAACGACGCCGCCGGCCTCAACATCGGCGAGCGCGACCTGCGCCTACTCCAGGTCTCATTCCTTCCTCTCGATCTTTCCCTACTCCAACTTCTCCTTTCACGACTCCTCCCCCTCCCACTTTCGTCCCCTTCCCACTGCCTCTGCTTCTCCGGAGTCCAAAGCGACGTCCGCGACCGCTCCCTCTTGACGCTCCTCCTCCACCCCTCGATCCTCCCATCCGGCGACCTTGATCTTGAAGCTGACCTCCCCCTTTCGAGGACCCAACGCGGACGGGGACTTGGCGAACGTCCTCTCCTCCCGTTCGTACGCGGCGGGGAGCTCGGGGTCCTCGGGTAGTTGGACGGCGTCGAAGTCGTCGCGTGGTGCGAAGCGTAGGTTTCGAAGCCGAGGTTCTGGTTCTTATCTTTTGCGAACTGTTTTCGGCCCAAAAAAGTACGTTTTTCTGTGGTCAGCGAGCGCCTCACTGATGTAGCATGAGCGAGAGTGGTAGGAGTGAGGCGAAATGGGTGAAAGTAGGAGAAAAGTAGGTCGGCTAGCTCACCTTGAGTTCGATACTCCTTCCCTTGAATCTGATTCGATGTAATTCTTTCCAAGCCCTATGCGCGTCGCTCGACGACCGCATCTGCACGAAACCTGTCGTCGTCGCCGTCGCCCGACCATCAGCCTTCACCGTTCTCCATCATTTCTATTTACAGTTGAGTAGAGTTGACACACCATAGCCTTTGAAAGGCTCGACAGGAATGTCGACCCTCACGAGCGGGCCTTTCGTCTCGAACAGCGCGCCGAGCTCGCGCGACGAAGTGCCTTCGGCGAGGTTGACGACGAACAGCGTCCGTCGGTCTTCTGGCGCGACAGTGGGGCCACGAGGACGGTGATCGTGGTCGTGGTCGTGCATTTCTTGATGTAGTGAGCTTTGAGATGAGGCGAGATGGAGGTGGTGGGAGGAAGGGAAGGCGCGCCCGGACTTGGCGAGGAGGATTTGGGCGAGGACAGGCGAAGTTCGAAGGCCCGAGATTCCGCCGTCGGAACAGCTTCCAGCGGTGGACCTTCAATGATGCTAGAATGATGACATTTTTTTAAACTAAATACACCAAAATGAGCTTCTGCTGCCGCATCCAGACAGCTTTCACGTCCCTCGCGGACGTGGCGCAAAAAGGGGCTGCGTTTTGCTTTGCCGCTGAACGCGAGACGCTCTCACAACAGAGTGTGAAGCCTCGTCAAGATGCACCTTGCTTTCACTGCAAGATTTTCACCTGCTCTGTATCACGCCTCGCAGTCCTCAAACTCGAACACGCACTGAATGGAAGAGCACACGTCAGCCAACCGCGTCGCGAATAAGCAAGTCACCCAAAAAATACTTCGTAAGACCCTGATGGAAGAACACAGCGCTTAAGTCCCTCAAGACCCGAGCGACGAACAACAGCCTGGCGCCTGTGGCCGAACTTCGTCAACTCAAGCCTCCGGGGAGCTAACCACACGGAAGAGATGCAAAGCCCTCAAAGATGCCACATGAGTACGCGTGTGGCACGGCTTGTAGGTCCAATGACGTTTCTCGTAAGCTCAAACGTGGCGTTCAGCCCTTCAACATAACTGGCTACCGCCTCCACCACCGCCGTACTGCTCAATGTAAACACCAATCGGCCTCTGGCGTGCGCACATCGACTGGCCTGTCGAAGCCACTCAAAGCCTTACAAGTCAGTGCAAGTTCTATTTCCGTCCGATTGGTGTACATTTCACTCCGTCTACGCCGCTCCTCAGGCCTCACAGTCCTCAAACTCATAGACGCACTAAAGCCCCCCAAGGCTGCGTCAGCGTACGAACTAACCATCGCTCTAACAAAAAACGTACCTCATAAGATCCCGAGGGCAAAGGACAATCCTTGAGTCCCTTCGGACACAAGCTGACAACAGCAGTCCTGCGTCTATCACAACAAATTCCGTCAGATCCTCTCACATATCCAAAGCGGCGAGAACACACCTCGACCTCCTAGCTCGTGCAGATACATCAGGGGGTGCAGGTGTCGCAGCATAGCAAGGATCGTAGGTGAACTGGAGCATAGGCGTCGCAGTCGTG
Organism: Pseudohyphozyma bogoriensis; assembly: GCA_024364755.1. NCBI lineage: Eukaryota > Fungi > Basidiomycota > Microbotryomycetes > Chrysozymaceae > Pseudohyphozyma > Pseudohyphozyma bogoriensis. The sequence goes on from JALBUQ010000034.1 coordinate 117,199, forward strand.
AGTCCGAACGTGGCGACCTGTCCACCGACATAACTACTGCCTCCACCTCCACCGCCGAGCGCAGAATCGGAGCTGGTTCCACCTCCTCCTCCACCGTACCATCCTCCTCCGCCAGCACCTTGGCCATTACCTGAATTATCGGGTTGGGATGAGGATCCGTTTTTTAGGGCGATAAGAAGGAGGAATGGAGGGACGTACCGTTGCCGCCAACGCCGAAGGCTCCGTTGGGAGAGCCACCGGCGGTTTGAGATCCTCCGCTTCCTATAACGGAGCACTAGATTGTGACAAGAGTGAAACTAGCAAGGGGAGGAGGAACTCACCTGGATCATGATCAGCGTCCGTACGGCCAGATGCGCCGTCTGTGCCGGTCTCGAGTCCTGCACTTCCGCCCGATGCTAGTTGACAAAACGATGGTCAAAGCATTCAGTCAGTGAGCTTTGGGTTCTAATAGAGCAATTGAGACCAACGCACCGAAGAACGTTCCGCCACCTCCACCTCCGCCTGGAAGAAGGGTTCCCGTGCAGCCACGTAAGCTTCGTTCTAAATACGAGTCCAGGGGAAAGGAGGCTTACCAGCGACGTAGAGACTTTAGCGTTACGTTCTCATCAGTTCTTACCGTCCAATTAGAGTAAAAGGAACAGCTGACTGACCGGGTATAGAGCGAGCCGCTGGCCGTGGGGTCGAGAGTCCGGATGTCTGAGGAGAGGGTCCAAAATCAGTCTACGGATGATCAAAGAGGTGTTTTTGGATGCTTTCTCATGGACCTACCAGTAGCTCCACCTCCACCTGCTCCACCTGATCCAGCATTTCCTTTGGCTGAGTTCAGAACGACAGTTCCTCCGCCGTTGTATCCTCCCGCGACCGTAGCGGGATCAGACGAGCCGGCAGACGCGCCGTTCCCGCCTACAACGGCGTAGAAGGTCTGCGTCAAACGCGGCGCATTAGTCTTAGTCAAATGAGAGCGGTGATGGAGAGAGACCAACCTGGGTGACGGGAACTGAAGCGAAGAACAGCGAGGCTCCGGCTCCACCGCCATCACCGTAGGTCCCTGTACCTCTGTGGCGCTGAAGGTATCAGCTTTTGCTTCTTCTCCTTTTCTTTGACGACGTACACTCACCCGGTTCCACCAATCATCGTCAAGTCCGTCAATGTCGTAATTCCCAACGGAAGGGACACCAGAGTCGAGCCAGTCCCATATGTGCACGTCACGGTCTGATCGGCGGCCGTGGTGCAGAAAGGAGCATTGGTGGCATCAGGAGCGATACAACAAGTACTGGTCCCAGAAACGAGGTCCCCTCCCTGCAGCGTCGCGCGCCGTCAGTTTCTCTTCGGGGTGTCAGGGAGGGCGAGAGTGGGGTTCAACGCACTTGAGGACAGGACTGGCTGACGGCTGGTGAAGCAAGGATGGCGAAAAGCGTGAGAAGTGTCACTGGGCGAGAGACCGTCCTCATCTCAAGCAGTATTCTGTGGTGGTGGTAGGTGAAAGGAAGAGGCGAGAGAGAAGGGGAGGGAGTGATTTGCGACGACGCCCCCCGAACCCGAAAAAAGCATGCATCCATTCCTTCAGGGTTTTAAATTTGGCGACACAAGCGCGTGTCGGGGCTTCGAATTACCGTTTTGGTGAGACTGTGTGCTTCCCGTGTTTGTGGCTGCGCTCCCACCCGTGGCTGTGGTGCGAAAACGCGAAGAAGCGGGTGACTTGGATCACGCTTCGCTATCGGTGTAAACCCCACCAAGCTTAATTGAGGGACATTTCTATTTTCCAACCAAAATTTGTTGCGCCTCTGAGAGGTGCTTTCCATCGTCTCGCGGGTCATCAGCGGACGTCCGGCAGGGCAATCAAGCGTGCCTGACGGCTCGATCCGGCAAGCATTCCTGGATCCCGCGAACCTTGTTGAAGTTGATCTGTCGTCGAACCACGTACAGCAACAGGATTTTTGAGTTGTATGCAAAATACGAAGATGTGTAAGTACACTCCTTCGTACTGCCAGACAAGGAGGGTGCTAATTGTGTATGCTACAACGGCGCCCGCGATTCGAAAAAGCTTGTCCATCTCGTTTTCTCTCCCTCTCTCTCTCCCTCTTTACTGCACACAAAGCCACTTCGCAATCATCATTCGCTGAGAGCGCGTTCCAATGCTACCTCTTTCCTCCGCCTCAAGCCTCACACTCCTCAAACTCGGACACGCACTGCACGCCCGAAGTTGGGTCAGGAAGCACCAAGAAACAAAGAAAGGGTCTACTCACCTCATAGGAGCCTGATGGAAGAGTACAGTGTTTGAGTCCCTCTGGGCACAATCTTTGAGCAACGGTTCTGCGCCTATCAACAACAGTGTCAGCGACTGGCAAAAATGCTGACGTGGCAAAGAGTGTGGACCGTATCTGCTCATCCTGGCCCTCGAAGAGCCTACGGGTCCTACAGGCGCCGGAGTGGCAGTGTAGCAAGGGTTGTAAGAGAACTGGATCATAGGTGCGTTCCTCGTGAGACCAAACGTCGGGCTCAGTCCACCAACGTAACAGCTGCCACCTCCTTCACCACCGCGGTAGACGGCAACGGTACCAGGCAGCTGTCCTCCTCCTCCGCCGTACCAGCCTCCGCCACCGCCACCTCCATTGCCATAAGCTTTTTTAGGCAGGAATTTATGAGTACAGCGTCATCTCTGGAAGGTTGTATCTTGACGCACCCTCACGCGATCGCAACTCAAAAGTCACGATTACGGGCAGGGGTGAGTTCTCGCTGGTGCAATTCTCAACTCTCTCTCTGGCTTCTCCTCCCTTTGTTCTACTACTTTCGCTTTGCGGTTTCGCCTGCCTCCAATCTGCGCGCCTGCCCCACGCTGCAGACGTGATCCGAGCTTGCGGCGCGACAGACGGACGCGCTCGTCCTTTAGCCCCTTCAACAACTTTCTATATTGCTCGCACTACGGAGTTGGCCCATAAAACACATTTGATTTCACACAATTAATTTTCACCGCCATTGGCGCTGTCAGCTCCTACGCACACGAATCTCAGTCGCGCTTCCTTTATCATCATTTAGTAACACCCTCGTTCGTTCGTTAACGCACAACTCTCACGCACTATTCTCATTAAACCCAGTTGACACTGTTCTCATTCATCGCAGCGGAAAGCCCGGGTTTTTGTCGAAGCTCTTCGGTCCAGCCCTGATCCGCCTCCCGCTCGTTTGAGTCGTTGAGGTCCCGCCGTTCAGAGAGGCGACGACGACGACTCATGAGAACTAGTTGTGGTGTACTTTGAACATTGATGCGTGATGGTTTGCTAAGGTTGTGAGAAAGGCGAGTGGAGATTGATGTTGGCTGGCGACAGGGCGGGGTCCGTTTGGTCAGTCGCGTTCATTTGGGAGTAAGACGGGGACGACGCTGGGCTTTGTTTCATAACTACTCCTGGGAACGCAGTGGAGCTTATCCCGCTTGATTGCCAACAGGGTTGGGTAATGCTACATAGGCACTCGAGTGCGACGCGGTCATAGGCACACGTGGTAGTATCTGAAACCGACCAATCGATGAGTGTGAGCTTATTCTCGGATATCCGCATGGCTTGGATCTTGATTGAAGTTTGTCTTGTGAGAATGCGGTGTTGCATCTGGATGAACAGTTGCCGACACCCGTCGGGCAGGACAAGGACTGGTTTCGAATACCGCTACAGCAGGTAGAAAAAGGCTACGCGGACGAAGAAAAACTTTCGTTTGGTCTGTGTGAGTCGTGCAGCTTCAACCTCGTACGTTCTCAGACCTAAAAACGAAAGGGCGAAAAGTTCTGCTTTTTCATCTGGAACCGGTCTTCGAGCCGGCGGTGGTGGGACGCCAATCATGCCGACTCCTCGATCTGGTCAAAAAAAGATGACCCATCATTTTTCGGTGAAAATCATCTCCTAGTTTGATCTCCATGGTGTCTCACCGAACAGAGTGGTCTGCAAGGACCTCATTTTTGGCGTTCTGTCGGAACGTCCGACAAAGTGTGGCGGGTCTGGTTCCTGCCGAACCAGGGTTAAGGGTCGTTGTACCGCAGATGCCGAGTACAGAAGTGGCGATAGATTAGCGTGTGTACTTGAAAGATCGTTTGGTCCATGATTGTAGAGTTCATTGCCCCCGGGTTAGGTTTTCGGAAGGACCGTGGGGCCATCAAGGTCCGCCGAGGTCCCTGCGGTGAGCACGCACCGCCTCGTCTCCCCAACAGTTCGCTTCGTTCGTAAAGTTTCGGTTTCTTCCTCCGCTTTCTTCCTTCTGTCTTGACTTCTTTCATCCACTTCCTTCAGCACCAGAATGTCGACCGACTCCCCGCTCCCTGCTCCCGCCATCGTCCTAGCGGCGTCAACACTTCAAGAGACGCTCGGCAACTTCCAGATCCCCTCCAACTCGACCTCCTTAGACCCCATCAAAGGTCTCGCACCTTCTACCGGTGCTTCCGACGACTCCAAAGGCCCCTCCGCCGTCCCCGTCGCCCACCCCCCGCGGTCCACGCGGCCCGCCTGGCTGACTCTCGGCTCCGCCGAACCAACTTCTACTGCCACGACTTTTAACGATGAAGGTCGACCTAGTGGGTTTGAGTACATTGATCGGGGTACTGAGGATCGTTTTGACGGGAGGGGCTTCGGAGGGAGGATTACGGGCGCGAGGAGCTTGTGAGTTTCTTCTTCTTGTTGTTGTCGGTGACTTTGTTGTTGGGCATGGAGCGGAGGGATTGGACGGGTAAAATGGGATAAGGCGGGGTATGAGAAGGTGACACCGAGCTACGATTATGCGTGGAGCTTACACTGGCGACTTTTGGTTGAACGTGAACTTTGACGCGACCCACGATGTTGGGTGAGAACTCTTTGAGCGGCGCCCGTGCATCGCACGCGCCTCTCTTTTGACGATGTTTCCTGATTTTCATCTTGCATGCCTCGCATGGAGTAAGGGCCTTAGCTGACTCTCTTTTCTTTTTTTCCTACTTTTTCTAGCGAGTGGAACCTCCACGGATCCGCATCGCCGGCGACGCCGCTCTCGCTCACCAAGTCTTCGCACCAGACGTGGAAGAGGAAGCTTGGACCGACTGAGCTGAGCTACTACCTCGGCAGTCGCGGAGAAGGTCATTCGTCGGGCGTGAATGACATGTGCGCTGTGATTCTACTTTTGTGGCGGGGAGAGAGGGCTGACGTGGCGTTTTCGGCGGCAGGTACCTTCACATCGGTGCATACTCAGATGTGTATGCTCCCGGATTCAAGAATACTGACTTGACTGTACAGGATTCAAGGCCAAGTCGTCTCTGGTCTCTCCTGACAGGGTGTTGTCCATTTGGACCGAGCTTGTCACCCGCCACGGCTTGTTGGGCTGTACGGTCGAGTACGCCGGCTTCGACAGCGTGTACTTCGTGTAAGTAGCAATTTCTTGGTTCTTCAGTCTCTCGGCCTTAGTGTTTGGTTGTAGATACCACCCGCCCAAAAGCGAAGGCGCGAAAAGGCGGAGCGCTAGCGAGCTCATGGAAATGCGGACTGACACCAACGCCAAGGGTGAGCATCTCTTACCTAGGAATACCAAGCTAATTTGCTAATGATGTTTTTAGAGCTCCTTGATAACTACCTCAACGGTCCCCGCACCCTGTCCGACTCTCAACTCTCGCGCCTCATCATCTCGACCCCCGCTTCGTCCTTCACCGACAGCTCCGACGACCAAGAGTTCGACTTTTTCCTCTTCACGACTCACTTCCTCGGGGACGGTATGGCACTCCACACCTCCGCCAACGAGTTCTTCACCCTCCTCTCCGGCGACGGCGACAACATCGAGAAAGTCCTGTCGGAGTCGCAGTCGGCCCAGAGCGACAGTGGAAGCGACGATGGGATGGTCGACGATGGAGCGGGCAGGCTGGCGCTTCCGGTGGAGCTTAGGATCGCTCAAGGGGATAGGTACAGGCGACTCGCTTGGGCTGCAGCGAGGGTCGACTTTGAGCGCAACGAGGCGAAGCTCATCGTAAGTGTTGGTCACTCGTGCGGAGGCCGATAACGCGCTGACGTGGTCTTCTTGTAGGGCGGCCAAACCTTCCCTCGACCCGCATGCAAGTCCTTCGATCGTCACACCCTCGTTCCAACCATCTCCTACTCTTCTTCAGACACCAAGACGATCCTCGGGACGTGCAAGAAGAACGCGTCGACCATCTCCCACGCCGTCTTCGCGCTCGTCAACGTCGCTTTCATCCGCTCCGGGGTGGCGACGAACAAGGAGTTGCCGATGATGGTGTACTCGGCGCTTAATGTTAGGCCTTGGTTGAAGAAGGATGCTTGCGAGGATTGGTTTCACATCGCCATCGGATACTACAAGTGCGTTTGGACTTTTTCTCTTTTTACCTGTACATCGTGCTGACGGTAGTACTCCAGCATCATCCTTCCCTCCTTCCTCCCCTCCACCGCTACTCCGGCTCAGACTTTCTGGCAACGCGCGCTCGCGACCCGCCAGCAGACGTTCAAAGTCGTCAAGTCCTCGTTGCTGCTCTCGCGGACCAAGATCATGGCGCTCGAGCGCGAGAGGCGGAGCGTCGGGTTTGAGATGGAGGATGAGAGGAGGAGATTGGAGAAGCAAGCGAAAGGGGCTGCTGGGTTGGGCATCATGGTTGGTGGTGTGCCGCTCGTCGCGCCCGAGATGAAGGCAGTGGTGCGAAAGCCGGTGGTTGCGGAGAAGAAAGTGCCGAGTACGGCGTTGATGGGACTGTCGATGCTCGGAAGTGAGTCCATGAAATTTCATTTGCAATCGCAAGCATTTGAGCTAACCATCCTTCTGTAGACCTCGACGCGATGTACGCTCACAAGTCGTACACCAACCTATCGCTTCACACGTAAGCTCAACCCTCCCTTTGTTCCGAGATCACCGTACTGACTGCAATCTCTAGGCTCACCACGGGATCCCGTCAACGCCAAGCCGCCATCCTCCTCTTCGCCTACACCTTCGCCGGCAAGTTCTGGTTGTCGCTGGGCTACGACAGCCTCGGCTTCAAGGAGGGGGTCGTTGAGGGCTTCTGGGACGAGCTGCAGAAGGGTGTGGGAGAGTTCTTGCTTTCTTAGAGTCACCTTCATGACTGCATTGTGAGATGGACTTTCGTACATGGTTTAAAAGGCGTGAAAGAGAGATTCGACGAAGCTCGTCTAAAGAAGCAAAGCGGCGCTGTCAAGCCGCCTTGCAAAGTCACACACTTCGGAACCAGGACTCTGTGTTTTTCTTTATTGTATACTCTTTGAAGCTGGTCGCAGGAATTTTCCGGACTCGTCGCGTCGCGCTTAGCTAGAGCACGTGATCCTGGCGCGATCTCGCGTTCGACCGCATCCGCCGTCGATGAGGTGCTCGCCGTCGCCTTTTCGTCGGGTCGCTGCTTTGCTGTGCTTAGCAGGAATGGCGTGCCCAGGGAGTGTGGGCTACCTTGACCATCAATCCCTCTTTTTACTCTCCTTCCATCCGCTCTCTGCCGCTCGTCGCACGCAACATGGGGCTTCTGAGCAGAGAGGAGAAGAAGATTCGCGTGATTGTCATCGGCGGTGGTATTTCCGGTATGCACACTTTCACTGTTAGCTTAAAAGATCTCCGAAGGTGACCCGACTTGTTCATAGGCATTGGTCAGGCCATCCGGCTCAAGGAACGTTTGGGTGACCGCCTCGAACTCACTGTGAACTCGTCTGTTCTGTTGGCTGAGAGTGCGAGACTAAAGCAATCCTTTTCAGGTCTACGAACGCGACCCCGAAGCCGGCGGAGTCTGGTACCGCGCGCTGTGGCCGGGCGCCGGCGTCGACGTTCCGATCCACTGGTACGCGCTCTACAGCGACCCCAACCCCAACTGGAACAAACGTTTCGCCGAACGCAACGAAGTCTTTTACTACTGGCAAGGCCTCATTCAGAAATACAGTGAGTCGCGGAAGTGTTTCTCTGCATCACGTCCTCTGCTCTTGCTTACAGCGGAACACAAACAGACATCCGAGACAACTTTCAGTTCAACACGATTTTCGTGTCTTCGTGGTGGAATGAGGAGACTCATACGCACACGGTCAAGCTCCAGAGGAAGGGAGGGAAGGAGTTTGAGATCGAGACGGACTTTTTGATCTCTGCGACTGGGCCGCTCTCGACGCCAATCACGCCGAACATCCCGGGACTGGAGACGTTTGAGGGAGCGAGTTTCCATAACCTCCGCTGGGATCCCAATGTGGTGTTGGAGGATAAGAGGATTGCTGTGGTTGGAAATGGTGAGTGGCACTTCCTGGTAGGTCCCCACTTATGAGTGATGCTGACACGTTGTTCGCTGATGCTGACACGTTGTTCGCTTGTAAGGGTCATCCGGAGTCCAGATGGTGGTGCGTCGAAGTAGCGCAAACAAATGGCCTTTCTCTGAGCTAATGTCTCTTTGCACAGCCTGGATTATCCCAGATTCCCGGTGTCAACCTCACGCACTTTATCCGCTCAGGAGGCTTCTTCGTTCCTAAGGGTGAGTTCAGGAGCCTACTTGTCTTCTCTACATCAGCTCCGAGCGCTTAGACTCCTTACCAGTCAATACTTCTTACACCCCGCTTGCGAAGTGGGGTTTCCGCTGGCTGCCTGGCCTTCGGTTGGGCCACCGTTTGCAGATCTTCCTACAGGTGAGCAGAATTGTGAGGATTAGTAGTCAATGACAGGCTGATTCTCCTCTTGAGTGCAGTTCTACAACTTCCCCGCAAAAGACAAGGAGAAGGCGGAGAAGGTGAGTGTCGGTCTTGTCCCGCTTCGCACACGTCAGCTGATCGTTTTCGGGCTGCAGGACCTTCTCGCGTATTTGAGAGCAAAGGCGCCAGAAGAGTACATTGAGTGAGTCAGCCTTCCGATTACAAGCAAAATCGACCTGACACACCTGTCATAGTGCGCTGCTTCCGACTTACCGTAAGCACGAAACGGTGCGCCGATGGCCTGAAGCTGACACGTGACTTGCACAGCTCTGGGATGCAAGCGTACTGCTCTTGATGGTAAGGCTCACCAACTTATCATACTTTTCTGTGGTACTGACCGCAACCTTGATCAGCGGGATGGCTCGAGTCGCTCCACAAGCCCAACGTGTCGCTCACCAACTCCAAGATCGTCAGCGCCGACGCGACGGGCCTCAACACCGCCGACGGCAAGCATCACAAGCTCGACGTCATCGTGTTTGCGACTGGAGCTGCTGTGCCTACTCTCGGCTTGGGTTTGAGCCAGAAGGTTTACGGTACGGCTGGGCAGGAGCTCAGCCAGGTGTGGAAGTCGAAGGGCGGTCCGGAGGCTTATCGGAGTATCGCGGTGCCTAGTGGTAAGCTGTCTTCCGACAATTATAGCTTTTCATGCTAAATGTATTTCCTGTTAGTGCCAAATTACTTCATCGTCCTGGGACCAAACGGCATGAGCGGCGCCTGGGGCCACTCATCGGCGCTCGAGACTGCGGCGATCGCTCGCATCATCGGAGAGGTGAGCCCGCGTTCTCAGAGAAGGGTGTTGTCGTTGCTTATCTGGTAATGTAGGTCTTCGAAAACGGAGGTACCTACATCGCGCCCAAGGAGGAGGTCACCGCCCGCGAGAGCGACCGCACTCAGGAGCTCCTTCGTGTCACGCCGGCAGCTTCGACCGCTTGCTCGAACTGGTACCGAGCAAAGATTGGTGGCAAGCTTGTTCATCAGGCAGCTTATAAGCCTTGCAAGCGCCCTATTCAGTTCACTACTGTGATCCCTCGCTGACCTCCGTAATAGTGGTCTTTTGGTGGCTCATCCGGAGCTCTACGTGGAGTCACTGGATCGTCAAGGGCGGAGGAAGCGGTCAGGTGGCCGAGGAGATCGACGTTGGTTTAAGGATTCTTTTCAAGAGGGTTGTCAAAGCGACCTTGGCAGTGCTTCTTGCCGGTGTCGGTGTAGCCACGTATGCCCCGGGTCAACCTTTGGCGTTTATCAAAAGGGTTGCGCTTCATTAGATGTGTACTGGATTTACAGAGTATCGGCGAAGCATGTAATGCACCGACAAGTCCAAAACGGAGTGGACTATCGGCTTGATTGTAGCGAACTCGGCAGTAAAAAATCCTGGCCCGCCCGAGAGGATAACTAAACAAGTCTTCAAAGGTATTCTAGCCGTGCAACAACTCGTATGCTGAATATGGACCCTCAGGACAGTCTGCACTCGCCGCCAATGAGGGTAGCCCCCGGAACGCAAGCACCTGTAAACACCGTCAGCTGAGAAGAATACGACGGGGAAGCTGAGCTCTAAACTCACTGATCAAACACTTGCCATCAAGACACTCGACACTGTCGACAAAAGGCAAAGCTGAGCAGTCGGTTCCACCGGACTAAAAAAATCGCACCACGTCAGTGGAGGAAAACGAATGAGACGACGTGGAAAGACGCACCAGCTCAGTGCACCCACCGCACCTTTCCAGAGATGCTTGCGTGTCAACGCACTCGTATTCACGACCTCGCATCGGGCACTCTGTAAGTCCGAGACGTTTGCAGCGGTTGCCGAGGAGGAGCTGCGAACGACGACGACGCTCGCGCGCCTGAACGGCGCTGGGCCCGCCGGCGCAGTATGTACCGTCGAGGGAGAGGTAGTAGCTGAAGTCATAAGTCTGGTTAGGTGCAGAGCGACGACAAAAGTTTAGGAAAAAGGGAGCGTACGGCGCGTTGCAAGTTAGGACGCATTCCACCTCGTCTGGATTGTTGATCGGACTGACAAGCGGGAGGGTGAGCGTCTTCAGCTATCTCTGTTCAGCAGCAGTCTTACCCAGTGGTGACACAAGTGGCTGCTCCGTTGGGGTCGGTCGGACAGGCGGTGTCCGTCGTGGTTACGCCGGAATAAGGAGGGGATGTGCCCAAATCGCCCTGGGTGATGGAACTTTGATGAGTACAATAGCGCATCATGGCACAAGTGCTCCACTTACCTCCGTCGCGCAGACGCAATAGATAGACATTGTGCCAGAATTGTCGACGCTACTTGTGGCCAGGATGGGTGAATTGCCGGAACACGTGTCGTACTGAGAGGATCGAACAAGTTGGCAAGCCAGTCAACGGTTTAATAGAAATAAAGCTCACATATGTGGTGGTCTCTGTACCACTCGAAGTCTCGCATTGAGAGCTACTCACGAGCCAAGGTGGTTAGCATCGTCTCGTGCCTCGCCAGCGTTTGTTTACGCACCCAACACACGGTTGGCAAGTCGCCGACGACACCTGTGAAACGGTGTTTCCCCCGCTGTCTCTTGTGGTGTCCGTAGTGAGGATGCAAGAGTCCGCCGCTGGGCACAGGATGTACGCCGAAGGGTCCGCAGAGCTGGCCACGTCTTCACTAGTCTGCATGAAGAAGTGCCCACAACGCGTCAGCCACGATGCGCCATCTTCTTTGTCTCATAGGAGGTGCGCTGTTTTTTAGACGTTTCAGGAAGCCCGGTGTCACATACCTCACAAGCGCAAGAGTTGGTGTCGCCCTGAAAAGCGTAGAGGCCGTACCCCGCTCCCGAGCCCGAACAGTATGAAGGAGGGTACTCGCTTATGGACTGAGAGGACGGAGAACTTCCCATGGTAAGAGGAGTGGGCTGGAGAGCGGTGCAAGCGGTTCGGTTTACAAGCGGATTCTCGTCGTCCGAGCAAGTCGCGGCCACGGCGGAGCGTGTTGTTTGGGCGGAGGGCGGGGAGGATGTGGGAGGAAAGAGAGCAGCAAATCTGACTGCCACCTCCCAAGATTTTCATGGAGACTAAAAATACCGGGGTGGAAGACACGGGCACATTTCTACGGATCGAGGGGTGCGGTGTCTCGAACCTTCCGTTTCGGGCGGCCAGGCACTCCCGTCGACATCCACGCGTCGCGCCACATCACGGCTTCCGATGTCAATGCGCTGGGGTTAAGAAGGTAGAGAAGTACAAACATCAGCATTCCTACCTTTTCATGGTCCATAGCAGGAAGCGCTCACATACTCTCCCTCGAAGGGGGCCTACAGAGCCCCGTTGTGGCTGTGGGACATTTGCCTTGAGATGGTACCACAATATTACACGGGAAGCGTGAAGCCCAATGAAGGGATCTGGAACAGACTGAAACCGCAGCGTTCCGATTTGCGCATGCCTGACAACGATCAGTACATACCTCCCTGCTTCCTCGGGAGACACTCCGGCCGAGTGTCACCTTTGTTTGCTCACACAGCTTGGGCAATGTGCTGCTCGTGGCTAACAAAAGACGTGGCTGATGATTGGCCTCTCAAGACCACGAGCAAACGTAAAAATAGGGTCTAAGCGTGCATTACAGTCACCCAGGTCAAACAATTAAATACTCCTCGTTACGACAGGCGGCACTCGCCGTCGATCAGCGTCGCGCCCGGAACGCAGGCACCTGGCCAACACCGTTAGCTCGAAGAGACATTGTCACTCAGCTCGACTCTGGATTACTCACTGATCAAGCATTCACCATCAAGGCATTCGACAGTGTCCACAAATGGCAACGACGAGCAGTCGGTTCCACCGGACTGAACCTCATTGCGTCAGCAGGCTGTACGGCATGAGACGGTATGAGACAACTCACGACACTGCTGCATCCTCCACAGCGCTCCAAAGAGTTTTGGGTGTCAATGCACTCGAAATCACGGCCTCGGAGCGGGCATTCGGTGAGCCCGAGATGTTTGCAGCGGTTGCCGATGGCGAGCTGGGAACGACGGCGCTCTCGCGCTGCAGCGGTCGTAGGACCACCGATGCACGAAGTTCCATCAGGTGAGGGAGAGTATCTAATGAGAATGTTTTTTAGGCCACAAAGAGGTCAAGAGTAGAGGGAGCGACGTACAGCGCATCGCAAGCAAGAGCAATGTCGGCGTCTCCCAACTGAAAGATAGACGGAGCGGCGACCGTTCGAATCCTGACAGTAAAAGTCAGCGGTGTGTCTATATCATTGAATTGAGCTCAGTACTTACTCGTTGCTCACACATGAGTACATCCCGTTGGAGGGATTCGTCGGGCACGCGGTCCATGTCCTCGTCTCGCCGGATCTGGGGTAGTAGATGGGTTCAAGCTGGTGAGAAAATGAGGTCAAAACTTGGGCAATATAGATCAGTTTGCAACAGAAGACAATTACGCTGTCGGTGCAGGTACACGACTGGCCAACAATGTTTCCGTCCGAGTCGGTCGTCACGTATTTAGCCATCAGATAATCCTCGGTGCAGTCGTTGAGCTGACACGACGTATAATGACCTGAGTCAGTTGTCAAGTCGAAGCATAGACCCCGTACTTACATAGCCGTAAGCAAGGTTCTCCAAATTATCCTCGCAATCCGCTCTAACGGCGGGGGGAAAAGATCACGGTCAGAAGGAGTGCACGCGCGGGCATCAGTTGTCAATCGCTCACCCGACGCATGGTTGACAATTTGCCGCGTAGGAATTTGAAGGAGGATCGACAAAGTAATTGAAGGTGTACGAGCAGGATTCCGATGACCCGCACTGGGTGTATCCTGCGGCGCCTTCGTAAGTCGAGGTATCCTGGACAGCAGGGAAGGCAAGGGGGAATGTCAGCGCGGCTCTGGCCTCCTTCGGTGAGCACGCTGATGACATGAAAAGTCAAAATGTCGTACCAGGCATGCGCAACCGGTGCCGCGGTCGTTGGTGTTCATGTAGGCAAAGAGCGCCGTCGATCCGGTGCAGGTACTCGAGGCGTACGCCGGCGTATAAACCGTGACTATATGTTGTGACGACTGAGACATGTTATATTGAGTGGATGAATGTAGAGGAGGTGGGTGGACGTCGATGTGACCGCACTGTTTCTGCGCGTCTGAGGCGAGGCAACGTCGATGCGTGTGGTTTGGACGGAGGGTGAGGAGGAAGAGGGAGGAAACGGAGGAACGTTTTCTCCCCTTCTTCCCTTCAGAGTCGCAAGTCTCCCGAATGGAGTCACAAGGTAGAGTGGCTTGGGAATGCGCCGCCTGCCGTTTACTGGGCCGTCAGGCACGCCCATCCCGTTGCTCGGCGCGCTGACGGACGTCCGCAAAAAAGGTCGGCGCGCGAAGCATGACTGTTACAGGGGCTCAAAAAGCTGTGGAGATTGATGGTAACGAAATCTTCCATCTGTATGTTTTCGAGTTCCTCAGCAACAGTCGTTTGAAAAGTCACGGCCCGCTACAGTTCGACGGGCTCGGCACACGGGAGCGCAGCCGAAATTAGACGCGGGAAGCCCAATCCACAAAGCCGTTGTTGATCTCTGAAAAACGTTTCAGAACTGAGATTATTGGAAAAAAAAGGGCTATCTATGTATGCAGGTCGCAAAAGCAGCCATGCTGCTTATGGCTGTGAGCGTCGGTGGATCAGCATTGCGCCCGGAAGGAAAACGCAAGCATCTGTTTGCTTCTCTCAAACGTGCGCCTTCCCGCCACCTCGTCTGAACCCGATTCCGCGCTTATCGTCCATTTGTTCATTCGTCCCACTGCGTTGTCAACCTCGGAGCAGACGAGTGTCCTTGCTGAAGGCGGCGCGCCACCCAAACCGGCGGGTTTGTTGTAACTTTGAGGCCACTCACAAACGCGTTATGCCGCATCGTGCAGCCACCCAAGAGCACTCTCTGCTATTTTCTACGCAATTTCAGCCAATTCAGGTGGGGACATCTCAGGGTCTGAGAACGCGTTCCAGGATCCTTGACCCAGGCCGACGTGGTGTCCCTCCGCAGGAACTCGCGCTGTATGTCACCCCTCTATCAGGAGCGCTCAGTGGGACTCTAGCGCCCTCTTTAAGAGCGTCTGAGGTGTTTGAGAGACTTCTCTTCGTAGCAGGGATGTCTTTTCCGCGCGACTCTGCGCCGGCAACGCTGCTCATGCGGTCGACTATGTGCTCGCTACAATCACGGAGAACTTCAAAAGATGAAGGGGAAGAGAGAAGGAGAACTTCTTGCATCTCCCCGTATGCATCTCATTGTATGCACCAGAGACACAGTGTTAGTTTCATCCCTAGACCGACCACGGTTTGGCTGCGCCGCCTGATACTGTGAAGCAGCGGTAACCTCAACAGCGGTAGTGAAACAGGATTTTGCGAGTATTTTGATCCTTTGATGGCTAAAATGAGCTTCGAGGGGAGTGACGGAGCAGGGAGATGGCCCACTAGCAACCACGTGGCTCAAGGTCCGGCGTGGTAGGCAACGAGAAGCTGCACGTCCTAAAGCTCCGAGCATTGACCATCACAATGTACTTTTTCAAAAACAATTACTATCAAAGCTGCTGTAAACAACTTTGACTTCTCGAACTGGAAGTCCGCGGAGCAGCCGTGACTTGGCCAGATCGCGGTCAGCCCAGCTTGTCGTTCAACGACGACGACGACGAACGACGAGCCGCAACCCGCCCGCGTCGCGTCCAAACTACACATAGTTGTCACTCATACAAAGTGCATCAAAGGTCAATATGTCGACTATCCCGTTGTTCCCGCCCCTCCCCGCTGGCTCGACGCTGAGCGCGACGTTTGCGCCGTCCTCATCGTCGCTCGCGCTCTTTCCGTCGAAATCGTCGTCGTCCGCACCTAGCACGACTGCGAATCCTTCTATTTACTTTGCGTCGTATGCTTCGCCGTTGCTGGAACGGCGCGAGCTTGTCGTCGAAGCGTTCACGCTGTTTGGATCTCTCCAGGTGCGTTTCGTTCTCTGTCGGCGTGCGGGGAAGGAGGAGAGCTGATGCGGGTTGTTTGGGGCGAGTAGAAGATTGTGAGAGACTGGAAGGAGGAGAGGTCGTTCAGACCGCAGGCTCTGACCGACGAGCTCGACCCAGCGTTGGTGCAGTATGTTGGGAGAATCTCGCGCCTCTACCGTGCTGCACTCGTCTCACAACTCGCTGCTATTGAGGTATGCCTACTTGATTTCTTTCACTATCCCTCTCGAGCTGAACTTTGGCGACAATACGACTGCAGAAGGACGACTCGTTGGACGCGGCCGAGAAGACTGCTTCGCTGAGCCACCATGCCAACCTACACGCCATCTTTGCACTCACAGAGATCCTCTATCTCCCTTCTGATGGGCTCGGTGAAGGTGTGGTGGGCGAAGAAGTGCTCGACTGGGTCAACACGGTCGACAGAGGTGCGCTAGCCCTCGCACTCAAACCCCTCCCCACAGACGCACCCAGCTGACTCTCGCAAGTTCTACCACAACCACAGCACCCAGTGCAGAAGACGGTCGTACACTCGCCTCCCTCGCTGCACCATGGGAATCCCCACTCTTCTTCCCCTACCTCACGACCCTCGTCCTGCGCTCGCACATCCTCTCGACCATCTCCCTCCTCACCACCCTCGAAGGCCACCCATCCGAGTTCGTACCCGCCCTCGCTGGAATCTTGAAGGAGCTGTTGGGAAGTAGACCTAGGAGTACGGAGTTTGAGAGGGAGGACGAGTTCCTGAGGAGGTGGAGGGCGTGGAAGGCGGCTGTTGCGGAGAAGACGAGGGAGTGTGAGGAGCTGTTTGCGCAGGCGGAGGACGAAGATCTTGGTCCGTTTCTTTTGTCTGTTGTTACTGAGCTGCTGGGAGGGAGGAAGCTGATCTGTAAGCGAACAGACGAAGACACGCGCCTCTCGTTCGAGGCGTTCTTCCGCGTCGTGCTCGAGATTCTCGCCGGATCGCAGAAGCGAGTTTTGGAAGCTAGCGAGGACTGGAGAGAGGCTTTGGGTGCTTGGGGCGTGTGGGTGAACCCTGGAGAGAGGCGTGAGGACCTTCCGTGCGTTTCGCTTCCTCCTTTATGGTTGCGGTCGAGTGCGGCGAAGCTGATCATAAAGATACGCACGGTAGTGGAACTCTCAAGCTCATCTTGGATCACCACCCTATTGACTCCACCGTCAACGAGGAAGCTGTTCAAAGCGCCCTGATTGTCGGCGACGTCGTTCGCGTGCGCCCTTTCGTCCTGCTCACGTGACGTCTCTTCCTCTTCTAACGGCCCACCTCACCACCAGGCACTCCAACAATCCCACCTAATCTCTTTCTTCCTCTCCTCCCACCTCTCCGACCTCCTCTACCACATCGGCGTCGTCCCCTCCCCTCCCGCCTCCCTCCCAACCACAGGACTACGGGACTACTTCCTTATGTCTTATGCCGAGGAACTGCGAGCTGATCCAGAACTGTGGAGGATCGTCGTTGAGTACTTTTGTGAAGCGGGGGAGGAGGGAAGAGCGAGGGCAGAAAAGGTGTTGTTGGCGGTGGATTTGGATAAGGTCGAGGTTGTGGCTCGGGAAGGCGTGGTGCCAGCGGGAGAGGGGCAGGAGAAGGTTGAGAGGAGGACGGTGGAAGATGTTGTGAGGGTTGCGAGTCAGCAGGGGATGGGCGAGGTTGTGGAGAGAGTGTGCAAGGTGCGTTTTCAAAGGGTTTGGGATGCGGGGTGAGGAAGGGGGTGCTGATGTGCGGTACGGTGATGGCAGATTTACGCGGAAGTACTGGTCGGTCAGAAGAAGTATGGCGAGGCGATCTCGTTCTGCGTGAGGGCTGGAGACCAGAAACGGATCGCGAGGATCGCGGAGAGGATGTTGGATGAATACGTCGAGAATGGTTCGTTTAGTTCTGTACCCGCATTTCCTCGCTCGCCTACCTGACGCTAACTGTATCTTCTCAGGCCAAAATTCCTTCATCCACCACGTCGACTCGATTCCTACATCCCTCCTTCGACCACGTCAGCGCTCAGAAGACGGAATGGACGACGGCGAAGACGAGCCCGATATTGCGGCCACCAACCCCAGACTCGAGTTCCTTGCGAGGTACCGCGATTTCTTCGCGCTGTATTCGAGAGGAGAGAGGAGGATGGCGGCGGAGTTGTTGGTCTTGCTGTTGACGAGCGGGATCGCGCCGAGGAGATTCTGGGCGGTTATGTTCTTGGATGTCGTGCCGTTGCTGCAAGGTGCGTTGACGCATTCTCTTCTTGGTGTCTTTCCCCTTCAGCTGACTCGGCGGTGGTGAACGAGCAGCGCCCGAAATCCTCATCCCTGAATCGTCGACGTATGAACTCCTCCGCTGCCTCGAGGAGATCACTTCGCCGATCGCGGTTGCGGGAGAAGACGTGTATGGGGACTTGGTGAGCTTGGGCAAGATTGTGGCGAAGCAGGAGGGCGAGAAGGAGGGAGTGCAGAGGGCGTTGAAGCAGTTGTCGTTGGTTAGGGGCGCTTTGGCTGTGTGAGTCGCGCTTTTTTTCTTGTGGTGATCGGTGAAATGAATGGGCTGATGATGTTTGGTGTGTGCAGGCATTTGGGAAGATGTTGCTCTGCGTAATGACGATTGGGAATCTTAACGACACGTCGTCGCACTTTGCATCGCTTTGCTCTCTAACGGCGGTTTGTACGAGAGGCTTGTGTGCGGCAGGCTCTCAGCAGGACTTACTCCAGCTCTAAGCTCTGCCCAACAGTAAACTATTCCTCCCCGCCATGTCTCCCGCGTGTTTCCGAGTTCTGTCCGCCGTCGTGCCTCGCTCGGACTGTTCCGCTGTCAGTCTGAGATGTGCCCGAGGGCCCTGTTCGTGGTAACTGGTCCAGTTGAGATGCAGTTGTGCACAGCGGACTTACTCACACATAGTTTCCGAAATGTGTTTCAGTGAGGCGCATTTTGGTTCGGAGAAAATGTTGAACTCGTTGAGCTGGAGGGTGACGAATACAGCTTGTCAGCAACTTGTTGCGTACTGAAGAAAGTACAGTCGCCTACCCTCAACAAAATCAGTCCGCAGATAGACTGTGCTGTTTTGCATTGGGTGTTTTTCTCCTTCTTTTTTCCACCGTCCTCAGAAGTGCGGATCACGTGGATCTGATGCGTCACCTCAAGCGTAGGGTTGATAGGCAGCTACACGGACCAGGCTCAGCGGTGCCTCCAAAGGAATCAAGAAATCACATACCTCTGTACTACTCGTCTCCCTCCATTCAGGTTTGTCGGCCCTGACGAGCAGATGAAGTTCCCAGTTAAGACCCTCAAGTCGTGTCGTGTTCGCTTGAGTGCCGTATGCCGGAGCCGTCTGATACGCGAGAGAATAAGGGAATCTCCCTGCCAAAGCAATCCGGTACGTTCTGGTCTGCACCACGTGTATTAGCTTACTTTGCGTCTCTGAGAGCGGTTCGGACGAACCGAGTTCGGTACAGCTGAGGTGTGCATGGAGATCGGGCCGTGCCACGTAACGGTACCGGAAGCTTGTGCACCGTTGTGGGCGGATCCGCCTGCGGTAGCTGAAGCCGATGCGCTTGAATTCTGGTGACTGCGAGTGTCGGTGATGATAAGAACAGCTTCTAGGGGATCTATCTCCCTGTTGTAGAAGAGTTAGACCGGCAAAACCGCCCCGTGTAAGACAACAATTTACGGTTTCAGCGAGTGAATGGCTTCCGACCAACGGAGTCGAACGTAAGACCGGTGGAAGTGGTATCCAGGGAATGAGACTGCTTCAAGCGACAGAGTAGCTTTGTGCGCAGTTGTCGCTAACCGATTCCCCTCGGGATGAGGAACAAGCTTGGAACAGCAAAGAACGTCGCAGGTCAGATCAAGCCGAAGGTGTGAGGTCAAGTCAGATAACACACCTTTAGAGCTATGAAAGATCTGGCCACAGACTCTACGTCCAGGCTCTTCGCTGTGCGATTCATACTACGTTCACCCGTCCCACGCAGGCGGTTCTTTGCGCTCCTGATCGGCCGGACGCTCGTCAGGCAAAACCCCCGAGAGAGAACGTGATTTTTTCCCTTCCATATAGTAGATAATTGGAACCCCATTCCCCACATTTGGAGCAAATTCACCTGTGGTGGAGATGGCAGACGAAGAATCACTGAAGCCTGCACCCCCTTGAAATCGAAGGATCGAGTCCGCGAGGATGTCGTCGTGTTCCGAGCCCTCGAGTCGACTGGGATCGAATCTGCGGCCTTCTGGGAGCTCTTCAAAGTTGGGATACCAATCATCCTCTTGATCAAATGCTGCCCCGCGATGACGGCGCTTCCAGATCGAGCCAATCCTGTCGAGAAGCCAGCGACGGACTCGGCCATGGCGGCGACCAGGAGAAGGCTCCATGCCAAACTCTACGCCGCAATACGGCGGCAGGAAAATCACTGGACTTCCAGAAGCGTCTGCGAGCTCGTGGCAGAGCTCCTCCGAGTCGAAAGTCGACTCTCCGAACGCGAGGATGCCGCACTCCTTCGGCTCGAGCCACGTCAATGAGTCGGACCCGACGGCGGCGAGAAGGAGCTCTACGCTGGAGCACTTGTTAAGCTGATTGAAGAGCTGGGGTTGTCTCTCTTCTATCGACGTGAGGAACGCATGAGCCTCAACCGGCCAGACCTGCTCGACAGTGACGAGCTCGGGCGTCTCATTGGCAGTGGGAGAGCCTGGAGCGGTGCTCGTGGTGCTGCGAAGCATCGTGGGAAGCAGAGTTTGCAGTAGAAGAAGAGGAGTGTAAGTTTGCTTAAGGCTTTGTTTTTAGCACGACTGTTGGGAGGGGTGGGAAGAAGTTCGCCACCAGCGCAGGGTGAAAGGAAGAGCGGGTCGGGATTGTGAACGGGAGTAGCCATCGCGGGGACAATGGAAGCGGGATGGAAGGCAAAGGAGGATGCGATAAAGGTGTAGACACGTGGAGAGAGGAAAGCGCTCCAAGATGGCGAAAGCAGAACAATGGTCTGAGTGTAGAACTTGTGAGGAAAGGAACATCGGAAGGGGCGGTGCAGGCGATCATGACCCTCCTTCGCGTGCCAGAAGCAGTTGAAAAGAGTTTTGACGCTTTTTCGATAAGCCGTAAAGATAGTTGCTCAAATTACGCCATGTTTTGGAAGCTCACACCGATTGTTCTGATTGAGGAAGCTTTCGATCATAGCTGACGTGGCGGTGGACTGATCAGAGTGGCGTTGTGTTGTCTTCACATACACCCGTGAAAAGAAAAGGAAAAATACCTTCTCTTGTGAGCAGCCTACATCGTTTCACGGTGTGAAAAACGGTCAAATCCACGTGTCTCGTGAGCTCGCCAGCTGGAGTGCCGAGGATGTGGGATCAGACTTTCGTACGAGGGCACCCTTTTGCCCGACCTCAAAAGGGGAGCGGTGTATTGAATTATAGTCTATTGACTAGTTCAAATGATGCATCTTTGTAAACTGGGCCGAGTCACGGTTGCGTGTCTTTGTCTTGCCGCCTTCCTCACACGCGTCTGGGGAGCTCAGAATTGTGCATTAGATTGGCACATTTTCAGTCTATGTACAACATGAATCAATCTACAACTTTTTCTCAATGCACTTAGAAAGCGTAGTCTGGAGAAAAACGGTGAGCAACTCTTGTACGAAGAACGAATGGCAGTGAGAACGCACCAGAGTCGTCGAAGCAGTCACCACATCCGTTGCCGTCGGAGACGCAGACGGCGTGTCCATCTGAAAGGCAGCGGGATAATCGTAAGCTTCGAGCGTATGGATTAGTTCTGAAAGAGCAAACGTACCATCGAACTTCTGCATGGCGTTGACCTTGTTGGCGCCCGTGTCGCCGCATCCGAGAAGACCGGCCGCGTTCTGGCGGATGGTCTCGCTGCTCGCGGTGATGTCGAGCGCGGCAGGGATCTTGGTGGAGGGTCCAGTGACGTAGACACAGCAGTTCTGTATACAAGAAGTGAGTAGAAGTCCTTTAGGTAAAATTAAAAAACGAATGCACCCCGAAGCAAGCCGCGCTGGGGAAGTAAGGAGCCAAGGTCAACGGACGTCGGAGGAGCTGCTGAAGGGAAGCACTCACTTGTAAGCGGGGTAGTCGTAGACGTTGGCCAAGACGTTGGTAAAGTGGCAGACGTTGTTCCAGTTGAAGCTGCCGAAGAGGGTAGGGTTAGAATCGTCCCTTGCCAACTCCGAGCCACAAGTATCAGCACTCACGCAGCGTTCCAGGTGTCGACGTCGCCGGTCAAGGTCTGGCAGTCGCTAAGGGTAGCGTCGGCTGGAGAGCACCATGGCATTAGATGAGAACGTGGGGTGGAAGGAAAAGAAGAAGCTCACAAGTAGTTCCACAGTGAACGTCGGTGTTCTTCTTCTCGATGGGGCCGGCAGCGGAGAGGCCAACGAGGGCGGCGACGGAGAGGATGGCAGCGCGGTTGAAGAACATCTTGGGGTAACGTGTAGGAGAAGGTAAGATAGAGAGTAGGGTCTCAAAGGGCTGAGGCAAAGTGTGTGATGGAGAGAAAGAAGAGAGTCGTTCGTCGACAAGGACGCATTTTATAGCCAGCCGACAAGCACGATCGGCACCAAAGTCGTCGCTCACCGGGCTTGAGGGTCCCTCGATCGTTCATTCTCATGACGAAGGAGGTTTGAGAAGTGCTGCACCATTTTCTGCCTGGCACCAGACGTGGCAGAAATTACGTTGAGCGTAGCGGAAGGAAGCAATGACGGGGTTCACGACCCGGGAAACCAACGTGACGGTCCTCGACTCGTGAACCTCGCTGCATGCACGAATCCAGCGAGCGAGACTAATAGTGTAAAACCTGCCAAACGTGGAAGGAAACGGTGCCATTCCGTCGGTCGCACTACCTGTAAATGCTCGGAGTAAAGTCGATCGCTCCGCCGGTCGCCGTCACTCGGCTTGGCGAGCTCGTACTAGTGGAGCCGGTGTGGTGTGTACACAACCAAGACGCATGGAGTGACTTTCGAGCGCAATATGACGCGAACTGTCGCAATTTAGTACAAACTAGATGTCAGAGCCGAGGGTGCTCGGGGACAGGAGTGCTGGCACCCTTTCGAAGGGCGGAGCAGTGCGCACGTGGCCTTTACCTCTCGCGCTGTTCCCGCCTTGTATTTCCACCAACAGCAATGTCGAATAGAAACGTATTGGTTCTGCTCTACTCCTCGTGACAGAAAGCGGGACAGCAAGCTTGAACGATTTGCAGGGCTACGTGGTTATATGACGCGCGGTTGATCCGACAGGCTTGCGGTCGAACTCAGCACAAACAGCTCACGCCTGAATGATTTGAATTGCCTTGGTGTACCTCACTCTCTACAGGGCACGTTGTTTGCGACCACTGGTACCAGCAGACGCGTCCAACATGGGGGTCGCCAAGTGTTGCGCCTCAGATGGCCCATGTGGTCCCAACGGTGGAAGTTCAGCACTCGGAAGGAGGGTGCTTCTGACTGGCGATCTCTACGCACCACACGTTCTCGACTTCTTCACGGAACCGTCATCCCAGCCTTCCACCTCGTCGGCACCTTCCCGGCAGCGGAGCTATCTTAGGTCTGATCTTGGCGGTGTGCCTGACCCGCAAACAAGAAGCACTATTTTTATGCCGTGCCCCCCGTGCTCCGGCGGGCTGGCAGCAACCAGGCTGGCGTGACGATGACGAAAAGTGACCCCAAGGTGTGCAACGAGCGAGGTCCAGCGCCCGTGGCTCTGCCCAACTCCGAGCTCGTCGGCAGCGCAAGGGTCGCTTCGCGCGGGCGCATACGCCGACGAACGTTCGCCCTGCCACTTTGCCAAAAGGTGACCTTGCCGTCACGATGACATACCAAACTAATGTGAGCTCGGATGTGCGATTGATGGAGAGGGTTTTGAACGAGGGAGCGGTACGAAACTGCGAGGGTCGGTTCGATCGTACCCAGACGAGGGGTTTAAATGGATCTGCAGACGAGGGACCACCCTCTTCTTCCTCATCGCTCCATCCCACTTGCGCTTCAATACACAGTCCTCCACCGCACCTCACTCTACATCATGCTCTCGTCCACCCTCGCCGTCACTTTCCTCAGCTTCCTCGGTGCCGCCAGTGCTACCAACTACTTCAACACCGGGTGAGCTTCCTCCCACTCCTTCAGCTTTGAGTCGACCTCTGATTGCTCTTCATGGCCGTCTAGAGTCCACTGTGGCACCACGAGCAACGCCAAGCTCTCTGACTGCCAGGCTCTGATCAACGACCAGGCGACGTGGGACGCCGGTTCGTACCCATCAACTTACATGAATCATGAACAAAGCGTATTAACTTCGGAGCTCATACACACAGCCTGGGCTACGGGTAACTCTTGCACCTACTGGAACCTTGGCAGCATCGGTATTGCCTACAACATGGCCGTGAGTTGCGCTTCCTTCCCTGCCCCGTCTTGGCCGGGTTCATCGGGGTTCAGTACTCTCGCAATGGGGCAAAGCTGACCTTGACCTGCTTTCTTTTCGCCACTTGAATAGTGCCATGGAAACTGCTGGTAAGCTTTCAACCTCCCCTAACCCCTCCCATCACCCCAGAGCTAACGAACCGCCTCCTGCGCCAGCGTGTATGCCGCCGGCCGTGCCTCCGGTGTCGACTACGACAAGTACACCACCCAGTCCGAGGCTGCCGGTCTTCTCGGATGCGGAGATGCTAGCTCCGACCAGATCAACGCTCTGTTCGTCCTTTCGTTTGACGACACGTCGAGCAGCACGTGACTGACGCTGTTCTGTTTACTTTTTTTTTTTAGCCAAACCTTCAGCGACCACGGCATCTGCATTTCGGACGGCAACGGCTGCGGCGGTGAGCTCACATCCTCACTGCTTATCTCTCCTTTCATTTACTGATTTCTCTCGGAATGGCAGACTGCTTCGACGACAGCGACTTCACCGTCAGTACTCCTCCTTGCCGCCACGCACACCCTCACGTCTAACCGGATTATTTCCACTTTCTACAGAAGCGTCACCTTCTCGTCAGTGACGACCGCAAGGCTGCTGCCCGCCGCTCGCTCGAGGAGCACGAGGAGGCCTCCGCCGCCAAGGAGCGTCGCGCTGTTCGCTTCGCTCGCGAGTAAATAACTACCTGAGTTCAGCGAAGGTAGAAAATAGACTGTTGTCCACTACATGTAAATAATCATCCATGACTCTCTATTGGAAAGCGCCCGACACGAATCACTGCTGCTACAACAACATCCGTTCACATTCCTTCATGGCCGAGAGCCCGGCTACGTGTACGACCCCCCACCATCCCACATCGCTGCTTCCCCCGCAAACTGACTCCACGCCGTCGGCTGACCCTCGACCGTCGTCGCCGCATCCGGGAAATGATAATGATCCGCAAAGAACGGGTCCGCGCTCCCATTGCCAGCCCACAGATCGTAACCCTCTGCTGGAGTGAACGTCGGTTGACTGGGGTGCCAAGTAAGGAGGGTTGGTGCTGGTGCTGAGTAGGTAGAGGGGCCGAACCGGTCGCCGCGAGCTTCCTGACGGCGGGAAAGTGCTTCGATCTCCATCTGGACGCGAGCGGTCGGACGGGCGAGACGCTCGAAGGCCCAGCCGACGGTGTAGAGGATTTTGAGGATACTAAGCACGGCAAGTGATTAAGTGACCAGCGGAGGAGACGTGGGCCGGAGACGTGGGTGAGGTACCGGTACGCACTTCTGAAGAGCCGTAAGCTTGACCTGACACGTGTAGCCCAGCGCTGGATCTCCCCCATCTGGCAAAGGAGCAGGGTACAACCAGAAATTGTAAGAAGAACTGATGTGGAAAAAACTGATAAGATTGAAAAGTCTCACCCTCCGTAGCTGGTGTATCGATAATCACATCAATAGCCATGAGCCGCACAAACAGCGTCTCAGCACCCCAAATCGCAACTGTTGATCCAGCGTCAGCGAACGTTCTTGAGTTTTAGTCGTGAAAATGCAAACCTACATCCATGACTCTCCGTCTTCCTCATGATCAACCCCACCGCCTCCAAAGACGACGACAACGCTGCCGCCCTAACCGACGCATACGTGTTCTGTAAGCGAAACCAGTACGCCGCTTCGTCCGCCCCGACGTGCGCTTGGTGCTGCTGTTCGAGACGGGACTTGACGGTGCGGTAGAGAATAAAGATGAGGGAGAGGCGGAAGACGGCGAGGTGGGAGATCATTACGCCTGTTTGGGCGCGTTAATCGTGACGTGGCTCGTGAGAACGGGCCTGTGAAAGGACGGCGTACGAGCTTCCTCCTGACCTTTACTGTCGGACATGAAGTCACAAGCAGCAGCGAGGACGGGAATGGCGGTGCCGGCGTGGTTCAGCTCCGCCAAGGTGTGTCGAGCGGCACTTTCGTCGAGCAGTCGTTCGGCCCGAGCTTGCTCTACATCACAGAGGAAGGTCAGCATTCTGGTCATCATCTATCCAATCAGATCGCTCACTGCCAGTGAGAGTGTCACCAATCTTTCGTGCCACACTCGCGAGGTGGAACACGAAAGCGATGAGGAGCGAGAAGAAACGTTTCTGTGGCGCGGGCAGCGTCGTGATGAACCCCGCCTGACGGAGCTGTTCCTCCTGCAGAGCTTCTGCAAGTGGAGCAGGAGACTGACCCGGCATGAACGGGATGTCAGAGGTCGTGAAGCGTCTGCGAACCCTCATCAGCAACCACAGTAACTTCCGTAGGGACGGGAGAAGCTCACGGTCGACGCCCAAACCCTGCCGCAGCCCACATGTCACGGATGTAGCCGATGGTGCCAAGCTTGGCTTTCAGCTCAGCTTCTGTTGTGCTCCGTCCCGAGTCTTCCACCAGCTCCAGGATGTGGGAGGAACACGTGTCGGCGAACTGGCGCGTCAGCGTGTCCTCGTGCGCAGCCTGTGCTTCTTCACCTGGTGGTGGAAGGGCCATCAGTGGACTATTGACCGACAGAACGGACAGACTTACACTCGGTGAGCCACTCTAGCAACGACAGTACCGACACGCTCGCCGTGCTAGCCTTCCTCCACACTCCCACCGCGTCGACCATAGCGACGAGCTGTGCCTTCAACACCCGGCACGCATCCTCTCTCCGACTGCCCCACTTTCTCAAATCCTCCTACACCACCACCGAGAAACAACAATATCAGTATCCCTTCCCTAACCCGAGCCAGATTCCCACTCACCCCAACCACGAGCGTCTCTAAATTCGGCGCACTCGCCCCCCAAGCAACAGCGGAGAATCCGACATCCGGGCAGCAGCAGCGAGGAGTGCGTGGAACGACACTTGGTCCATTGGTTCCATGTCGGTGGAGCGGTAGGACGCTTTCTCGAAAGCCGCGAGGAGGCCTTTCGTGTCGATGTCTTTGAGCGGGGAGCTGGCGAATCGGGATACGCCTTCAATTGATGGACAAGTATGTCAGCTTGTATACATCCATGTATTGTAGCCATCACCTGCAGGTAATCAATAGACTCACAGCTTAGCACGGAGGCCGCCAACACCCGTTCTAGCTCCGTCCCCGCGAGGTTGTCCTCAGTCCCGTACTGCTGCAGCTTGTGCAGCTTCTGTACTTGATTCAGTGATTCCTCCAGCTCCTCTGCCTCCTTCTTGACGCCGTACAAGACCCTGCGCCATCATTGAGCCGTGCATGAGCTGCCTCCGCTCGTCCTCCGCCAGGGAGTGTTGCCGAGGAACGAAGGGAACTCACTTGGCTTCCTCCAGTCGCTTGCCAGTCCTGATTCCAGACTTTCGTTTCTGGTACACTGCTTCGGAGCATCTGTGGCCAAGGAGGATCATCAGCTCCAACTCCGACGGACGGACGCACACCCTCGGCCATCTCATAGAGCGCGAGCTCACACAAAGTTCTTTCTGGCAGCTCCCTGGAATTAGCATCACACTTCGACTTATGATGATAGTCACTCACTTCAAACAGCTATTGCAATCAGCGTTCCCCGGTTCCCTTACGCACTTGACCCGCCCTATATTGTTTCGCGGGCGATCAGGCTCCGCCGCTCACCGAGCTCTCGCCAACAAACCGAAAGGACATACGTAGTCGGCAGACGTTACACGATTTCATGACCTTCCTCGATTCCTTCCCTTCGCCTCCGCTAGCCGACGTTGAGCTGGACGAGGTCGTAGCTGTCGACGTCGAAGCGACCGGCGGAGGAACTAGAGCCCCTCCTCGGCCACTATGTGATGAGGAGGACGAGGGAGAGCCGGAGGCGGAACCAAGACCACAGTGGTGACTTGAAGCATATTCCGACATGTTGAGATTGGTGGGAGGAAGAGGGTGGAGCAAGCGAGGTCGTGCGAGATTCGCGTTGCGGCGAGGGCCAAAACTTGGCGCGTTCTGCGCAGGAGGGGTTTGGACTGAGCACCGCCACCACCACGCGTGGGTTGAGTCACGTTCTGAAAGACGTTCCCTTAACGTTTAGATTTGTTGAACCACGAGAAACAAAGGTGGACGCTTGTAGAGGGGCTAAAACAAAACCCTCCCACTGGACGCGTGGACAACGATGTTTATTTCCCCTAGCTACCTCCCAACGAGTCTACTCTATCATCCTCCGAAACCTGTCAAAGCAGACCCTTTCACGACCTCCTCCACCACCTCTTCTTCCTCCCCTCCTCAAACACCTCTTTATCCATATCGCTCCCCGCTCCGCTCATGTCCATCCCGTTCCCAGAAAGCTCGGGGTGGAGGCGGACGGAACGGTCCGAAGGGATGTAACGTGATGGGTGCGAGAGGAGGAAGAAGTATGTACAGATCAAGATAGGGAGGGTCTCGAGGCCGTAGTCTGTTTATTTGGGTGGGGAATGTTAGAGAGGGAGGGAGGGGAGGAGAGGGGAAGACGTACACCAGGCTTCGCGGGTGAGGAGATAACCCGTGTTGCCGGAACCACCCTGGACAAAATGACAATAAGGTTAGATCCGTTCGAAAGTCAGCAAGGAAAGGCAGCGTACGGAGCCAAACTCGATGGTGCGGAAGATGCCACGCGTGAGAATCAAAGCGGTGCCTATCAGCAGAGGCCGGGGTGAGCAGGAGGCTTTGAACCGATAGTGAAAAAAGTAACGCACCAATGTATAGAGTGTAAAGGCACAGAGTCCACTTCCCCTCCCTTTCACCAGCTCTCTTAGCCCTCACTTGATCTATCAGTATGGACACGTCAGCCTTCCGCCCAGCTCCACGCACCACGAAGCCAGGGCGCAGGTGGAAGACAAAAACGCACAAATACCAGCAAAGATGGCAAAGATACCGAAACTAATGATTTGCACAAGGAAGCCGACGATCAAGATGGCTTTGGCGATGTGGTAGAGACCGGTGTTGTCGGAAGAGTAGAGCTGAGCGTGTGCGTCAGCTGGTGTCTGCTATGGCTAGCGGAGGCAGGAAAACGTACAGATCCACCACCGCCTTGGACGAGGAAGGACTGTTTTATTGTAGAAGTTAGCGTCGATGAGGTCGTCAATGAGGTGGAGGAAGAGGGAAGGGGGAGGGGGGGGACGCACAATCACGTCAAAGACGACGAAGATGAGGGTCACTCGTCGGGCTCTGACGGGAGAGTACTTCTCGCCGACGTAGGTGATCAAACGTCCAAACACCACTAATCAACAATATCCATCTTCAGCTTGGCTGGGGTCTAATACATCGGTGGAGACGGCCTACTGTCTAAACGGGCAGAACAGCGGCATCAGCACTCCTCTAGACTTGCCCAAGACAACACGAAGACTCACAATGCGTAGCAGCCATACACGCTGGCGCCAAGATGATGAACAAACTGCGATTCCCATCCCCAAGAGAGAGCACTCAGCTTCCGCTCGGCGCCCCGCCCGCTCTCATCGGCGATAAACCACACGCACCTCTGGATGATGTAGTAGAGCAAACCCTCCTTCCTCCCCGTCGGGTGTGCAGCTGACAACCTCCTGAAGATATATCCTACAGTTTCTCCCAGAGCACCAAGGCAGAATGGCCACATCTGAGAAAAGCGTAGGACCGGCGCCAAGGACGGGTCAGTCGTCTCGTCTGGACCCTGACGGGCACCTCGTGCTTCCGCGAGAAGGGGGGTGGAGTTCGCCACCATGACGTGGTCCAAATGATGGAAGGTGTGAAGGGAATGTGTGGAAGTAGTGTGAAAAGAAAGAGACAGCCGACTCACATACCAAGACCGCGTGCGCGCCATGTAAACCACATGCGCGACGAACGCGACGAAGAACAAGACGGTGCACACGATCGGCAACGTGAACGACGGGTTGTACCCATAATACCTCCACGTGCTCGTGTCTGCTCTCGCTAGGATCTCGTGCATGTCTGGCGGAGGTGCTGGAGGGGGGCGGAAGGAGATCGTACGAGCGAGAGAGGCGGCGAGGGGACGAGAAGAAGCGAACTCTGCGCCCGCGATCTCGCAGCGAGTCCTCGTGGGAGCGGAACCGACGAGATTCCCGACATCGAACTCTGTTGCTTTTTGTTGTTCTGGGCCCTCCTGCCACGTCACCAGGCTTTGCTCCTGGTTTTCTCAAGCCATGGCGATGAGCTCTTTCTCTTGAGCACTTTCTGATCGCGTTAGTCTACAATCGTTGTCAAACTGACACGTAGCACTATTTTGTGGCCCGTGCGGAGTGGTGCCGTGCCGGCACGAATGAATGGCGTGTGTAGCCAGTCAGCGAAGTCTCCTCTTGCGCTTCAACCACAACTCACCATATTCAAACTCAAAATGCCGGAGGCTACGCCTCTTCTCAAACCGAATGCAACTACTCCGCTACCAGTTGGTCAGATGCTGGTGCTGTGTTTCATGAGGTGCGTGATGGGATCCGCTGGAGCGCGGTCCATTGCGCGACTTGGTGGGTCGAAAGGACGAGGGCTGACCTAAATACTCGTGGAGCAGAATGACAGAGCCGGTAGTAACAACTATGATTCCTCTTTTCCTGGTCGCCCTCATCCGCGACTCTGGGGTGACCAGCGATCCCAAGAAAGTCGGGTACTACGTCGGCGCCATCGAGACCGCTTTCGCCCTGGTTTCCTTCTCCACCGTAGTGGGATGGGGTCGGCTGAGCGATCTTTGGGGTAGAAAACCGGTGCTCATTTGTGGGCTGGCGGGGATCGGGAGCGCGACGGTGTTGTTGGGGTTCTCGCACCGGTTTGCGTCAATATTCGTCATTCGCGCGGTCGGCAGAGCGTTCAATGGGAATGCTGGGTGCGTGGTTGCTTGATTGAAATAAGACAAGATGAACTGAAAAGAGCTCCGAGTGGAATAGGGTCGTAAAAACGATCATGGGCGACATCACGGACGGCACGAACTTTGCCAGAGCGTTCTCGTTCATCCCGCTGTCTTGGTAAGCGACAAGCTCCATCGAACGTACACGAGTTCGGAAGGACAACAAAAACAGAGCGTTCACGAAAAAGACTACACGCAGGTCATTAGGGTCGATCATAGGCCCAGCGCTGGGCGGGTTTCTCGCCTACCCAGTCACCAGCTTCCCCGACGTATTTGGACACGTGGAGCTGTTTCGCCGCCATCCTTACGCACTGCCGTGTCTTGTGGGAGGGCTTGTCACCTTGACGGGTACTCTCATTGGCATTGCGTTTTCAAAAGAGGTGAAGCATTCAGATTGCATTTCTGCCATTGTTTGTTGACATTTGTTTGATTAGACGGTGTCGCGGACGTCGGAAACTTCTCCAGGCAAGCTAGAGAACTCCTTTTTCCTCATGCCTTGTATCAAAATTAATCGTTTCTATCCAGCTCAGGATATCGAAGGCGGCTCACGAGCACCCAGACCACCACCTCTCTCAGAACTCCTCACGCCCTCCGTCATCTCCGTCCTTCTCGTTTTTGTGCGTTCACTCCCGTCCTACGCTCCATACGTCCACAATTAAGAAAAAAAAACCACTCAGGGCCTTCTCTCCCTCCAAACTTCAGCCCTCGACGCCGTCTTCATCCTCTTCGCCTCCACCTCGATCCCGAACGGCGGACTTGGCCTCCTCCCCTCCGAGCTAGGTACAGCCCTAGCAGGCGGAGCGGCCATCAAAGCCTCTGCACAACTCCTCATCTTTCCGCCGCTACAGCGGAGATTTGGCACCATAAGGTTGTATAGAGGCGTGGTGATGATCTATCCGGTGGTGTTTAGTTTGTTGCCGGTGATGAGTTTGCTCGCGAAGCGGGAATGGGCGATGGAAGTGGAGGGGAGGGATGGGAGGGTGAGGGGTGTGATGTGGTGTTTCTTGGGGTTGAAGGCGGTGGCAAGTATGGCTTTTGCAGCAAACAACCTACAGGTTAGTTCACTTGGCGGGTTTGGTCAGGGAGGGCAAGGCTGCTGATGAATCGTTGGGCAGGTGACGACGGCGGCACCGTCTAGACGGCTCTTAGGGTGAGGGTACTACTTCAGGTACTTTCGCAAATGTGTATACTGAGATCATTAAGCCTCACAGAACCTTGAACGGACTCAACGCAATGACCGCCTCCGGAATGCGCGCGATCGGACCCGTAAGTCCCATTACGTGTCCTCCCACACCCTTCCAAGCTCACTACAGGAAGACTCTCTCAGCTCGGCGCGTCCGCACTCTTTGCTTACTCGACCTCCAAGAACGTTGCTGGAGGCTGGCTGGCATATTACGTTCTGATGGGGCTGTCGGTGTGCACGGCAGTGTCAACGCTGTTGCTGAAGGACCAGCATCCAGAATGGCAGAAGAAGGATGAAGAGGCCGGACCTGGTGTAGTAGCTGTGTAGAACCCGTTTATACTACGGACGATGTCGATTTAATTATTTTCAGAGACGCTATCGGTCGCTGCAGTAATCTTCCGCCGAACGCAACAGGGTCGTTCCAATTCTCGCGCGGCCGGCGCACGCCCCATGGCCTGTCTCCATCCTGTTCACAGCCTCCGAAGCCTTGTCATGAACTTTTAAAATAAGTACACTACCACGTATCACGCGTTTCGGGTGACATGTTGTATTCGTTTGTGGACCGTGCGCGAGGTCCCGTGCCGCGTGCCGGCGCGAATGCCGTTCGGCATCCAGCCAGCGGCGTCCCGACCTCCTCTTTTCTTCTTCGACCACAACTCGCTACATCCAAATCGGACATGTCGGAGTCGACACCGCTCCTCAAGCCAAGTCCGGCCACTCCACTGCCAGTTGGGCAGATACTGGTGCTATGCTTCATGAAGTGAGTCGTGTTTGTGTCCATCGAAGCGCCGGTTCGGCCGTTGGCGCGTACGCGTGACCCCTGGAAGGTACGGAGGAATGCTGATGAAAGGCATATGAGTAACAGACTGGTGGAACCTGTAGCAACGATGATGATTCCGCCTTTTCTGGTGGCCCTCGTCCGCGATTCGGGCGTAACTAGCGACCCCAAGAAAGTTGGATACTATGTCGGCGCGGTCGAGACGGCCTTTGCGCTCGTGTCTTTTGCCACAGTCGTTGCTTGGGGGAGACTGAGCGATATATGGGGGAGGAAGCCGGTGCTGATCTGCGGGCTGGCCGGGATTGGAACGACGTTGGTGCTGTTAGGGTTCTCGCATGGGTTTGCGTCAATATTCGTCATTCGGGCGTTGAGCGGAGGGTTCAATGGCAATGTCGGGTAAGTGATCGCGCTGTCAAATCGGACAGTAATGCTGAGGCTAGTTTTGATCGTCCACAGGGTTGTGAAAACAGTGATGGGCGACATCACGGACGCCACCAACTTCGCCCGAGCGTTCTCCTTCATCCCCTTATCTTGGTAAGCAGTCGCCACCAAAAAGCGTAGATTTTGTCTCAAAATTACCTGATAGGTCGATGGGATCCATCATTGGTCCTGCACTGGGCGGGTACTTGGCTTACCCAGTCACAAGCTTCCCCGGGGTGTTCGGACACGTGGAACTCTTCCGTCACCACCCCTACGCGCTGCCGTGTCTTGTGGGAGGGCTCTTTACCTTAACGGGGATTCTGGTGGGCGCTTGCTTCTTGAGGGAGGTACGTTTATCCACTCTACACTTGCGAGCGGTCGCTCACTCGGAATGTTCAGACCGTATCGCGGACTTCGGAGACGTCCTCAGGCAAGCGAAAACATCGTCCCCGCCTAGCTTGTGCTGATTGATCATATTCAAAATAGCGGCAGACATTGAAGGGGCCTTACAACCTTCTAAACCTCCACCTCTCTCAGCGCTATGGACGCCACCCGTCATCTCCGTCATGCTCGTCTTCGTAAGCGCTCAACGCCCTCCCGAATACCTACACCCCGCTCACCATGCATATCCATGCACAGGCGCTCCTGTCGCTCCAAACACTCGCTCTCGACTCCGTCTTCATTCTCTTCGCGTCCACCAAAGTCCCGGACGGAGGCCTCGGCCTAACCCCCTCCGAGCTGGGCACCGCCCTTGCCGGCGCAGGCGCCATCAAAGCCTCCACGCAACTCCTCCTTTTCCCTCCCCTTCAACGCCGACTCGGCACTATTCCGCTGTACCGTGGATTGATGGTCATGTACCCCTTCATCTTCGGCTTGTTTCCCGTGATGAGCTATCTGGCGAGGGAGGGAAGGGGTGAGAGAGCGAGGGAAGTAATGTGGGTGTTTTTGGGGATGAAAGCGCTGGCTAGTATGTCGTTTGCGGCGAATAACCTTCAGGTTAGTCAAAAGTTGTTCGAGATGACGAACCGTCATGAGCTGATCAACCGTTGTGAAGGTTACGACGGCGGCGCCTTCGAGACGTCTTCTGGGGTGTGTATAACTATTTCCACTTTTTTTGAGCCCTCATGTCTGACACCCAACTTCTTCAGAACCTTGAACGGACTCAATGCGATGACCAACTCCGGAATGCGAGCAATCGGACCCGTAAGCCTCATCACGTGTCCGAGCTCACTCGCAAGCGAACGCTGACCGGACTTTCTTTAGCTCGGTGCATCCGCACTGTTCGCATACTCAACTTCCAATAACATCGCTGGCGGCTGGCTGGCATATTATGCTCTGATAGGACTTTCAGTGAACTCAGCAGCGTCGACCCTGTTGTTGAAGGATCAGCACCCGGAGTGGCAGCGGAAGAACGGGGCTGGGGGAGCTGATATCGCATAGGTCTGTCAATCAACACATGTGATAAGTCTTACAAAAAGAGTAAACCATCGGTCCCACGACGATGATGCACCGCATGCGGCTTCCCGCCGGTCTTCGTTCCGTCCAGCGCCTCACGCGTCTTCTTGCAGAGGATGCGTTGCTTTTTCCGATGCGGGCTTTATCTCAGATTACCTTTCGTGAATCATGGCGGAATGGAATGAAGAAAGAGTGTGAGAATTCAGGTTCGGGGTGAGCACGTGTGGACGTCGCGGGCAATGGTTCCCACATACTGACGATCGGGTCGGACAGCGGCGTGTGCTCACTCAATTCCAGTGCTATCCTGATGGGAATCAGAATGCTATTTGCTGTCATCCTGTTCGCCATCCGATGGCTGACGTGTTGGCCTTTCTCGCGCAATTTATCGGGGGTCCCGTACTCGCTCAACGAGCCTTTGCGATGAGGCAGAAAAGAAAAAGGTCTTGATGACAGTCAACAAAATAACAAGCACAATGAAGGGCAGAAGAGATAAGACTATGTGATACAAATCCCGAGCTACAATCCTGTACGAGTCTGATTTGTATGTATACGCTTGGTGATAAGTGACGCCGCCGTGAGATGTGGGGAGTGCAGGACCCTCCGCCCAACCGCCGAGCGATCAAACGCTGTCAAAAGAACACCATCAGCATTCCAACCTATTAACGACATCCAAGAGGTAATGGAGCAAAACTGACCTCGCTTCCCTGACCTCCGCACCGGCCTGCCCAGCACTAACTTGCGCCGCTCGCAACCCCTCCGTCCTCTTCTCAAACGCCCTCCTCGTCTTCCTCCTTTGTCCCATCACAAACCAAACTCCCTAAACACCCACAAAAGGTCGTCAGTACACCTTCCTTCACCTCCACAACATCCCCCTAAAAAAAACGAGGCTAAAAACGCACCACAAGCGCGAGCAGCAGCGCACCTCCCAAACCCACTCCCAGGCCCACCCCGAGCTTCTCGCCATCGCTCAGTCCCCCACCACTGACAGCCGACTGGGTAGCGGCAATACTTGCACTGCTGAGCGCTGCTGACCCTCCAGTCTCGTACACCGAGATGAGGGACCCAGGGACGTCCGAAGGGCCCAACTGGGCCGTAGTGGATGGCGAGGACGCAGATGCGGTCGGCGACGACTGAGAGATGGACGAGAACGTCGTGTAGGCTGACATTATGTGATGATTGTCAAAGTAAAGAGAGTTTTTCCAGTGGGAGGGGGCGATGAGTGTGGTTTGTGAGAAAGGATGAGGCGGAAGCGGCAGGCGGAGCTCCAAGACGGGTGGAGACTGACGTCGCCGGATTCGATCGAAGCGAGGCTCCCAGGTCCGTGGAGTTTGAGGAGTCACGTGGCGATAAGGGTGACATTTTGAACGAGGAAAAAGTAGAGATGGTGCAAGGAAGTTGTTGCTAAATGCACTGCGACGTGAGGGTTGCTAGGGGACGTAGGAGACGTATCTACACAGTGTTTGAGGAACTCGAAAGAGATGATGGAAAGAGAGAAGCCCTAAAAGAAAAAGAAAAACGTAGACACATAAAACGCTGGGAGGTAATCACTAAAGCAAGTGTCCACAAAAAGAAAGAAATAAAAAGTCCAAATCCCACCCCTCCACACTCTAGTTCACACCTCTCCGCCCGAGGGCCAACCTCCCCCCTTTCGCCCCTTTCCCTGTCCCTCCGTCCTGCAACAGGGTCCCTCCAGTCGTGGTCGAATGCGTCGGCGCCAACACGATAGGCTGATACCCCCTGACCTCCTCCAACGGCACCGGCACGCGGTTCAACGAATCCCCCCTCTTCCTCGGCGTGATGCTCCCCAACAACGGCGCCGCTCTATCCCCCTCCATCGACGGCCCTCTCGGCATCTCAACAGTCGAGGAGAACGTCGCTGCCGAAGGAGGGTTCGGCGAGGCGTTAGGCGAAGTCGTCGGCGAGTCTTGCGAGTACGCGTCGATGATGTCGGCCGATGGACTGCCGTCCGTACTTCCGCTTGACGAACGTCGGGCTGAAGGCCGACCAGGACCTCCATGACGCGACGTCACCTCGAATCCCGACTCGTGCTTCTGGTATTCTGAGACGACCTGGGGAGGCGGATACGAGTCTCGCTCGACTGGCCGTGGTCGCTGCTGCTGGCCGTGCGAGGGAGTGTGAGCTTGCTGAGGCGGCGAGTTCTCCGAAACAGGCGCGACGTCGAAATGCTGAGGCTCGGATCCGAGCGGCGGCGAAAGCTGGGGCTGATTCGACGACGCGGCAAGGGAGGGTCGTTGTGGGTAGTAGTGCGACGGCTGAGGGCCCGAGGAGGGCGGAGGCGCGCCCTCGTGGTACTCGTACTCGTTGTTCATCTGCTGATGCTGCTGGTCGTACTGAGGCTGCTTGATCGGGGTCTCGGCGGATCGAGCGGGAGAAGGACTCGAGCGATTCGACTTGGTGAGTCCCGGCCGCTTTTGAGGGGCGTCTTCCGGCGCGCGAGAGACGGGTTGAGGAACGGGGACGGGAGCAGCGGCGGGAGGAGGCGTGGGCTTGTTGATGATCGAGAGATACCAGAACCTGTGATCAAGCCGCAGAGTCATCAGCTACTCACTCACGCAGTGGAAAGAAGAGAGAAAACGCACATCAAGTTCGAAATCAACACCTGCTCGTACAACGGCCTCCTCGGGTTCGCCAGCTTGATATGCGACAGGCGATACACCGCCCTCTCGACATGAATCGGCAGTCGATAAAAGTTCATGTACGTCCCGTTCGGCATCAGCGCTCCCGACGCCGTCGGCGGGGGCGGCGGCGTCCGAGGTTCCGGTGAAGGCAGAGGGGAATGCATGACCGCGGCATTCGCCGCCGCCTCCCTCTCCTGCTGGTCCTTCTTCTTGCTCCCGAATAAGCCCCCAAAGAACCCGGGGGACTTCTCCCGCTCCCTCTCCTTCTCCGCTCGCTCAGCTTCCTCCCTCTCCCGCTCCTTTTCCTTCTCCGCTTGGGCCCGGGCGGCCTCGACGACCTTCTCCATCTCGGGGATTTTCTCCTTCTCCTTGCCCTTACTCTTCCGCTTACTCCCCTTCCCACCATCATCACTATCCTCCGCATTCGAGCTCGAGCTTTTCCCAAGTCCCAACCTCGCCCAACCACTCTTCTTCACGCTCCCCGACTTGCCAACGGACGGCGTCGGTGATGGCACGGGCGCTGGAGGCGGAGAAGGGGATTGCGGGACGGGCTGAGCACGGATGAGCGGCGGAGGAATGACGGAGGGCGCTGAGAGTGGGATGGGCGCATAGGGACTAGGCTGAGGCTGGTGGTGCGTTGACCAGTCGTAGTCCGCTGAGCTGGGACTCGGAGCGGCGGAGACGACGGGAACGGGCGCGGGCGCAGGAACAGGCTGAGGCGGTGGTGGGGAAGAAGGTGAAAGTGGAATGGCGGAGTTGAGGTGAGCTGGGGTCGCAGGGAGCGGCGAGGCGAGGGCTGTAGACGTCGTCGGGGGAGCAGGAAGAGGCACGTCGTCCTTGTATTCGAGCACCGGCGATGCCACCCCGTACGGATCCTCCTCCTCGTCCTTCTGCGCGACCTCAAAGTGCTGAACCTCCACCACCGGCACCCTCGTAACCACCTCCTCTTCACTGCCCCTCCCATCCACTCCCTCGCTCTCCGCACTCCCACTCGGACTCCCCGTTTTTCCAGTCTCCTCAAGCGACTCGAAGCTATTATCCGCACTCGCTCCACCAAGATACTCCAGATCCTCGGCACTAGGGCTCGAGAGATACTCTTGGCTCGTATTCCTGTTTCGCCGAGAGGGACCGAACCGCGAGCTGCCGATACCGACGACTCCAGCTTTCCGGATTTTGGTGCGCGCGTTGCGGCGGAGGATTTGGCCTGGTGGGGGGACGATGAGAGGCGAGTCCGGAGATTGAGGGTCGTCGGAGGTTTCGAGGGGCGAGTCGGAGATGGTCGCGAGGTGGACTCCGGCGGCGGCCGCTGATGGAGGGTGGGCGAGAGGATATTCAGTAGTGTTAGCTAAACTATCTCCAATGAGAAAGAAGGGAGAAAAGGAAACGCACCAGCAGCAACATGACTGGGATTCAGACTCAAGCTCCTTCTCAGCACACGCCCCAATCTCTCCCCTTCGCCCTCAGCATCATCCATCACGCCCTCCGCCTCCGCTCTCGCTATAAAACGCCGTCAACCGACCCCAAAAATAACCCGCAGAAGCCCAATCAGCATCCTTCCTTCTCCTTACTTCGTTCTTTCACTCCACAACAGACTGAAAGGAGAAAAAACGCACCAGCCAACATCTCCAACCTCTGCAAATCACTAATCGTCAACTCGCCAAACACCTGCCCTCCTCTCGCCCCCACGCCACCCCCAACAGCACCCGGCAGCACCTCTCTCTCCTCGCCTTCGCCAACTCCATCACCACTAGCAGGCTTATACTCCCCCCTCAACATACTCTTCTTCCTCCCTACTCTGCCCCCACCACCACCCATACTCACTCTCCTCGCCAGCGCACCCTCGCTCGTCTGTTCCCGAATAAACGCTTTGAACTCTTTAGGCGCGAGTTCCGGATGAAGGCTAGCAGGGAGCCAGAAGAGGTCTTGGGAGGCATGAACGGCGAGCGCTCCGTCCGATGTTGTAGTCGGGAGAGGAGGTGAAGGCGATGGGACGGGGAGCGGGTGGTGAGAGGGGAGACGAGTGGAGGCGGAGGAACGACGGCGGACGAGTGTGCCCGTTTCTGCTGGTGTTGGTGCGGTGGGTGAGACGGGAGGTGAGGAGGCGGGGTTGTTTTGCTCTGATGGGTCAAAGGCCGGGTTGTTGGGCGAGGAAGGAGGTGGGGTAATCGCGATAGAGAGTTGGGGTCGGCCTCCTCGAGTCGGTGAAGTTGGTGCTGAGGACGAAGGAGAGGATGGTGGGGAGAGGTAGGGAGAGGACGAGTGGTGGTCCGGAAGGTGATGGTAGGAAGGGGCGGTGTGAGTTGGTGAGGGGGGTAGTGGGGGTTCAGGGAGGTCGGGGTCCACACTAGCGGGCTGGGAGAGTGACCGGCGTCGGAGCGAGAATAGGGTTTCCATCTGTGTTAATGCAGTGAAATGGAAGAATTGTGCATTGGGGTTGAGGGGGAAGGATGGTGTCAGCTATCGCATCCCTTGGCGGAGTGCCACGAGAGGGGTGCTGGACGTGAGGACCCGAGGTAGGTACCGAAAGCGACGACACCAAACCCTTCCTACGCAGTCTACATCGCGGTCGGATGCACGATAATGGCGACTCGAGCACCTCCCCGCACCTCCCCTCTCAAGTCGCGTGCGTGCGTGCGCCGAGCGGAGCGCCGCGCTGCTTGCTGCTTCGTCCCCTCGCAACGTCCTATGCATCAAAGTGCTCCGACTCGGCCTCGAGAACCACACTTTAGTGCCTGCTGGGCATAGATACCTCCATCCGAGGTCCAACTGTGCCGATTCATCCGCTCTCTCCATTCAAGCATCAGCGCCGACCCTGTCCCGACTCGCTCGCGCCTTCCGCTCGCGTCGTGAAGGGTCCCACACCCCTGGCCTCGCTTGTCGAGCCCCATATCTGAACCAAAACACGGATGAAGCTTTCGAAAGCTCCACCAAGCTGCCCTCGAGGCAAACCGAGCCCAACAACGCGAGCTTCTCGACCTTCCACGGCACCGCTCTCGGCTCTGCTCGTCCGCGCCATCCCCTTCCCTCCAATCCCCCTCCCTTTCCGTGCCAGCAAAAGAAGCCCTTTGAACACATCAATAAACCCAGAAACTCACCTCGGCCCTCAGCTCCGTCGCCGTAATCCCGTCCTCGACGCCATGTTCGCCCTGCCCTCCGTCCGCTTCCTCCTCCTGCGCCGCCGCCTGACTCTCCTTGTAAGTCATCGACCGCGAGCGCGGTCTCCCTCCTCCGCCTCCTCCTGGCAGCAATGTCGAAGTCGATGGAGATGGAGGCGAGGATGGCGAGACGATGAGCGAGGGCGAGACGGGCGGCGAGTGCGACATGTTGCGGTGTTTTGATGCGAGAGCGAGCGCGCCTGCGTCCTGTTGGTCGTGCGAAGAAGGAGTTGGATGTGATTAGTATTATCCACAAGTTGATGTAATTCTCGTGCTTGGCGAACGCCAGTCCGCATCCCCTGAGTCGCTCGTCTGCTCGCTGTTTCGACTGCGTTGTCTCGCGCGTCTGGCTCGGGGATAGCCAGGCTCGTCCACCAGAGAACGAAGGTGCCGACTGACCCTATCGTGTAACTTCCCACGACCTCGTTCCTATTTCTCTCTACACTTGTCGACAGTCGTGTGCTGAGCGGCGAGGACGACAGGAGGCTCGAAGGTGCGAGCGCGAGGGGGTCGGGAAGGGCGCAAGGGGACGCTTCGCTCGCCGCCGCCGCCGCGCTCAAGAGTCCCTCTGGTGCTGTAGCCGGGTCTGAGTGCGAGCCCAAAAGTAGTGAGAGTTGTGCGGCGATACGCTCG
Source organism: Pseudohyphozyma bogoriensis (assembly GCA_024364755.1). Lineage (NCBI taxonomy): Eukaryota > Fungi > Basidiomycota > Microbotryomycetes > Chrysozymaceae > Pseudohyphozyma > Pseudohyphozyma bogoriensis. The sequence goes on from JALBUQ010000034.1 coordinate 158,197, forward strand.
AAAGTCGTGCGAGTTGTGGGAGGGAGGCCGACGAACGAGCGAGCGCAGACGCCGACGCGCGGGGGGACGGAATTAGGGGCTGAGCGTGAAATTGGGTCATTAGAAACCGGGATTGTAATGCTCAATACAAAATGACGGGGGAGATTACCACGTGTCAATTCCTGGTTATCAGTTTCCTCCCTTCCAGTGACTCCACGTGAGAATCAACTTCCAACTGTATTCCATTGACATTATCTTCGACGCTTGGGCGGTACTCTGAACCACTGCACTTCGCGTCTTGCTCGCCGTGCGCCCGCCCACACCTTGTTCAACGCTTCTGCCCGGTACGGTGAGTGCAGTATGACTATCAAGTGGAGTACAGCCCCAAATGGCTCAACCTGGGCATTCGAGCCTTGACAGCTCATCTAATGAGAAACTCGCTCGTCCTCTCACCACGTAATCCTCGCAAGCCAGGCCTACAGGAGGGCTCAGTTCCGCGTCTCTGCCGGCCCGTTTGGCCGCTCAGCTGTAAAAAGTATCATAGATGGTATCCGATAAGGCTTCCGGAGCGTAGTGCTTGCCCGTCACCCGTATGTCCCGCTCCCGAGGCTTCTTCAGTCTCGGTGGTCCGTTGCGCCAGGGCACGGGAGGACCGGATATCAGATAAAATCAGCAGGAGTATTTACACCAGCCTTCGCTTGAGAGAGTTCGCAACTGAACGTGCGGGTGCACGATACCTAGACGACTGTCGTCGGTCCGAACGCGCACGTGTCGACGCGTTTCGGCACTCGCTTGCCGGCTTGACACTGGCGCTGGTCAGCCGACCTCCGGGAGCCTGGCACTCATGCGTCCACACTGTCTACTTCTAAAGCTTCTTTTTTTACCTTCTATTTCAGAAGAGTTCGAGAAACCTCGGCCGCGAAGAAGGTTTCGAAGCCGAGCAACGCGCAGACCGGTACCTACGGACCAAGCACCGGGGTTTGTTACAAGACGAGCTGAACAAGTCGTGACATATCGTGAATTTGTTGGTAAGGTGTACACTTCGTACTTTTCCCACGATGGTGACGAACGTCGTACCTCCAACCCTTAGCCTTGGCAGCACAATCTCACCTCACCCGTCTCCACACGTCACCCCACCGCACGACGCAAAGGCCATAATTTCCCAGCCTACTCCCACCACTAAAAATTGCTCTATAGCTCTACTATTCTGTGCACAGTTCGCAAAGCAATTAGGTCCATCCCTCTTCCATCCCTTTCGTGCTCCGTTCGTCCGTCATCCGCGTCCTTCTAGCGCGTGTCTCACTCGCTTATCAGCGTCCCGCGCTGGGAAAGACGTCGATCGGAACCCCTTGGTGCGTGGGTTTCTCACGACTAGGACTTGCGACGTGCCTCTCTATCACTACTTCTACCCTTTGACTTGAGAGCTTCCTTCCTCTCTCTCTCTCTTTCCTTCCACCACACCACACGCAGACCACGCCGTCCAATCCCTTGCTCACCGCCCTCACCCAACCTTCGATTGATATCCCGTACCTCCTTCCTTCCCAACCTTCAATGCAACAACCCCTCGCCTCCTCCTCGACCCCCGACTTCCTCCCCTACCTCTCCTCGATGACCATCCCTTCCTCCTTGGCGCACCGCCCCGTCCTCAGTCTCAACACAACCCCCACACCACACCTCACACCACTCTTCACCGTCAGCGCGTCGATCCTGTTCACCCTCCTGATCATCGTACGTCTCTTACCCCGCGTCCCGTCAATCCCCACTAAGTTCAGCCCCAACTAACGCTCTCTCGTACCACTCTCACCCCAAACCAGTTCGGAGCGACCCTCCATTCGACCCGAAGCTCACTCAAAGCCCACTGCCAGAAAGGCAAAGGCGTGTACCGCGTTTCGATCCCTCCCGCTCCCCTCAGCCCTCGAAGTGCCGCCGCAGCGGGAAGGAGGAAGAGCGTGAGTTGGGCGATGCCGGAGGTTAGTGAGGTGAAGCCTATGTTGATTGGGGTTGGAGTGGGAGGTGGTGCGGAGGAGGAGAAAGTCGGCTTGTTTTAGTGGGTGAGGGGGAGGGGCAGGGGCCACGTGGTTGGGCTACGTGAGGGTTCGAGGATGGTGATTCGGAAATCGTAAACACAGGGCCCTTTTGTTCTTTCATAGACGTGTATTCTGTTCCGAGAAGTGATGAACGCAGCGCGTACCGCTCATTTTGTGTACCTTTTGTGCGAGAGGGGGAAGCTCCACGTTCCGGATTGTCTCTTGCGAGAGTGGAAAAACCAAGGCCATCTCAATTTCTTCCCAAGTGCTTAAAATTGCATCTGCAAGGTTCCACGACTAAGAAGCCTACTCAGCAAGCTCCGTCTCCACGCATGAACGCTTCAACGCGCTCATGCCCATCCCTCCCCGCCGCATCCCTCAAACTTCTGTACGTCCTCGCGCTCTCTTCATTCTCTTGGCCATGACCCAAAGAGCGATACGTATGGCGTCGACAGGATCCTCCATACAGCTCCTGGGGCTGTGATCTTTTGCGCTTTTCGTTGGCTCTGGGCGGCTGAGGAGGGGGAGGAGGCGCTTCGGTGCGAATGGTGCTCTGGTGTTCCCAGTACTCGTAAGGGAGGTCGGTGTCTGGAGATAAAGAGATTAGAGTAAGTTTAAGTTTCGTTAACGCTGAAAATTGGAGTTGCACATCTCACTAGCAAGCAATTCGAGCGCGAGGATGTTGAGCCACGCCCCAAAGGTGTGGCGCTGGAGCACCAAAGTACCGGAGACGCCAGGATTAGCTCCGACGAGCCGCCAGGTCCCCACTGCGCCTCGCCTTTGTTAATTTTAATACCCCAAAGGACATCTGAAACCTACTTCCGGTCTGGCTCCTGCTCGACGGCAACGAGACGGAACGGCTGGTTTTGCTGCCTCTCGAACGCATTCCGCTCCGTGTGCCTCGAGGAGTGCGACGGGAGACCCTTCGACAGCTGATGCGACGTTCGGTAAGCTAAGCCTTTGATTAATCACAAAAATGAAGCAAACACACCTATATCCGGTTTGAAGGAACAGTACTCGTCTGAGAGGTGGAAGCCGGGGACCTCACTCGGAAGGAAGCCCTCCTGGAAGTTCGACCACGTCATGGGTCCGCTGCCAGGAAGGCCGTCTGGTGTGGATTCGATTAGCCCTCATCCTTTCTTAGGGGGTCCTCAGACCTACTCATTCCTCTAATGTATGCCCTGACCCGCCAATACAAGTACCCAGCTCTGTTCCAGTCGTTCACGGCGGCTGGGTCGGTAGGGAGTAACCCGGTGTGGTGCAAACACCCATCTGCGTCCGGGTTCATTCAAGGACCTTAAGCTCTTCACTCGCGTACTACTTCCGAAGACGATCACTCACCTCGGATCGCGGCGGGGTCTTTACGCACGACTTGAGCGGGGGCAGGGACAATGGGTTGCATCGCGGGCAAAGAGAAGGTGATCCGGTGCCTCCGGTGTAATCAAGAGCAGAAACAACAAGGATGAGAGAGGAACCCTTTAAAACCCTCCAGCGGAGCTCCTGGGGCGCTGCTCGGAGTGCGCGGTTTCACAGCCACTCCGATCCCCGAGTGTCGACAGGTTTAAATCTCTCGAAAATGTTCACTCCATGAAGACATAATAATGTAATACTGGTTCATATTCTATGCACGAGTTCCGCATCATGAGAACAAATTTGACCTGGCCATTACAGTGCCTTCCACAAGTAGTGTGGCTCGCGGACGACAGAAAATGTGAAATGAGGGTGGCTCCTGACCCCACGCAGGCCGTGCTCCCACCGAGACATGGAGTGATCACACGGTAGAACGTTATATAGAGGAGGGAGAGCAGGCGCCTCGTGGTTTTGAGGGGTTCGTTGACAAGTCTCCGAAAGGAGCAGCGCACGCCGACGGAGGCACCGACCGCATTCATTCAGAAGAAGAGTGGAAAAATGTGTGAAAACAGTTTGAGAACTTTTGGTTTATTAGGTGAACAAGTGCGATCTGCAAGACCCAAACGACACGTGCGTTCACTCCTGCGGCACCTTTCACCCGCTTCCGTGCGCGCCTTACACTGTAAAAGCCCATCGGCATTAGCTTATATTTCTTGACTTTGGCAACTTTTGGCCACTCTGGCAGATCGTTCACGGATGCTCGGTCCGGCCCACTTCGGTTCAGAATCACGGAATCTATTCGTAGCTTGCTTAAAGCCTATCTCCTGGCCCTGCGTTGGCCGCGGCCCGCTCCTCACGCCCGGTCTCCACATCGGCAATACTGGTTGAGAGTCACACCTGACCATCATCTTACTTCTCTGCAGGACGCCGTGGGCCCTCCAGGCCGGCGTTCGAAGGTCCGGGAGCGGACGAAGTGGCAGACATCTGGTCGTTCCCGGCATTGCCATCTCCTGTGCGGGTTTGTCTTTGACGCTGCCTAACGCCCTTGCTCTGGGTGCCCCACGCCTCCCCACTGTCAGGCCTCAAAGATCCACTGGGAGCCCCGGACTTTGCTCCACCGTGCTTGCGCTCGAAACGCCGATGTCAGGTGAGCGCCATTTAAAGCAGAGACTGGCTCGACCCTCTGACTTGTTTGCTCTTTTCGTTGTTCACACCATCACCCAGACGCAAGGGAATATACAAAGCATATATCAATGAGTGCCGACTCGCTTCAGTTCAACAAGACAGAGGTCGTCGAGCACCTCGAGAACATCGGCGGCGTCACGAAGCGCGGCTTGATCGTATGTACCCGCTTTGGAATTATCTAACCATCACAGAAAAACCATTTAACATGGCGCCCCTCCTTGCATAGAATGAGGATCTCGTGCGAGCCGAGAACGAGGACAAGACGACGCCGTACTTGGTGTTCTTGATCTCTATCGTCAGTTTACCTCACTTCGTTGCCATCACTCATACAGAGCTCTAACATTTTCTCGCTCAGGCCGCTATTGCCGGATTCCTGTTCGGTGAGTGCGCTCGACTGAGTCCAAGGCAGCTCAAGCCACGTCAGTCGGATCGATGCTAACACCATTGTTTTGCGGAAAAAGGGTTCGACACCGGCGTCGTCGGTTAGTCTTGCTCAGGAAAAAATGGCAGGATTACTGTTAATTTAAATCCTTGACTCGACAGGCAGCGCGGTTCCGCTAATCGGAACAGAGCTGGGCCACACGCTCAGTAACGCCGAGACGGAGATCATCACCGCAGGAACCACGATCGGTTAGCCATCCGTTTCACAAAGTATTCTATCATTTTTAATCTGCGTTTTCTGGACCGCCAGGTGCCATTTTCGGCTCGCTTGTCCTGGGCATTTGGTCTGACAAGATTGGGTTCGTCATTCCTACTGTCGTGCTGCTCCTCAAGCTCACACCCTGACCTTCCATAGACGAAAGTGGGCCATGACAATCAGTGATTGTGAGCTAAATATTATCATGCGACGCAACTAGCGAGGCTCATGTTGACCACCTGTTCCGTCTTGTACTTTCAGGCTTGTGAGCGTCGGCGGCACGAACCGTTGCGGGTTAGTAATCCAGGTTAGCTGATGCTCGCTAACATCTCCAGCTGTATCATCGGTACCGTCATTCTTGCTTCCGCGTACTCCGTTGGCCAGGTGAATACCTCACGCGTAAACCATCACAACGAAAAGCCACGTGCCGACTAACGAGCTGCTCATCGCAGGCTGTTGCTGGGAGGCTCGTCCTTGGCGTTGGTGTAGGCGGAGCCTCGGTGATTGGCCCTATGTAGTACGTCTTTTACCCATACTCACACGTGAAGAGCTAGCGTGCTGACGCTCTCCTTAGTATCGCCGAGCTCGCCCCAACTGCCGTTCGTGGGCGTTGTGTCGGTATCAAGTGAGCCAGAGTGGGATGGCGCAGCAAGAGAAGCTTTTTCTCACGGCTTTTCTTTCTTATGCAGCGCGTTCTTCGTGCCCTTCGGTCAAACCTGCGCGTCGGCGATCGGCGCCGGGTTCAACAAGGACACGCCGCACGGATGGCGAATCCTGTGTAAGTCTCGCTTTTAGGGAGCGAGCTTGCGAGAGTAGATCATTCGGACTCACGTTTTCCGACATAGTTGCTATTGGCCTCGTTCCCGCCGTGACGCAGCTCATCCTGATGCACTGGCTTCCCGAGTCCCCACGAATCATGGTCATGCAAGGCAAGCGCGACCAGGCGGTCAGGACGTTGAAGGCTATGTGTGAGTCATCACTGTGGTCGAAGCGTCAGAACTCAAAGTTGACGATCTTTTCTTCGCAGACTCCAAGGCCACAGACGACATCCTGGCGCTGAAGCTCCGCATCATCGAGGACCATGTTCGCGAGTCGAACCGCTTTCAAAAGAACCTCAGCTTCTGGCAACTCGGAAAGCAGCTGTGGACTCACAAGCCAGTGCGTACCTGATCTCTTGGTCTCACCTCTGATGACACAACTGACTCACCCTACTTCGTCCCAGTATCGACGCGCCATCATTACGGTCTCGGGTGTGCAAGCGTTCGGTCAGCTGGTAGGTCATTTCTGTGCCACACCCAACTATGGTAGCTCATTACTTATGATACCTTCAGACCGGATACAACACTTTGCTTTACTACTCTTCTACAATCTTTGGCCTGCTCGGGTTCAAGAATACGGCTGCCGCCGGTCTCATCGCTTCCGGTGGCAACGCAGCGTTCCTGGTACATCAACCTCCAATCGTCTGCTGCTATAACGGTGCTGAACGCGATATTTGATCATAGCTCCTCGGTGCCAACATTGTCGACCGCGTCGGACGTCGCCGACTTCTGGTCACAATCGTTCCGGGCTTGATCACCGGCCTCATCTGGGCGGCGATCTCCTTTCACTGTAAGGCTTTCCGTCAATGCATTTTGCGAGATTAAGACTAAGACATTTTTCATTCCCCCAGTCCTGACCAAGGACACGAACAATAGGATCATCGATGGCTACACCTACAACAGTGCAATTGCCGGTTCGCTGTTGGGGGCGAGTAAGTCACCATTCTTCAGCTTCCCTTGAGTGATGCTGACGGAGGTTGAATGACACCACTACAGTCTGCCTCTTTGTCGCATGCTTTGTAGGCTGTCTTTTTGGCCTATCCTAATGCACCAGCTGACACGCGCTATCCAGGGCACCACGCTCAGCCACATCAACTGGTACCAGTCCGAGTTCCTCGCGCTCGAGATCCGTGCCTTGGGATCAGCCATCTCCACGACCCTTCAGTGGATCGCCGTACGTATCACTATCTTTCGGTCTATCTACTCATCTCACCACCGCCCTGCAGAACTTGATCATCTCGGTGAGCTACTTGTCGATGCTCGACACGATCACGCCCACCGGAACGTACTCTCTCTTCCTCGCGTTCTGCGTCATCGGCTACATCTTTGTTTGGTTCTGTTACCCCGAGACCAAGGTCAGTCTTTTTCCTCTCTACATCTCAGTTCCGGAGCTAACAAGTGGCATCACATAGGGCCTCTCCATCGACGAGACAGAGCTCTTGTTCGCCGACGGCTACGGAGTGCAAAAGTCTATCGAGATGCGCGCCAAGAAGGCAAAGTTTAGGCACGAGCTGGTGGAGGAGAACATCAAGGTTTAGTTTAAGGCTTCAACATGTATGTGTGAATCAGAGGCCTGAGGGCCACAACAAACAAAGTACGAGCTTTTGTATCACGCTGAAATCTATTCTTGCTACCTCTGTTAAACTGTTTGGTTTCGGACACGTTTCTGGATTGGAGCGCATGTCCTCGTCTAGGATGAGCTGCACGTGGCTGGGTGCCTGTTGCTGGCGTTGTCGGCGGATGGATTGACTTGGTGAAACACGTTGTTATCATTACAGTTTATTAGAAGCAGTAGTGAAAGTGACGTAGGCCTTCAAATTCGATCAATGTGCCAAAGAAGGGCTTTGCCGTCTGTGTAGATGCGAGTTGCCAACGGTCGTCTTCAGGTGCCCTCAGCGAATCGTCCTCGGGCACACGTGCCAGAGCTAGATGTGGAACCACCAAAACAAGCCATTTAGACCTTCAGAGACCGTCGCTAGTGGCACTTGAACTCGCGAAGTCCCCCGTAGAGACGAGAGCTTCGCCCGGACGAGTTTCGTCGAAAGAGGAGCAGGCGGCGAAGGCACTTGATGCAGGTCGCTGGATGGGGCATAAGGCTCACGAATACATTACTGAGAGCGTTGGTAACAAACCAAATGAGAATAACATTCCACAAGTCTTCACAAACAGGTCAAACAGCCGCGGAACAACTACTTGAGGTAAAGCTCGGGCGCGATCCCCTCCAGCATCGCCTTGATCCTCATCGCAACCTTCTGCGAGTGGTAGCGACAGTGCATAAGCGTGCCCACCATGATCCAAAGTCCCTTCACGCCCGTTCCCTTCCACGCGCCCTTGAGCTCGCCCTCAGGATCCATGCCCCAGATGTCGCTGCAGCGGTCCGCGATGTCGTCGCCGAGGGTGCTTCGGACCGAGTCCTTCGTGTTGGAGAAGCCGGTGGCCATCACGACGAGGTCGTACTCCCGGACTCGCTCGCCCGTGAGGATGGTTTTGTCCCCCTCGAAGCTGTGGGCGGGCTCCGTCAGAATCATGAAGACGTGGCGTGAGACAAGACAGCGAGGCTTACCGATCGATCGCGCCGTGCTCGACCTTGATGCTCCCGTCCATAATCTTGTCGCACGCTCCAGCATCAAAGTAGAATCCACCATTCTTGGTATAGCCCTGAGAAAAAACGGAATGCGTCAGCTCCTACCCTGAGAACTAGCTAAAAATTCTGAGGACTGACGAGAGTGATGGTGCCGGTCTGACGCTGACCCATGTAGCACCTAAAGCCAGCAGCTTCCATGCCCTCAAGGAGCTCCTTGTCCGAGTCGACTAGGCCTGCAACCATACGGCGTGCGAGCGACTCTCCGGGGCCGGCGGGCATGGCCTGGCCGAGACGGTCGGCGATCTCGATGGAGGGGCAGTCGCTGCCGGGCATGTAGTTCTTGAGGAGCTATTTTTGCCCCAAGTAGTCCTGTCAGCAATGCTGGGAAAGTGCAGTAGGAGGTGGAAGAGACGGACAAGAGGAACACTGTTGGTGAGACTCATCACGTAAGTCGGCGAGCGCTGGAGGATCGTGACATCGATGCCACGTCGCGCTATTGGATACCACTGTCAGCTTCTGTCAACAGACGTTACAAACAACCGTGACGCACCAAAGTCGTAAGCAGTATCAAAGCCACTAGAGCTAGTACCGACAACCAACACTTTCTTGCCGACCCAGTCCCTGCTCGAATCGTGCGAAGTCGAGTGACGGAGCGTGCCGGTGAAGGTCTCCTCGCCCGGAGTGTGAGGCATGAACGGCAGGCCCGCGAGCGACGTGGCCATGACCTGCAACGGAGAGTCAAAAACTTGTCCTTCGAGTAGAGCTTGGGAAGACTTACAACGTGCTTGGGCTTGAGGACGCGCTCGCCGTGTCCACCACGGTTGACGGTGACGGTCCACTCGCCCGTCGCTTCGTCCTGGTGAGCGTTCGTGATCGTGCTCTCGAGCCAAGCGTGCAGCTCCATCGCATCAGCATAGTGTTCGAGCCAGTTACCGAGCTTAGCCTAGATGATGGCAGTGTAAGTTGATGGCTTGGATTAAGGCGCGGCAACTTACAGCGGGGCAGTAGGTAGGCCAGTGCTCGGGGTAGGGCATGTAGGCGAGGTGGTCTGTAAAAAAAATGCCACGGCATCAGTCACTGCAAATGAAGTTAAAAGTACAGAGACTGCTTACCACCCCAGTGAGGGAAGTGAAGGCTGAGAGCCTTGTAGCGGTTCCTCCAGTTGTCACCGATGCGCTTGTTGCGCTCGACGATGAGCGTCTTGATACCGAGCGCTTGAAGCCTCGCCGCCGTCATCAATCCACTGATAGAGTAATTGAATACACCTTGTAAGCATTGGTTGTACTTCTCAGGTCCGTCAGTGGTTGAAAAACCGGGACTTACTTGTGTCCAGCGCCAACGACCAACACCTCCGGATCCGCGTCGTCAAAGTTGGCGTCCATCGCCCTCTGAACAGCCCACGCATGAGGACCAGTCATGTGTCCGTCCCTCGAGGGAAGCTCGGGGAAGTCAAGAAGAGACTCGATGGCAGTGTAGAGGGTCCACGCTTTGACTCCCAAGGCGGTCGGGATCAAGTTGACGACGCCGTAGTTGGTCGCGATGTGGGTCGTGTAGCCGAAGTGAACTTGGATGTAGGTGAGGTCGGGGCTGAAGGAACGCAAAAAAGAAGTCAGCTTGTAAGCTCATCGTCTTTTTGAATACGATTGCTTACTAAGGAATTTCGACCTTGGGCTGGGGGGTGGTGATCAGCTTGAAGCTGTGAGGCTTGACGGTGGGAAGGAGGTCCTGAAAGATGAAACCATCAGAGTGAGAGCAGAAAGGTGAATGTGTGGGAGACTAGACATACAGAAGCCACCTCCTCCACCTTGGCCAATCCGTTGAAGGTGCGGTACTCGAAAGTGTACGCAATCTTGTCGCGCCACGAAGCTGATAAAGTTCAGCTTGAGTCAATTTTCAAGCAGCTTGGTAGATGCATGACTTTATATCTTACCAAACTCAGAGAAGCAAGCGGCAAATCTCGCTCCATCCTGCGCCTCGTTTGCGGCCGCGAACTCATCGAGCCACCTCTGAGCCACAGCGACGGCGTCGATCGACTTGTCGAACGCGAGTCCACCGAGAGCGTCAACAGTCGGAAGGTCGGTCGAAGCCTCTAGCTCGTACATGTAATCATCATCAACTCCCTTGCAAGTGAGGTAGCCCGAGTTGGGGCCGTGGGCGGTGCCATTCGCCTTCTGCTTCAAGAGCTCGATGGGCGTGGGCTGAGTAGCTGTGAGGGATGGGACGGCGACGGTCATGGCGAGTCTGGTGGTGAAAAGAAGAGAAAGCAAAAGACGGAGACTTTGAGATCTGTTTAGAAGATGTTGTGGGGGACAAAGTCCGACGCTCCGGCGTGTCGTTTTGGGCCTACGTCCTGCGCTGCGCTCCGGCGCCCGTGGATCCGGTAAACACGCTTCTTCACCGTTTTGTATTGTTTTGGCATGCCTACAAGCTATGTTTTTGCCCTGCAACCCCCCAATGGCGCCTCCTCAACCCCTCCAGTGGTACCTCCTCAGGCGCCACGTGGTCCTATTCCTCGTTCTCCGGACCAGTGACTTCCTCCGCTCGCCCACAAGATGCCGCGGGTCGGAGGTACGCCTGGTCCCACACACAGGCTTTAACGCAATTGCGGAGATGCGCTTACGCCCTGCGCCGGCTTACCTCCGGTCGCCGGGCGTTGCCGTCAAGGCCTACCCTCGATCCACCCACGTCCTGCTCTGGAAAGCCCAAAGGCCGACATACACGCCTCTAGAAGACAAAAGAACACTTACTCCGAAGCCTCAGCTCGCCTTTGATGTCGTTCGAAGCCGTAGGACACGGCGCGGCCGTCGACTATCCCCGCAACTCGGCGGCGGAGTCGCGTGTGGGCGGAGCGGAGGGAGGTGCTCCACGACCTGTCAAGAAGAGGAAGAGAAAGACGTTTAGCTGTGATGGTATGTGTTCTGCTTACGAGGGCTTTACTGGGAGGGTTGTTGCTAACCCCTTCGTCTCGCCACGGCAGCGTGTCAGGCGCACAAGTCTAAATGTGATCGCCAAGGTACGCCTTCCCATCAACCATCACACTTTAGCTCGCATGCATTGACATTGACACTTGTTTCCATAGTTCCATGTGGACGATGCCAACGCCGTGGTGTCGCGACGAGCTGCTCCCTCGTTACTCGCGGGTAAGGACGTCAATGTTCACTCCAAAAACAGAAACAAATCTGACAGACTTCACTCACAAGAGCAACGAGACTCTCTCGAAATGTTCCTCCGGCGTCTCGTCAGTGCAACACCTCTCCGGCCGCCGCCAATCCTCTGGCCTACGTCCCGCCGTTGCCGACCTCGATGCTGCCTCCGCCTGCCCAGTCATCGGCACCTGCACCGCCTTCCGAGTCTTTCGACTTGCTCCAGCCAGCCCCTCGGTCCACAACTTACGAAACGAGTAGCATCAGAGATGTAAACGCGGCTGCTGTTGCAGACGATGAGATGGATGAGGACGACGAGCGGGAGCAGGGAGGGATCGGGACGCTCATACTTGACGAGGACGGCAGAGCAAGATACCTCGGCCACACTGCTGGTGCCGAGTACCTTCGTGAAGTATGTCAACGCGGAGCTCTTTCCTCAGATGGCCACGTAAGCTAACTGAGCTCGTTCTGATTCTCCAGCCCGACGAAAACAGCACCGTGACACCGGCTATCCGACCGTCCAAGGCGCCTCAAGTTCACGAGCATCCTCTGCAGCTGAGTCTGCTTAAGCTACGATCAACAGTATCGCCATTCTCGGCAGTGGGGGGAGAAAGCAGACCGAGCCTCGAAGAGGCTGTCGCCAACGTGCCGGACAGGGAGGAGGCGAGACTGCTGGCTGAATGCTATTTCAGGCATGTTTCGTGGAAGTAAGTCTGTTCTTCTCGTTTACATTGTTCTATGAAAGCAACTAAAACCCCCCTCTCCTGATCAGCTACGACATCATTCCGCGAGAGACATTCGACCACTTTGTCGAGGAAATCTACGCCCGTCGAACCGAGTCGCGCGTGCTCGACATCCACCCTCATAACCTTGCTTTATTCTTCGCCATCCTCGCGCTGGGGTGTCACTTCAATCTTGAAGTTGAGCCAAACGATGTGTGTTCCGGTGTTTTGTCACTCTCGCGATGTTTCGCTGACGTGGCTCTGCTTCCATCGCAGCCGATGTCCTTCCATTATTGTCACTGGGCGGAGCAAAGCCTCGCGATCGGCAACTTTATGATATACAATACTCTCTCGTCAATTCGAGCACTAGTGAGATAGTTACCTTTCAGGAACATGAATACCGCCTGACCGTTGAAGCAGCACGTCTTAGGTCATTTCTACCTCTCGGTCGATGGGAAGGGGGACTCGTCGTGGCCCATCTGGGGGCTGTGCATGCGGATGATTCAAGCTGTGAGCTCATACCACCCATATTCCTTTCATTAGAGACTAAACGTTCTCACGTTCTCCAGATGGGTCTGCATCGCGACGGCGAGAAGTGGGAACTGCCGGAAGCGACGGTGAACGAGCACCGACGGATTTTCTGGGAGTGCCACAGTATTGATGTTTGTCAGGTACGCTATATAGTCTACTTTTGTTTACTCATTTGACTGAAGGACCGGTTTTTTGTGCACAGTCCAACAACTTCTCGCGACCGTGAGCCCGGCCTTCCCCGAACAGAACCGGAGCACAACTGATGACATTGATCCACAGAAATGCGATCCAACCTGAATTTTACGACACCAAGTTTCCTTCACCGGAGTGTATTTCTGGTATTGGTGCACCCGAATCCTTCTCGACTCTCAAATTCAAGTAGGCCAGTTCTCTGGTCGGAAGAGAGGCTGGTGCTGATCTGACGTACCGCAGGTTTGCCCAGATTTCTCTATCGTAAGTGGTCACAGTTAAAAGTGTTAATCTCTAGAGCGATGCTTATATTCACGCCGTCTGTCTGTCCCTTTGATACCTGGGGTTACCACAGGATCCTTCGGCAAAGTACGATGACGAAGCCGACGCCGTACAAGCAAGTGCAAGGACTCTGGAAGACACTGTACGTTATCTCGCCCATCAACACACTCAAAAGTCTGACACAATCTTTTCAGTCAAGACTTTGAGGCCAGCGTGCCGTTTTACATGCGCTGTCGTCCGGCGTGGTCGGCCATCGCGTCGCTCGGCGAGTCTTCCGAGGCAGCCACGATGGCGACGCCAGAAATTCAGCGCCTCAACTTCAAATTGTCTTTCCAGGTAAATACTTCTCGGCTAAAAGTTGAAGTGGCGAGCTAAAGGCTCATGAGTGGTGTACCTACAGCAACACACGCTAGCCATGAACATTTGCGAAGCGGTGCTCTCGCTCCAGCGGCCATTCTTCACACGAGCACTGTTCCAGTCGCCTCGAGATCTCACCAAAAGCCGATTCTACCCTTCCGTGACTGCGGTCTTTGAACGATGCCTCGCGTCCGTCTTCTTTCCATGTGTTCTCCTTCCTCGCCCTGTCTAACACGTGTTTATCCAGTCTCTCCGCCATCCTCGTCTCAATGCGAGACCTTTACCCGATAGTCACTTCCCGACACTGGAACGGCTACTACCACACCTTCACCGCCGCAGTCTGTTTCAGCACGCTCGTCATCCTCTCGCCGTCCTCCCCGCTAGCCCCAATCGCACTGCGCGAGCTCGCGTCCATCGTCGACATATTTTCCTCTACTCCCGCCGGCAGTAGACCTCGCGAGAACTTAGGGTCACTCATCAAGATGCAGCAACGAGCACAGGAACGTTTTTCGGCACAGTCACCGCCGTCGACGACGGTGCTGCATCAGCTTACGAGTGCGTTGGGGATTGTGGACGAGTTCGCTGAGAAGGAGGTGACTGAGGAGGAGGAGGAGCATATAACGATGATGGGGTGGGATACTAGGCTTGTGAGGAGGATGAGGTCGAAGAGGGGTGCTCATCCGGCTGTCTCGGTGCGCAAGGGACCCCGGAAGGTCGTGGCTTCCCCGACGGCTACGACACAATCAGATGTGAGTACACTTCTTGAGAAACTCACTAGTGCATCTGACTCATAAATCGTTTTCAGACGCAGCTGGGCCTTCCGATCGACTGGACCAACTCCTCCACCGAGGGACACGTGTCGGAGACGGATCCGCTGTGGGTTCTCAGTCAGACTGTGAGACGAGTTTTTTCCTTGCTCAAAAAGCTCCAGAATGGCTGACACTGTGCCCAAAGGTCTCGCAATTGCCCTCAGGCGTAGATGATACTCTCACTGGTGACTTCTGGACTTCTGGGGACTTGCTCCCGGTGGACAACAGTACGGAAATGGTGACCTGCTTCCGCTCTGTCTCTTATTTATCAGTCTGACATCCAACTGTCTAGGCTGGAACTGTTGGGCCAGCGGCGGCGGAAGAGACGGATTGGGGGTTCTGGACGGAGCTGTTCTCGAGCTTCAACAAGTCTAGCGATGGGATGATGTGAATGCTACTCTGTTGGGACCTCTTTTTCCTTCAGTCTTACTCTTGTGCACATCATGTTTTGCTTCTTCTCACTTTCTTGCTCCTCCGACTTTGATCAACGAAAAATGGCCGGCATAGCCGAGCCCACGTATTTCAGGAAACCGGCTCTGACCACCGACAAGGAGGTCCTCGTGCGATTGTACTACCCAATTGTGGATTAAATGACTTGTAGTGTCCCAAAGGAGAATTTTGGCCATTCAAGGATTTTAGGCGTGCTCTGAACTTAGCACCGCGCGGGGCCCTTATCAGCCGCCGGCACGAGTTCGGGCGAGGGCGGCCGACGCGTTTCTTCATCGCATTGTTCATTCCGCTCGCTTGTACCTTCACCTGTAGCTCTGCTCTTTTACGTTACAGCCACTGCTCACAGCTATGACCGTCTCACCACCCACCCCCCTTCCCACCGTCACGCCTCTTGAGGGCAAGTCCTTCGGCGCCGCACTCACCGGCGTCGACCTGAACAGCATCACACCTGAAGAGTTCGCGGTCCTCAGAGAAGCTCTGTACACCCATAAAAACGTCATCATCCGCAACCAGCCAGACCTCCTTCCTGAAAGTCAGTTGGCGCTAAATAGGATGTTTGATCCGGACGCGAAGTCGCATGGCGCGGGGACGCCGCAGGAGGTGACGACTAAGAAGACTATTATTGCTGGTTGCTCGTCTTTCCTCTCCATTCTTTTGTTGGATAAAGGCTGAGAGCTTGTGGTTGATAGGAAAGCCCGCCGTAACTGGGGTAGACGACGTGCGGATCGTCGGCCGAGGTACAGTGCCCGCTGGACACTATGGGTCGACGGAAGCAAAAGTACTGGCGGTGGACTCGCATGAGAAGTTTCATAAATACCCGTTGAAGCCGGAGGAGGTGGAGAAAGGGGATACGAGGTTCTTTGTGAGCGCTTTTGTTTGGCGTTCGTGCGAGGCCGACGTGCTAACTGGGTTGTATCGGAAGGTTTGGCACACGGACTGCTCTTTCTACCCGAGAAATCGGCACTGCTCGCGAGTGACCACATTTTGGGCACACACCGTACGCTGCGTTCCTTCATCCTGCCCACCACCTCCTTCGATCACTGCAGCCTAACGCCTTTTTCGCCCTCAGCTCCCTGAACCCAAGAACGTCAGCATCCGGTTCGACGACGAGACCGACACTCCTCCTATTGTGACACGAGCGGGATGCACAGCGTTCGTTGATTGTGTCGCGCTTTACGAGAGCCTCTCTGAGGAAGACAAGGCGTGGGTCGAGCATTCGTACGCCGAGTATGCTCCGAACCCTTGTGCGTCTTCTTTCAACCTCGTAGTAAGTGTGTACTGACTGTGTTGATGCGGGTGAAGTCGAGTGGAACAAGAACGTCAAGCTCCGGAGCAACGGCATTGGTCTGGACCCGAGTGACGTGGCTAAGCTCGCGGATTTGAACGAGATCGATGCGAGCCCGGAGGAGGCTCAGATCTTGCCGCTGGTGCGCTGGAGCAGCTCGTAAATAACCGTGTCACTGTACTGAGGAGATCGTCCTAGCTCTGGCCTAACAACGTGACGGGCAAGTCAGCATTGATGTACCAGGCGCCGGCGATCCGCAAGCTCCATATCCGCACGTCGCCCGACGGGCCTTTTACGGTGTTGGATGATCCAGTCGAAGTATGGGAGAAGCTTTACAAGTAAATTTCATCTATTTCTCTTTCTTTCGTGTCTTTCTAACAACTTCTGCAGGCTCGAACGTCCTTTCTATACGGAAGACAACATCCTGTTCGCTCCCCTGCAGGAAGGAGGTACGCTGCTCTTTGTCTCCAGGTCCAATTTGGCTTTGTCTGACTCCGTTCTTATTTCATAGACTTGGCGGTGTGGAACAACCGAGCGGTCAAGCACTCGTCTGTGCAGTTCCCTGAGAGCTACGGCCCACGGATCGCGCATCAGTGCCACCTCGCGTCCAGCACGCCTCAAGCCACGCCTGCGACATTCTCTGCAGCACCTTGGTGATGAATGTAGAAACATCGTGTAAAAAATCTGATTGAACGTTGTCGTTTCCGGCATCACCGGTCTGTCGGTCATTCGGTCTGCTGGAAACCGAACCACGTGGTCTGACGGGGACACTGGTGCTGCTGGACGAGACGGATTGAGCCTTTCTGTTTCCTATATACTGATACACTGGAGCCAGACTTAAAAGTCTGTGTCACCGCCACTTGTCTTCCGCTATTTTGTCAAGTTCTCCACTAGTCCGTGGACTTGCCCCCTTTCTCTCTGGCCTCCGTGTTTACTTTGTCATCCCGCCCGAGCTCGCTTGTCCTCCAGCTCCTACCTCGCACCAACAAAAGTATCTATATTTCTGTACATACCCGCACCACCAGCAGCACAACTCACTACATCGAGTTGTTGCTCCTCCCTCCCGGCTGAACCCAAACCGCGTCACGCGGCAACTCGTCTCCGCCGCCGCCTCCGCCTCTGGAAACTCGGTGCTCGCTCGGCGTGAGCTCCGATGCCAGGCCACGCGCGGTTCACGATCGAGGATGAAGATGTGAATAGTACGCCGGAAGTGAGGATCGTAGAGCCTGGCGAGAGCGTCGAGCCGCTCGAGCTGGACCGCGAGGAGCAGAAGGCGGCGGAGGGTGCGGCAGGGGAGAACGAGAACGGGAAGGAGAAGGAGAAGGAGAAGGAAGAGCCGACGTACCCTCCAACTTCTTCCCCTACTCAGTCGCCACAGGAGACGACGGACGACGCAGCTCCGCCAGCGTCCAAACGCCGCAAGATGTCGGACTATCTCCCCAGCGCGCTCGGGTGGACAAAGCCGCATTTGACGCCCAAAGGGTGGAGACCGGTCATGAGGTACGCCCGTCTAAATTTATGGCTAGAACTGGGAGTGTCTGGAAGCGGGGCTGACGCGAATGCGACCCAGGTCCGCCATCAGTGCGTGGTGTGGTCTGTTGCTCGTCCTCATCCCACAGACGGAGAGGATGCTCGGACAAGCTAGCTTTCTGGTCCTCATTGGTAAGTGTCCACTTTAGATGTTTTTTGTCACTAGCGTGCGGAACAGCCCACGCGGACGGCTGCTCCGGGCTTTGTTTTGATAGGACGGGGATTGGACGCGGAGCTGACCTTGCTTTCCTCACGTAACAGTGGCCACGATCCACCCTTGCTCGACACCCATTGCATCAGCTCTAGAACAAGCACTCTTTGAGATCTTCTTCGTCGCCGCCGCTTGGGGTTGGTCCTGTCTCGGCCGTGCGTCCCTTCCTCCCTCCCATCTGCAATCACCGATTCACAACACACAAAACTTCCCAAAACAGTCCTCTGCGCACACGCCGCGCGACGACAATACCGCTGGACTGAAGCTGAATGGACCGCCAATGCTGCTGCCCCGTACACCAATTCTGGGCTGTCAGCGACGCAGATCACGGACGCGATCCAGTTGGATCTGTTCCATGGCGAGTGGTTGGAGGCGAGGAGTTCCGCTGTGTGTTGTATCTTTTTGGGGGTCGGAGGTGGATTCTTGGTACGTGGCTTTTTTGGGTTGTGGTGTTAGAGGAAGTGCTGACGACGCAATGGTCGGAAGCTCTGGTTGCGAGGTCATTGGGGTCCAGGACCGGCACTGTTCGGCATCATTTTCGGCATCATCATGCTCGCCATCTGCTTCACCGTCGGCGCAGTCTTCCCGTATCCTTATTACGGCATCGGTGTAGGGACTCTCAT
Source organism: Pseudohyphozyma bogoriensis (assembly GCA_024364755.1). Classification (NCBI taxonomy): domain Eukaryota; kingdom Fungi; phylum Basidiomycota; class Microbotryomycetes; family Chrysozymaceae; genus Pseudohyphozyma; species Pseudohyphozyma bogoriensis. The sequence goes on from JALBUQ010000034.1 coordinate 176,909, forward strand.
CCTTGTCTCTGCCGGTCCTGAGCTTGCTGACGTGGCTCTTTCTCGCGCCAGCTCATCTTCTTCCTCCCCTTCATCTGTCAGCAGGCCATCGGCCTCGCCTGCACTTTCCTCATCTTCCCCGAAACCCTCGCTCACCAGTTCAGGTCCGTTTTCTTCTCCACTCACACTCAACTTCCAACAACTCACGCCCCCCATCACAGCGACCGCCTGATCGCGACGCTGAACCCACTTCACGACGTGATCCATCAACAGAAACTCATGCTCGCTTCGAACCCTCGTACGCCGGCTTGGCTGGAACACAAGTCGATCAAAGCGAGTGTCGGACAGGCGATGGGGGGATTGGCGTTGTTGGGCGCGTCTGAGAAGAATCTGACGAGGGAGATTAGGTGCGTTTTCTTTTGGTTGTTGGGCTTTGGGGGTGAAGGGAGAATGCTGATGATTCGCTGTGCTGGATAGCTACGCGAGGATTTCGGGCAAAGATTTGACGAGGATCTTGAACGGCATGAGGTTGCTTGTCTCGCGAAGCAGTATGTCCTCCTTTTGCCCGACCCTGGCCTCCGCTCAAACTCTGACGTGTCCTCTTCCCTTTCCTCTTCACATCATTCTCGCCCACTCGCCCATTCGCTCATTTACCCACTCATCAACCCCCTACACAGCCGGCTTCGTGAGTTTCTACGAGATCGTCGAGAAGCACCTCCACCGCGACTTCTCCGACTCCAAAGGCGGCAAAACGGCCGACGACCTCGTCGTCCACGTCGACCGCGACCGAAGTCGCCCTTCCTCACTCCACCGCGATGCCTCGCCATCGAACTCGAGGCCGCCGTCTCCGACTCGTGAGGGGGAGGACGAGGACGAGCATGACAAACCGGGGAGGTCGACAGGTCATAGAGGAAGACGGTCGGGGTCGAATTCGAGGAGTCACAGTCACTCCCAGCTGGACCTTCCCTCCCCTTCCCGAGACGAGGCGCACCATTCCTCTTCACTCGCGTCAAGCCACTCCCGTTCCGCCCTTCCTCGCACCAAGTCTTCCGGCCCGCCCTCGCTCTCTCGTCAGGGGTCTTTTACGGATCTCGAGGATTTGGATGAGCATCCGGGAAGTTCCGGGGCGGGAAGAGAGGGGAGGGAGGCGCATCATGATCATCATGATCTTTTGCATTATTGGTCGAGGAAGAAGAGGGCTAGGAGTCAGCATCGGGGGCACGGCAAGTCGGGGAGTCACATCTCGTTGCCGAGCTTGTTGCATGAGGTTTTGGTAAGTGGGTTTTGGTGTGGAGGTGAGGGCTGAGAGGGCTGATAACTTGGTGATGGGAGCAGCATCCGAATATCGATATACGGCCGGTGGGGTTGACGGAGAGTCAGAGGTATATGGATCTCGAGGATCTGCTGCACAACCCGTAAGCGCTCCATCTCTTTCCCTGATGGATCCCGCTCACATCTCATCATTTCAGCAACGACGAAGAGCACATCGAAGAAATCATTCACCTTCTCTCGACCACTTCTTCCGACCTCATCGACCTCCTCACCCACGCCGTCACGCACCTAATCGAGATGATCCACCGCCTCAAATCCTCCGAATCGACCTGGGCCGCCGTCTTCCACGAAGACGTCGCAGCATACGAGAAGAGGACGAAAGTCACGAAAGACATCCTGGAACGGTTGGAGAAGGAGATGGAGGCGTATCGGCATGTCAAGCGGTTGGATGTGATTCGGCCGTTCGCGTCGTTGTTTGATCCGACGGCACCGATTGATCGAGAGACTTTCAGGAGTCCGAGTCATCGTGGGCTTTTGTGAGCTCTTTGCTGTCTCGTTGACTGTTGATGCTTCGGTTACTCACAGATTTCTTGCAGCTGGGCTCTTTCGTTCCAGTTTTCGTTGATGGGATGGGGACTCGCTGTGGTCGAGGTTTATAAGGAGACGATGGCGGTGGAGAAGAAACGCAGAAGACCGAGGTAAGTCCCCTCATAGCTTTGACGTTCCGTCTCTTACTTTCTCGGTTGTCAACGACACAGGTTCTGGTATCCAGGCTGGGCGAAGCTTCAGTGGGGTTCGGAGGGTGGTGACTTTGAGGACGAGGTGAATTTGGCCTCCTGCCTCTTAGTTGCGACTGCTGATGATGCTGACGGCTATCTATTCAAGCGACCACATCAAATCGCAGGCTTCACGGAGGAGATCCCCGGCTTCAAGCGCAAGACGTTCACGGCACCTCGTCATCCGGACTACGTCCCGCCCACCAGCACCTTGCAGCTCGTCGGGATCAAGTTCTACAACTGGAGTCATTTCCTCTCGAGGCCGGACGTGTTGTTTGGAGTTAAGGCGGCAATTTTGATTTGTGAGTTGTTTTTGCTGAACTGCTGGTTGGGGAAGACGCTGAGCAGCTCCGCACGGCGATAGCGCTGGTGGCGCTTCCGGCGTACTTCCGAAGCTCGACGTACTTTTATTATAAGCAGCGTGGACTATGGGTGAGTAAATATGCATCAAAGGTGGAGCGTTTTTCTCATTGCTCATTCTTGCCAGGTGTGCATCATGGCTGGTACGTGGATGCGCTTAACGAACTGTTCATAGTATTAACCCCATGCTGACCGTTCGCTGCCATCCAGCCCTTACGTCTACGGCCTACGTGAGCATCTCTGATAACCATTGACACTTGATATCGGCTGACATGACGTGAAACCAGGTCGGCGATACGACTTTCGGGGTCAGTTAGCACTAGGGCTACGAACCTTCCTTCTCCGCGCTGACTTTCGTGCTCTTTAGTTCTACATGCGTGTTATCGGTACTTTCAGTGGAGCCGTGATTGGCAGTAAGCACTCTTGTCACGCATTCAAGCGTTGGTACTCACCCTTTGCGTCTTAGTGGTGGTATGGTACATCGGCGCTGGGCACGGGACAGGCAACCCGTACGGGATGGCCGCGATCTGTGCGGTCGTCTTCCCGCTATTGATGTTCCATCGAGTGTGAGTGTCACAAAAAGTGTTCGAGAACGGGGTGTGAACTGACGCAGACGATTATAGACATTTCACGCCAGTCATCGCGGGTATCCTCCCTGCCGTCACTGCGATGCTCGTCATCGGCTACTCCTGGTCAGTCTGCCTTTTCTTTTCAGCTGTTGACGATAATACCTAAGCTTTTGGTCGAGTTGTCAGGCAAGATGCCAACCAGCCAGCGGGCTCTTCGGTCGGCTACGGCTTCGACGTCGCATGGAGACGAATGGTGTGCGTGATGATCGGAATCACGGTCGCCTACATCGGCGCTCTCTTGCCCCCGAAAGCTACTCAAGTGTGTGCAGACCTGCCCGCCCATCCCCATGCTCTTTGCTGACTCGAGCGCCGTGCTTCGCAGAAAGAGACGATCCGAAAGACGTACGGACGAGTCATCGCCGAAATGGGCGGCATCCTCTGCCAAGTCGTCTCGTTTGCCAACTGCAAAGAGGACGGAGCGAAGGCGCCTAAGCAAATCATTAAGAATATCGCTGCTCTTCGGTGCGTCCCTTTAGTCGCTTTCCTGCGGAGTGTGTTTTGACACGTGGTGTGGTGTGCAGGCTCAAAGTGTCCAAGACGACTGCGGCGAAGGGGATGGTGAGGTTTGAGATGAGTCTGAGGGGACAGTGGCCAGAACAGTACTGTGGGTTGAGCCTTCTCTGATGGCTGTGCCGCTGTGAACGCTGACCTCCTACCCTCCGTCCACAGACGCGTCGTTGCAGAGCCTACAAATGTACGAACCAGATTATGTTTTTGGCAGAATAATTGATCACTTTAATCCCTCAAACAGGGAGATTCTTGACCTTCTTGGCCAGCTACTCGGCGTCACGGCTTCGCTCAACAAGCAGTGGACAAAAGCCCTCCTCCATCGTGCCCAGCTCACCGACGAGCGCTTCCTCGGTGAAGTGCTGACAACGTTCCAGCTCATCTCCCACGCTCTCAGTAAGCTTCAACTTTCTGCTGCTTACCGCCCGCACGCTCTAAACCAATCTTTGCTGCAACAGGCGCTCCCGACGGCGCTCCTCTCCCGATGCTCTACACGCCGCTGTTGGAGACGTTCCTCCGCCCCGTCGAAGTCGCCAAGTCTGGACACATGTACGGCTACGACGTGACTCTCGGAGAGACGATCGAGGGCATTCCGGCTCATGTGGATCTCGAGACGATCTGCTCGATTGAGTACTTGAGGTTCTCTTGTGGGATCTCGCAGTGCTACGCCATCATCAACGTGCGTTTGCGTCGCTTATTGAGAAGCGCTGGCCGCTAACGTGTCTTTCTTTTCTTTTCACAACAACAGCGACTCGATCGATTGATGGTCAGCCACGTCGTCCTCTTCCTCCTGTGGAATTTAAGACTAACTCCCTTTCTTCCTCAACAGTTTGTCGCTAAGAGCTTAGTCGGAGAAAGCTACATTGTCTACGGAATGCCGCACGACGAACACAGGGTGCACCAGAACGGCCACGACGAGAGCCGGGACCACCTCCTCAGGCAGACTTGGGAGGGCGATGCTTCGGCTCGGAATAGTATAGATAGCTTACATTAGAGAACTGTAACATGAAGCATGTCTCGTCGGGTGGCGCTTAAATGATGTGGCATGGGCGCAAGCTTGCGGGCAACGTGGTCTTACATCGCTGATCATAGCAGGCGTCGGAACTTGGCATCCGCCAGAGAACTTGGTCTACTGTTCTCGATTTGTGTCGTTCTGTTTGCGTGCTCTTCCTGTTAGACGTCACCTTGCAGAGGACGAGAGGTGAAATAGGCTATTGCGCTCGATTGCACAATCCCCTCGCCATGATCGCAGCTGCGAATGCCCTTGCAACCCGACGTAAACGCGTCCTGAATGGCGCGAGCGCAGCGGAAATAGGACTTTACACCATAAAGTAACTGCTTCAAGTCCGCACTGACTGGTCAACGCGAAGCTACATGTCTCCGCAGGGCTGTTGTTCCCATGTGAGCTTCGAATGGCGCGACCGACGACATGGTGACATTGTCACGCAATGATAGAGGGAACAAACTGGTACAAGGTAGGCAGAGTCTGCCCTCGCTCGCCGGCTCTCCTCTTCTCACGCATTATCCTCCAGCTTCAAGGCCCCCGAACGACCATGACTGAGAAAGCCGACAACCACGAAATCCAGACGACGACCGACCGCGTGGACGACCAGAAGGTCAAGCACAAGTGGCTCGGGTGAGCTCTTATCTACACAACACCCAGGACTGCACCCCGAGCTGACGTTCTCTGCAGTTACTTGTGGGACACGGCCAACGCTACGCCAGAGGAGCGTCGCTTGCTGTTCAAAGTCGACGCCGTGCTTCTCACCGTGTTCTGTGTGCGTTTGGGCTCAAATCCTCTCAGCTGTGGTTCGTTCTGCTCACCCCTCGTTGTGATATAGCTTGGATACCTTGGAAAAGCGTGAGCCCTTCTGCTCACACTCAACGTCATCTGCTGGAGCTGAAGCGGGCTCTTTTTTCTACGCCGGTAGTCTCATCCAATCCGATGCGTAAGTGCTGAACATCGGACATGACGTTCGGAAAAAGAAGTCTAAGCCTTCCTTACTTAGCAACAACGCGTATCTGAGTGGCATGAAAGAGGACCTGTCCGTTTCGCTTCTCTGCCCTTTGAGCGTCCCTTGACTGACGCCGACGCCTCGTCTAGGTCGCTGTACGGCAACCAGTTGGTGCACAGTACATTTTTTTCTCTTCTTCACTTTGAAAGAAGTAGCATCTGAGCGAAGCCCTACTCCGTCTAGGCACGACGTTCTTCAACGTGGGCTACATTTTGGGCCAGCTTCCGTTCACGTTGCTCCTCACTCGCTTGCCGACGCACTACTGTATCCCGGCTATCGAGCTCGCTGTCGGAATTGCGACGCTTGGAAACTACGCCGTCAAAAACTCTGTAAGGCCTGATATCCCATAGAGCTGCTCTCCTATCTGGCTTACCGTTCGTGTATCTGCAGGGCCAGCTGTATGCCACAAGGTTCCTCGCGGGTTTCTTTGAAGGTGAGCCGGGGTCTAAGGGATTCTGTGTTTGGTATACATGGCTGAACTACTTCTGTACACCAGGCGGCTACTTTCCTGGCGTACGTGGCGTCGTCATTGCCCCTCCAAGCGCTACCCTGACCTATTTTCCACCGCCAGGTCATGTACATTCTCAGCTCTTGGTACACTCCGGTGGAGCTAGGAAAGCGCTCTGGTATCTTCTACGCTTCTGGAAACCTGGTGCGCCCTCCTCCCGCAAGGACTCTTGTTGACACGTCCTAACGCCCGACATCGCGCACAGGGCGGCATGTTTTCGGGCATTTTCCAGAGCGCTGCCTACACCAACCTCGACGGAGTTGGAGGTCTCGCTGGTTGGCGATGGCTGTTCATCATCGACGCGATCTACATGTTTGGCGTTGCGCTGCTCGGCCTCCTCATTCTTCCGGACATCCCTGCGTAAGCCTCCCATCCTCCCCAGCTCTCCGGAACCAGCCAAGACATTAAAGTCATCCGTTCTTATAGGCTGGCCAAGCCCAACTTCTTCCTCTCGAAAGCCGAGATTGAGCTCGCGAACCGACGTATGGCACGAGTCGAGCGAGCACCACCCACGCCGTGGACCAAGGCCAAGGCGAAGCGCATCATTCTCACGTGGCAGATGGTCGTATTCCCCGTCATGTATGCTCTGTACAACTCTGGCACTCGTAAGAACTTTTCACTGGCCCTTTATGTGGTGTTATCGAGAGGGGCTGACGTGTGCATTTTTTTCCAGCTCAACAGGCCATGGGGTAGGTCTCATTTTTCAGCCACTTTTCTACATGATAATCAGAGCAGTGGCTGACCGTCCTGTATCTGCTCGTAGCTACTGGCTCAAGAGCTTCAACACGACACCAGCCCCGGTTCCTGGTCGTACCTACACCGTGTCTCAAATCAACTTGTGTACGTGTTGATACGTCACAAAGCCATCTTTTTGCGGTATGCTCATCCGCATTTTCTGCCAGTACCAATTCCTTACCTGGCCATCGCCGCCTTCTCCTGTGTCGTCTTCACGTCCATCTCCGACGGGCCACTGAAGGGCAGACGTTGGCCGATTGTCCTCCTCTGCATGGGCGGAAACGTGCGTGTCTCTGCCACACTTCCCCAACTTTTCCTAACTTAAGACACGTGTTTTGCCCTCCTCAACAGTTCGCCGTCTCCCTCGCCCTCTACGTAATGCCGCTGTACAAGAACATCGCGGGTCGCTTCGTGGCGTACTACTTCAACTACATCAACGTTGCGGCCGCTATGACGATTTACGCGTGGGCTGCAGAGGCTACCGCTTTTGACGTGAGTCGCGCTTAGGACTGCAACTGGAGAGAGACGCAGCTGACACGTGTCTGAATCGTAGAACGAATTGCGCGCGATCGTTTCGGCCACGTCCAACATGCTCGCGTTCATCATCAATGCCATTACGCCAAACTTTGTTTGGAAGGTGAGTCTTGTCTGTGGTCAATTATTGTCACTTTTTCACTGACGAAGTGCCATCTCATCCCTCCCAGACGACGAGCTTCCCCGCCGCCAAGACTGGCTACATCTTCTCCATGTCGTTCTCTGTCGTCGAGTGTACGCAGCTCATTTTTTTGAATCCATAAAAACTACCCTCTGACATCTCAACTCTCCACAGTCTTTGTAGTGCCCCTCGCACTCTACTTGCAGCACCGCCAGCGTCGAATCTTCTCCCATCGCGCAGACGAGGAGCAGTCGTCGGACAAGTCGGACAAGTCTTCCATCAGCAATGACGAGGAGCAAGAGCCAACGCACGTCTTGACACCAGCTCCACTTACCAGCCTCAACAAGGCTCCCGATACGTTGACGGTCTGAAAGTGGTACTGCAGTAGCTTGTGTCGTGATAACAGGACAAAAAGGGCCAAATGCCACTGGAGTAAAAGAATGGTTAAGATTTGAACAAAGCTGTAGCCCTGAAGCAAGGCGGAGCAGCCTTTCGTCCATTATTGGCCCTTTCCATCGACCACCCGCCGCAATCTACGCTGGTCACGCCAGCCGGATGATAATTTTGCCATTCTGTAGTCACGTAACAGATATCTAGCTGGGTGATTAAGGGTAACTCTTCAGGCCAGCCCCGGCGCGCCTAAAATCTCAAATGTTGCGAAGCTCGCGCCAGCAAGCGCCGCTCTGATTGTCATCTGCGTGCGGAGCGGGTCGTATCGCTGCGGTCGGCGGTGCATCGAAACTCACCACTTGCTGCAGCTTAGCTTACTTACTTCTTTCTGCAAATTTTGTGCATGACCTTTGTTGACAGTACAAATCGTACGCGCGGCGACATCTGAAATGGGCCCAAGCACGACTTATCACGCGTCCGTTGCGCGAACAAGCACATGTCTCAGCGAGGACCATCAGGGGAACCCGTGGCTTGCCAAGTCGAGGTTGCTGTCTTTTTTTTACAGGCGTAACTCTTGCTTCTTGTTGCACCTTTCTTTGCTTCCGTCGACAGCTGTTCCGAACCTTGCGCGCCGCATTCCATGTCAGGAACGACGGAACGCACCCCTCTGCTCTCAGGCACGGCGAGGAAGCCTTCCGGTAGCCGACCGCTGGATTCGCCCTCGCCTGCTCCAGGCCGTCGGAGCTCGAGCAGGGCAAGTGTTCATGTCGGACCTGGCGGAGCACTCTCGACTCGCCAGAAATGGATGATCTTGCTAGGCTGCCAGGGTGCCGGCTTCCTCGTCGTTCGTCGTCTTCCGAGCATCCCTGGAGCCGGCAGATAAGCGCGATTGATCTAATTCCTTCTATTCACAGGCGGTAGACACAACAGTGGTAGCCACTATGGTCACCCCCATCGCAGCCTCCTTCCACGCCTCCCACGAAGCGAGCTGGCTCGGCACCGCGTTCCTCCTCTCAAACATCACCTTCACGCCATTGTACGGCCGGCTTTGCGACATCCTCGGCCGAAGAGCGGCGAACGCTTCTGCGATCTCTTTGTTCACGCTTGGGACGATCGGGTGCGCGTTCGCACCGAGTATGAAGTGGTTGATTGCGGCGAGGTTCGTGGCGGGCGCAGGAGGGGGTGGGATTGCCACTACTGGTGAGTGCTGGGACATCCGAGGCGTACTAAAAACCTGCGATAGGATGTACATGTCGATTGATAGTGAATTGACATCATTCCTTGTTTATGATCCAGGCTCCGTCATCACTTCCGATCTCTTCAGCTTGAAGGAGCGCGGTCTCGTCGGAGCTGTTGGAACTATCATTTGGGCGGTGAGCGTCGCTCTTATCCAAAAATACAAAGACTGTTGCTTAGTACTCTCAAACAGGTTGGAGCAGCTCTTGGAGGTCCAGTAGGAGGCGTGGTGACCGACCTCTTCGGCTGGCGCGCCGCCTTCACCTGTACGTGTCCCTCAACCTCCTCGCCCCATCACTCACTCACTCACGATCCCTCTTCCAGTCCAAATTCCTCTCCTTGTCCTCGCTCTCCTCTCCGGACTCTCCAACATCAACTATGCTGTCCCATCCCTCGCTTCGGGCCAGTCAGTCAAGTCCAAGCTCGCGAGGATCGATTTCCTGGGTTGCGGAGCGCTGTTGGTCGGCGTGGGGAGTGCGCTCGTCGCGCTGGGGTTGAAGGAGAATGAGTTGCTCCCGGTGAGTTTCACGGGACGCCGCTCAAATGATTTTTTCACTGAGAATGTACGGTTCGTGCAGTGGAGCAATCAATGGGTGGTCCTTACGACTATCCTCGCTGCCGTCTTCCTAGGATTGTTCCTCTTCATCGAAGCAAAAGTCTCCCTCGAGCCAGGTGAGTGCCTTTACCCGTGCTTGATCTCGTTTACCTCTGATCTAACTCATTTCTTCAGTCCTGCCCTTCAAGCTCATCGCCCGCCGCACCCCTTTCTTCGTCTGCCTCGTCACAATCTCCGTAGCGGTCTGCAATTTTGGCATGGCAAGTCCTCAATGTTTGTTTCATCACATTCAGCTTGAATCTAACCTTTATTGGAGACGCAACAGATGTACCACTGGCCGATCTTCTTCCTCTCCCTCACCCCCGCCACCGCAGGCGAAGCCGGCGCGCACCTCATCCCTACTTCAATAGGCAATGTGCTGGGAGGCCTTTCGGCGGGACTGGTGTTGCACAAGACCGGGAGGTATTGGCTGCCTAGTGCAGTCGCTGGGATTTTGCCGTGCGTTTTTCTTCACGGTGGGAGGTGGAGGGAGAGGGGGTGACGTGGCTGACCACTAACGTTTTTGGTTGGGCGGATGTGTGGCAGGGCGTTGGCGACGCTCACTATGGCGTTCCTCATTCCTTCCTCGCCGAAGTTCCTGAAATGGGGCGCGATCCTTCCAATGGGCTACGGGTTCGGCTACGTCCTGAACGCGTCGTTCATCGCTTTGATGGCTTCAGTTGACCGTGAGTGTTCCTTTCAGCGGACCTCAAATAAAGTTCGATTCTCTTTAACGCACAGTATTCTCGCACAGAGTCCCAAATCCCAGCCATCACCGGCGTCCTCTGGCTCTTCCGTACGACCGGACAAGTGACGGGCGTCGCCATCACTTCTGCGATCCTCCAGTCCGTCCGCTTCCCTTCCTTTTCCCCGCTTCCTTCCACTTACCATCCTTTTTATTTTCTCAAACAGAGGTGTCCTGACCCCTCAGCTAAAAACCCGCATCACAGGTCCTCACGCCGCTCGTGTCCGTCCCGCTCCCTCCCCTTTTCTCCCCTCACTACTCCCCACTAACCCAAATAGACCTACGGAAAAACAGTACATCAAACAAATCCGAGAAGACGCTTCCGTCATCCCTACCCTCCCAAAACCACTACAAGCAGCAGCGAAAGCTTCGTACGCCGTCGCGTTGCGCTGGACGTTCTTGTTTTGCTGTGCGTTCGCGGCCATGGCTTGGTTGAGCATGCTTTTTGTTTGTCCTCCTTTCTCTAGTCTTCAAGGGTGAAATGGGCTGATAGAGGGATGGAACAGGTCGAGGAATTGTCGTTGGAGAGTAGGGGCACGGCGAAGGAAGTCGAGGAGGAGATTAGGGGGAGTGAGGTGGTGTTTCCGGCGCCTGACGAGGAAGCGGGGGAGAGCGCGTTTGTACTTAGAACGTGAAAAGGAATTTTTCTACGCTTCAATTTTTATAGACCGCATCAGCTCAAAGTCCGCTCTTGAGCACTCTCGTCAAATCGACCACCAGAAATCGTCGTCGATGAACGAACGCGGTATCGGTATTGAAAAGAGCCGAAAAGGAATGAAAGCCAGGAGCTCACAAAAAAATGATACTATACAAAGAATGACTACTTCTCCTGATCTCGCCCTCCCCTTCCCTCTCCGCTTCCACTCGCCCTCCCGCGCACACTCAGTGCCCAGCCGCGCCCGCATCAAACAAGCCCTCCTTGCCACCCAAGCTGCCCTCGGGCACCGTATAAGCCTGCTGGGGCAACCCCGACTCGTCGACGGTTTCGGCGGCCTCTATCGTCTCGTACAGTGCGCTGGCCTACAATCGAACGTAGGGGGTTAGCTGAGGGAGGGAAGAAGGGAAGGAGGAGAACGAACGGCTTCAGGAGGAGGAACCTTGCCGGAGAGGAGGTCGACGGCGGGGATGGCTTGGCCGTAGAACGTCTCGTTGGCGTCCTTCTGCTCACACCAAGGCAATGCAAAGCGATCATCAGCTCCCCCTGGTTCTGCGCCACTCGCGTCCTCCCTCTTCACATCACTTCTACACACCATCAACCATCACAGAGAACGCGATACTCACTCTCTCAATCAACACTGTGCCCTCCAAACTCACGCCCGCGAACAAGCCTTTACTCTTGCTGTACGTAAACACCGGCGCGGGGTTGATCAAGCTCGTGTTGACTGCTCCTCCGACTCCGATTGGCCCAGCGGCGGCAGCGAGTTGGCCGCCGATGGTGACGTTACCGCCTTTGGCGAAAGCGGCGACGGCGGCGGGGGTGTTGAGGACGACGACGAACTACTAGAGGAGGTCAGTTTCGCGCGTGGTGTTGCTTGGGTGGAGCGAGGGGTACCTCAGAGATGTCGGCGCCGATTTGGAGGCCGAACCCGACCTGTGTAGCGTCCACAAACATGATCAGATGAATCGTGATAGAAAACGAGAAGAAGGAGACTCACACCACCAGTCGCGATGCAGCTCGGGGCGGACCATGTGCCATCGTCCAACCTCGCAATCACGACGCCCGAGCCTGCCTTGCCGGACCACACGAACCCAGCTTTGAAGACAGTAAAGATGGCGAATCTGCACACATTCATCATGTAACTTGTCAGTGGCTGTCGCGACGACTCGGGCTGGGTTGAGCCCCTTGGTGTGGCGCTCGTGCGTGGAACCGGCGCGCGCGTTTGTCGTTCGGGCAGCGGGCAGGACGAAGGAGGTAGTGATAGAAATGAAGAGAAGAACCGACCCTTTAGCACGAGCGAGGACCTCCTTCGGGATGGCGTTCAGCGCCGATTCCGGGTGATCAGGGTTCGCGAGGAAGCTCTGGAGGATCTTGGCTGCTTTCTCGCACTATTCCTCTTTCGCCATCAGCTTCACTTCTAGCTATACCTAGAAATGAAATGGTGACACACCTCAGACTCGAGCTTGAACCCGTTCAGCGTCTTGGACGACCCTTCCTGGACCTCACGAGCGACCGACTGGCCAAACGCGCTGGCCTGCTTGCCCGCTTTCTGCGCGACGGCTTGGAATCGGTTGAGCACTGCTGGCGAGGCTAGTTAGTGATAGATTTCTCACTATAGTGAGTTGTGACTGACTGGACATGTTAGTGCGAAAAGTGAACGCGCGAGGGGGAGGGAAGCAGAGCCGGAGCAGGAGGCAGAGGGGGAAGCGTCATCGAACGCTCGACGGAGCGACTGCGCGGTTGCGAGGGCAACATGACACGTGGCGGTATGCATTGATTGCAAGTGGTGCTGCCATGCTAATAATAGGTTCAAGTTCAACTTTCTTTTAGTAGCTACAGATCCACTGATGTTCGTTTCGCCAGTTTCGAAATCATTCACTCTGACGTGGCCAGTCTTCCTCTCTTCGCAGTACCTACCCACTCGCCTACAATCTCTATTCAAAGAACTTAACCAATACCTCTGCAAAAGTCGTGAACCCTTTCTCCAACACCTCTCTCTACCCTCCCGGAAAACCAGAATCATCAGCACTCCCCTTCTTTCCCCCCTCAAAAAAAAAAAAACAAACGCTCCACTGACCGAATTACTCGAATAACTCGCCCTCAAAAACACGACATGTTCGCCTCTCTCGACTCTCTCCTCCGGCGTCCCGATCGCAAACAGTTCTCCAGGACGGAGGAGGACGCCCGCTTCGCCCAACTCGTTCCAGACTCGGTCGGCCAGGACGGTTTTCGCGTGGCTCTCGGAGGTGGTGTGTGAGAGGTGTGGGAAGAGAGGGTGGTGGTGCAGGTGGATGGAGAACCTGTAAAGACAATTTTCGGTTAGCGGGGTCTGAAAAGTGAGGATGTAGCAGGCCGTGGCGGCGTACCAGATGAACATCCCTCCACTGCACTCGTGGTCACCCAACACCATGCCTGACGATCAGCCACGCCCTACCCCTCAGACTTAGATAAAGCACGTACACAGGAGGAACGAAGCTAAACAGCGACTTGCCGAGCTCCGCCTTGGTGACCATCCCTCGCGTAGCATCAGGCTTCTTGTACGCGACGAACGCGCTCCCACTTTTCTCAAAATGGAGGTGCTCGAAGAGGGTGTCGATGGCCCAGTTGCCTAGCATTCCACCAAGCACACACCAATGAACAAAAAGGATGAGCAAACTTTCTGACTTGTAAAAAGGAACAGAGGAGAAAGGAACTCACGACGCAACTCGTACTGCGCTCCCAAGCCCCTCAACCACCTCGTGAAACCCCCTTGCTCAAACGTATGCAACAACTGTCCCACAATCGCTTGAGAGAGTCCAGAAGGAGCTTGATTGGTTTCCTCGGTGATGAATCGGAGGATACGGAGGAGGGAGGGCGAGGAGGTGAAGTACCCGAGACGGACTCCGGGGCCGACAGTCTGTGATAGAACCCGTTGTTGTCAGTCATACGGATGTGAAAAAATAGAGAACAATAGAAAAAGGGACGGAC